>JANEYF010004294.1:1942500-2369419 GCA_029963845.1 Rhamnusium bicolor | reverse complement strand
GACAACCCCGGTCCCTCTCCCGGGACCTATCACCTACGCGGGAGTATACCCGGAAAACGAATTTAAGAATTCACCACCTGCGAAAACCTGAAAAAAACATATATATATATATATATATATATATACATATATATATATATATATATATATATATATATATATATATATATATATATATATATATATATATATATATATATATATATATATATATATATATATATATATATATATATATATATATATATATATATATATATATATATATATATATATATATATATATATATATATATATATATATATATATATATATATATATATATATATATATATATATATATATATATATATATATATATATATATATATATATATATATATATATATATATATATATATATATATATATATATATATATATATATATATATATGTATATATTATAAAGGTTTATTTAATAGGATCAATAGGGGCAAGAGTAGTTTTGGGGTAGGTGCATATTTTGCAATTATCTTCGCTCTACTGTGAAATTTAAATTCGTTCTATGTTGTCCTGTATATTTAACTGTTTGGTTCTTGTCTCGAATTATATGGGCCAACCGACAAATTGTCAACAAGTGAACATCGAACCTGTAACCAAATCTCAAAATTTTTACTCATATTTTTGACAGGTGTTGTGTTCTATTCATTAAATCTTCTAAGGTATATTGTATACAATAGTGAAAATTACTAAGTACACTAATTTTAACTGGTACTTTCTAATGTACGTATTAGTTTCTTATGTTTTTAAATTACGTCGTAGATTCTGAGGGGAATATGCACTTGCACCTTGAAAATTAGGGGTTAGAGCAAGTGCATATAAAGCAAAACGGGTTAGAGCACATACATGCATAATGAGTTCCCGGCACTTCCCGGATTGATTTTACAAGACGAACAACTATTTTTGATTTTACAATAGAAAGTTATTCTTTGTAAAAATGCGTGCTTCCTTAAAAATATGGTTGCAATTAAGAAATATAAAACTTTGTGTACAGGGAACCCCAAAAGATAAACAATGTACCCTCAGTTTTAATGGTACGGTAAAATGCCAAATAAAAAAGTTTCTTAGAATTATTTAGTAAAAACAAATTTAAAATTTTTTCTACAAGATTTTAAGGAGTGTTACTCGCAATATAACTTGCATAGGGGGAATAGGGAATCAATTCCCCTCCCGGGTTCCGCTTTTTTAAGAAAATTATCTCCAGTATGAGAGAAATTCTCTCTAGTCAATATAATATTCGAATCCGGGCTATAGTAATACTAATAACATGTTACGAGTTATTTCACTAATTTAAGATTTAAGAGATAATATTTATCAGATCTGTCCAAGTTTTTTTATATTGATATCAATAAGTATTTTATTTTCATTGCCTATTATTGTCGCATAAATATTTAAATGAGGTATTTTTTATCCAACTGAAAAGGTTCAAGACATAAAATAACGACAAAAACGTGTAAAGTGCATAAACATAACTCTTTCTAGAATCGTTTAAATATGATAATGCGCTGCGAGAGTAAATTCTTATGTTACCTGTGCAGTTACATTAGAACTAATTCTGTGACTTATCCCACAGTTGCCGGAGGACTTGATCCTGAGCTTTTCTACGAAGCAAACTATACTATCTGGCGCATACTGCCACATGCACTATATTGAACTTACAGAATAGTGGCGTAACAGAAAATATTAATTTAAAACTTTTTATTCGTAAATACTGACAATTTCAGAAACATAATTATATACTTCATATTATTTTTCTAGATATTTAATATTATTCAATAATAAAAATAGTTTGTGCTATAATTGGTACCTACAATAAAAGTCCAACCGCGCAATTTATATCTATTTCCTGATGACATGACACAAATAGATGAACATGGTTACAACTTTGTGCAAAACGTGATTTTTTTGTGAAAATAACTGTTATGAAAATAAGACTAGAATACAATAAACAAAACTAAGATGTACATGGACAACCTTACATTTTTGAATATATTAAAAATATACATTATACATAATTTATTCTATTACGTTTTCAATTATTAAATGCACATCACGAAGGGCAGACCTATTAAACTCAGAGGCGCCGTATTCTTTGATAAAGTGGTACCTCTCCGTCTCCATTCTGAAAATTTAAAAATAAATACTATTTACGGAACACGACTGAGGAATCCTGTACTTACTTTTCAGTCATTGGTAGAGGAAGCGCTTTAGACATTTGGAGTGAAGCAACTCAGAGTATCGTCTTGTGCAGGTAAAAGTAATGACTGACAAATATCTTTATGATATCAAAATTATATTTTAAAAGTACTATTCGTTAGATAGCTTAAAATATAAGTGAACTAGTAAGATAGAATGTAATTTAGGAGGAGTGACTATTGATAGTTTCAATAGACGATACATGAGAAAATTGATTGTATTTGGTAACTACAGTCTGACTATGCCCCTAACTACAAGTTTGTCAAAAAATATGACTATAGCAAAATGTGAAAAAATTCTAAAATCTGGTAATAGCCCGGTATAATCGTGAGAGGATGGGAGAATGTATATAGATTGGCATTAGTGGTAAATTGATGTTTAAATCAGCAATTAAACAAGACGCATACGTAGGCAGATCCTTCAATTGGAAGAAGTTAAAGAAACAGGGGAGCCATATCTTTATTGAATTCTAACAAATTCCTTAATTACTACGGGTTGCTTTTAAAATCTTGTTCCATGAAACAAATTGAGAAAATCTATACTATATTTAAATATTGGACACTGAGCACATATATTGTCCTGTGTAAATTTACTATCTTCCATCCCAATCAATGATGATAGTTTTTAGTGACGAGTGCAGAGTTTTCTTCTTAACAAAATAATTTATGTTTGCGACCAAAGTGTCACCCAATATATGATATAATTATTGTTACACTTACATTAATAATATTTGAAAAGCACCAAATCATTTATCAAATATTTAGCAAACAGTGATTTACACTATTTAAGCAATTTTTTTGTTAAAAGAATCATTTTCATATTACTCTTAATATTTTCAAATAAAGATAATCCAGACATTAATCATAAGGAAATATATTTTTTGTAAAAATTCCTTTTTTACATCATTGTTTATGAATAACTAAACATTTTTTCCCATCATGAGAAGTTGCATAGAGTTTTCTCTCATGTGTTCTAAACTAATAATTAATTTCTTTCTTATTTGAGAGAAAACGAAGAATTAAATATGCCAGATGAGACAAAACAGAGACAAGAATCATATTCACAGAAATGTTACAAAGTTCATATCGATCATTATACTCTGTTCACTTAAACTTTGCAGCATTAGCCAGGATAGAGAACAAAATGCGCGCTGATTCTTGGTGCAGACGGCAGGCAGATGTACACAAGTGCAAAGTTCCTATGGCAGTTCATTTTCATGTTTATTTTATTTCATAAGCATCGGTCGTAGTTGGACGTTTCACTCACTTAAGTCCAACCGAACACTGTAAAGTTTAAGTGAATAGAATTTAGATATATGGCGAATATATTCGACATTAGCTTCCAGAGCATTTAAGATATTTATTGAAAAATAAATTTTATTCTTATTCTGATTCTAGAACCTGGATCCGAATATCACATTATAAAAAATACCCGAAGAAGGGTTCAATACAAATAACAATTGTTTAAATTGTTATTTAAATAGTTAGTAATACAATTTGTTTCGTTTAACATTTAAAAAACCTGATGACCACCAGCGAAACGTCATCAGATACTGAACTTCTATGCCATCAAACTCTAACTCCGGGAAATCGTTTATCCATCGTTCCACAACACTTTGAGAGAGAAATGGTCGCGATATTTTTAAAATGTAACACGACAATATTCTCGATGTAATATACAGGTTCTCAGGGCTCTTCAACATGACCCACAAATACTATAGGATGTCGTTAAAAGACAGTAAATAGTAGCGATAGTTAGGTGACAACGATAAAAGATTTTTCACAGGAACATGAATTTTAATTCAAACTGTTTTATACAGGGTTTTCAATGATATCACGACAAACTCCGAGATTTTCCTCTCGTCAAAGAGAGCAAAAAAAACAAGAATATTTTTTTCCTAAAATACTTCCTAAGCGCACTGTAATGCTTGAAACTATAGCATTAAATAGACTTTTTAAATAATTATAATTAATAATAATTATAATGGTTGAAAGTCACGACTTTGAAAACAATTTTCCCCGTCAAGTTTGAAGTCGGTACTTTCACAAAGTAATTATTTTAAAAGGGTTTAAAGTTATATGTATCTTTAAAGTATCGTAGAATGCTCAGGAAGCATTTTAGGATAAATGTTATTCTTGTTTTCTTGCCTTTTTTGACGAAAAAAAATTACTCCTCGTCGTGACATTATTGAAACACCCTTTATATTCCACAAGTATTTAAACCAGCTTGATATAAGTCATTTTCTTATTTCTGATTAAAATCTATTATGGAATTTTTCTACTAATGTAACGCCACTGTGCAAAAGACAGTCATAGTCGTTCGTGTTGATGAGGCGATAAGAGACACATCGCAAATGAACATTATGACTTCTATATATTAATTATTCATGGAGGAGAGCAGGACAACACCGGTTAGTTACAATTATGTATGTTAATTCAAAACAACGTCAATAATGGACTTGCATATTCAGTGTCTTTTATACTAATGTACTGGTTTGTACTTTATAAAGTTTGGTGAACTAGAACATACTTTTACGGTTAGTTCGGTTGTAATTTTTTTTGAATGGTAATCTATCTATATTGTTCTCCAGGAGATTATACATTTGCGCTATACTGTTATTAAACTGATTTCTCATAATTTCATAACCAAACCCTTTTTCAATATTTTGTTTAACATCGGACTATTTCCGCTACCAAGGTCGATCACCGACGCCAGGAGATAAGCTCATCAGTACTTGTGTAAACACTAGCACCCCCTAACCGGGAAATTTTATCGAACCCCCCTACCTTACGTTCTCACATCGCAAATACATTGAATCATTGTTTCCAAACGATGGTGACGTAGACAGGTCTGCTCATCCACTATAATGTTGACCTGATTCTGTCCGGTTTGGAACCTGGATGGTTTGGCTAAAGCACAGTCACTGTCCTTCACACCACCGAATCAACAACTTATCTTTAATGACGGTTATTATCAATACTTTTAATGGGACATTCAACTTGAAGTGGATTTTAGCGACAAGAAAATGGACCATCATGTAACCTTTAAACTTAATTTATTTAAATTAAATGACTGTTATTTATATTTTGTTTGTAATTCTTGTCTACAAAACTTACTTAATGGTAAATAAATGTTTTTTTTTAACACGCCTTTATTAGCTTCACTTGTATGTTTGTTTGCTTGCTTGTTTGTTTGCTTGTTTGTTTGCTTGTTTGTTTGTAACCGACTCTTTGGACTCGATTTTGACCCATTTTAAACGGACAGATTTAATTGAAACTTTGTACACTTACGAAGAACCGGTAACAATACAATAATTTGATAAGTTTATATCATTATCCTGATCAGGATCGCCAGTCCTTTCCTCACGTATTCTCTGCGTGAGAGCTAGAGGCTTAATATTGTAAGTATATTCCGTGATTGTCAGGTCGGTCGTTGGCAGAGCGGGCAAGTCTTAGTCGACGCGAAACGACGGACTCCTTGGGCGTGGGTTCAAATCCCATGGCTGAAATAAAAAAATATTTTTTTTTTCAGAAATATCTGTTGGATGGTAATATGTTATATCAGCATCAATAAGCAATATAAATATAGTTTAAAAAAACTACAAAACACGCTTTCATAGCACATCAAACTAAAAAGTGAAAAATAAATATAGTTTAAAAAAACTAAAAAACACGCTTTTAAAGTACATCAAACTAAAAAGTGAAAAATAATTATTAATATAAACTGAAAACAATAATGAACGAAAAATACTAGTATTATTGTGAAAAAAGCGTGGGGCGCTTTGTGCCATATTTTTCGTTTATCGAGCAACCCACGCTTTTTTTTACAATAATACTAGTATTTTTCGTTCATTATTGTTTTCAGTTTATATTAATAATTATTTTTCACTTTTTAGTTTGATGTGCTTTAAAAGCGTGTTTTTTAGTTTTTTTAAACTATATTTATTTTTCAAATGCTGTGAACACCAGTAGTAATATTCATGTATTTATTATCATAGCAATGCTGATTTGATTGTACTATTCTGAGATATTTTTTGTAAATGATTGATTAGTATATATTAGAGCTTTTTAGTGCTTTGTTTTTTTTTCCATACAGAGTGTCCCACTTAAAACTCCCGCGGCCATTTTCTCGAAAACTAAAAGAGATATCTGAATTCTGTAAAAGACATTCATTAAAATATAAAATGACGTTAGGTTTGGGCAAAAACGGTCTTTCTCCATATAGAGGTATAGGTGGCGTTGCTATGCAAAAAAACTATTCGATCCCAGGAACCTTGAAAAGAGGCGCACGATACAGGACATTAAATTCCTAAGCAACTTTTATGATGTGGAAAATTTTTGAAAAATCACTGATTTTTCGCAATATTTAAATTTAAATTTATTTTTTTTAAATAACAAAATTGCCATAATTTTTTAAAATAAGTTTTATGTGATAGGTCCTTTGGGATGCTTTTTATGGTAAATCAGACTGATTTAAAAAAGTAATGAAACAAATTCAATTCAACTTCCGGTTGGACCGGAAATTACATTATTGTTCATTTTTTAATCAGACACTCTCTGCACATTTTCATAAACATTGAATTTGTTTCATTACTATTTAAATTAATCTGATTTACAATAAAAAATGTCTCAAAGGACTAAAATTTATTTTAAAAAAGCTATGGCGATTTTTGTTACTTAAATAAATCAAATTTAAGTTCAAAAATCTCGAAAACCAGAGATTTTTCGAAAATTGCCCACATCATAATAGTTGCTTATAATTTAATGTCCTGTCACGTGCGCCTCTTTTCAAGGTTCCTGGGATCGAATAGTTTCTTTGCATGGCAGCGCCATACAGAACTCAGATCTCTCTTTTAGTTTTAGAGAAAATAACCGCGGGAGTTTTAAGTGGGACACCCTGTACATAGTAAAAGAAGTAAATGGTAAAATTACCAATTACTAATCGTAACTGTCTGCAGTGTCATTTTTAACACAATCTGTGTGGTATATTTACTAAATTATCAAAAAATATATTACACGGGCGATTTACTCCTTCACTCAACGTAAATTTACCAACCTCTGGGTTAAAAATTAACAGTAATATAAAATAAGCGGGAATAACAGGACACTCGGTTCCTCTCGGCTAGACTTGGAAATTGGTGACCTTGCAGATACCAGCGACTGGTGATAAAAAACGTCCAGGTAGAGAAGTTGAAAGTCGCTTAAAATTTTGGATGTTAATTTATATATGTTGTTGATCCATTCATCATCACATCACACTCTGTTTTGTTATTGGTTTTGTTAAGTGAGATAGTCGTGGTAGTATGGAACCATTATCTATAAGGCTTGCTATATGAATTTAAGAAAATGGGCCAAAATAAGTAATTCATCCATGAATGCATTAAAACTTTTGTGTAAGTACCTATTATTTTTATATTTTATTTTATTTTTAAGAGGTTACTAATTTTTTTGATGTGGGTATAAAACATATTATAGTTTATAGTTTAAGGGATGTTTTGTATAAAATAAACTATTTAACTATTTATTTATATATTGGAACTGAATAGGAGTTAAATCATGTTCATTTCATTACATTTCAATATGTAGGTATATAGGTTTTATGAATTTGACCACATTATTACTCAATTGACAGTGTAATTTGATTGAATAATTTTGTGAAAATAATCATTTTTTTAATAAGTTGCATAAAATGCATCGCGAGTTATTGTGAGAAGGAGAAGATAAACTAGATAACTAGACTGCCTTTGTGAAATTTTAACTGGGCCAAGGGAAAGGGGTTGCGTTTGATTTTTTTAAAGATGCACAAGTGAATAACTTAGCAAACGCTATTTTTATCACACCTATAGCAAATAAATTAGAAGTTCATTTAAGAAGTTATAAAATAGCCACAAGCATTAAAAACACTTACTAGCAATATAATTAATGCGATACCTATTTTTTTTTTAAATTTTCCCAATTGAAATCTATTGTACTCTTTCAAGCCTCGTCAAACAGGGTTCCATTGTATAAGAAGTATATACATAATAGATATATTTATTTCCTAAATTAAAATATGTTTAGCCGCAGAAAACTTTCTAGAACTGGGCATGTCTAATATTATGGGATTCGCAGATAGCGAAGGAACATTAATTGAAGAGGACTCCTTAGAAGATTTTTTTAAGAGAAAGGAAAAAACCTATCATACAGATTATATCCAATATCACTTATAACGTTATTGCTCAGGAAAAACTATATATCAATGTTATTTTATTAAAAAAGTGACAAATATAGTACTCTCCTTTTATTTCATAGATTTTCTTTCAATTCCTTTAGTAATTAATATCGTTTTGAAACTTATGATATACATGGGTGGTTAATTTACTAACTGATCAAATTATTTAGTCAGTTAAGTATACAACCTGTAAATTTTTTATATATACTTTAAATTGAATATTACACGGTAATATGTAAAATTTACTGTGTAAAAATACTATTCTTAGTATAGTAATATAACAAAAACCGAGATAACATTAAGCAGTGTGGACTATATACACACTGGTGAGTGTCACTTAAGTATTAAGATGACACAATATTTTTTACTGTCTATAGCATTCAGTTGTTAAGGAAACTCAGAAAATTGAAGATTTTTAGTACTTCTCATTTTTATTGCAAAAATTAGTGCATTAGTGGTAGTTTTTAATATTTTATTTGTCTTTATTCAAATAAATATTTAATTAATTGACAATTTATTTTAAGTATTAGCGTATATTTTGACAAAGTACTTCTCAGTACTTATACTTATATTTTGAGGGCATTTGAAGAAATAAACTTACGAATACTATTAAGAAAACTGTATAATGTTTATTTATTTATTTAATACAATATCAACAGGACTAAGTCCCAATTATAGGATAAGGTGGAACAATAAATATACACATAATAATAGTATATATTAATTACCCTTAATCATTTAAATTATAAACAAAATAATCAAAAGAAAAAATAAAACGTATGAGCTATATTTAGGAATAATATTAATTAATAAAGTTATTACGTCCAAAAATTCAATACACGGGAACGCACTTCCTATCAAGTACCTCCTTGTAAACTATTCCGAACAAGCCTCTGACTTCGTCTTTGGAGTGTGGAGTTTGGTTTCGCTTCCTTAGGATAGATGGTGGTATTCTCTTTTTGAGACATAAATTGTTTTAGCGTAAAATAATGAAAATAGATAGGTTTATGAGTATTATTGCATAATAATGGATTCCAAACTAATATTTGTTTAAAACAGCTAAGTACCCGTTCAAAAATATCCAAATCTACATTTAGTAAATTTTGTTGGCAAAGTTCCCAATAACTGTCAATTTTTTTTGCGGTTAGAGTATAACGACTCCCTCTTTTATATTTGTTTTCAAATTTAGTTTTATAAGAAGCAAGCCAGTTATTTTAAATAATACCCAGCTAGCAAGCAAGAGACCCCCCAAATTTTTTGATGTATATTTATATACAGGGTTTTTATTTGGGCACCACCAGTTTTTTATAGTTCAAGAATAGGTAATTAATCAAAAAAGTACATTAAACAAAATACATATCTATTCAAGAAAAACTGGAAAAAATGAATATAAATTCGGTTACAAAACAGAATGCATAGTATTTAAAATGAATGTCTGACAACACGTCAGTGTAGTCAAAAAAAAAGGACACAGTATTAGCTATAATAAAAATTTAGGGTTAATCAAATATTACAATTAGCCAATAGACAATAATTGGTAACTACTTTGTTACAAAACAAATAAAACAACATAAGATATCAAATGTCAAATAAACATAACGGTATTTAACCTAAATAAACCAAGTTCAAACTGGAGTTCACGCAATAAACATACGGTATTAATTGTCACGAAAGGGATTTACAAGATAAAGTTAATCACTTACTTTCGGTAATTGCAAAGGTACTACTTGACTGGATCCAAAAAACACCATAAAATAACTGGGTCAAAACACCGCATTCCATAAGGCAAAATACACTGCGGTTACTAAAGGTACTATAACATATTCCTTAATACACGCCGCCACTAATTGTCTTTGGCAGCACATACATACGTCTGCTCGCCACCATTGCTCCAGGCGGATCCATACATCCACTCTCCGCCACCGCTCCACGCGGACTCTCCTCCCTTCGATCCTTGATCGACCCTCGATCGCTCCGCGCCAGGCCCGCGACCCGCACACTCCCGCGTTTATTATCCAATCACAGGGCTACAGGTTACGCAAACTTCCTCGTAAACAGACAAGGTCACGCAACGATTAGTTTCTACACACACTCCAGATTTAAATTTAAATAATGCACATAAAAATACAAGAATCTCTTTTTAACAACATCAGAGATTATATTTATTTTCCCATATTATTCGGCATATGCATTTTTATTGAGTGTTTTCGACTTGCGTCCAACCTTTTACTCTTTTCAAATATAGTATTTTAAGATCGCAGGGCCGTATTATAAAATTTTAAATGAAATAAGCAATAAGTTGTTGCGACCGCAAGTGGTTTACTCATTAAAGATAGGGCTTTCTATTAGGCCAAAAAAGTGGACCATTACAAGAGTTTATAAAATGCTACCGAACCAGATAATCTTCCTTTTTCCTAATTAAACTTCAGAGTGTAAACTTGAGTTGCTTTTGGAGTGCATCGACATAGTTAGTCGGAAAATAATCAGTCGGTATTATGTTAAATTTATTTAGTAGATATTGGGTATTATTAAATATTCGTTTATTACGAATTGAATTAGCAACCAAACGTCCACAAATACTGGGTAAGTTTCCATATGGATTTATTTTTTAGTCACAACCACGTGCTTAAATGTAATAGTAAAATAAGATACTTGTAAATTATTTTAGGCGTTTTTGGGAAGTTCGTAGTTTTGAACTCGGATAGCTTTTGGAATTTTTAATATAACTTTTTGAGAATAGCATAACTACAAAGCTAGTGAGCAGCATAATTATTTTGGATATTTTTGGAACGAACTTTTTGGCAATACAATTTGTAGGTATTTGAGTGGAATTGATTTAATAAATTGGAAACGTAGACCTATCACCAGGGACGTAGAATAACTGGGAGAAACTGGGTCACCATCACATAGTTTTCCAGCCAGATTAACGCAGTAGGTGTTCAACGTTACCCCTTGACAGTGTAATTTGTTAAGTGTAATTTTGTGTAGTAGCAATTACCTTTGCATGTTGTAGTTCATTTCAATTAGTTAGCGTAATCACATTTTTTATTACAGCCTGTTTTGAATCTTCTTGTATATTTTTTATTTTAATTTACCATTTGTAACACACTGTGTATCACCCTAAACTTGTCTTGTGATTTATTTTTAATATTTAATAAATTTGTGTCTATTTTATATCTGTGCTTTATTGCTTCACACACGGAAGGATTTGTAAGACCCGAGACCTTTCTTGTGTAATTTACGGTCTTTTAGGTCGTAACAAAGTGACTATAAGAGAATAAAGTATAACATATAAGGATAAATAACATTACAAGAACTGGTAAGTTAGATTCGACTAACATTTTTTTAATAGGTTGAATAGAACTAGAAAATATATCAAGTCTCTCTTCATACATATGACAATTTTGAATCATTTGATATAGAGGTGAGGCAGTAAGTAAATTAGTACGGGATGTTGATAACTGTAATGCCATGTTCGATCTTAAGTTAATTCTTGGTTGATACGTGATATAAAATCCATGATGTAACTGATTCAGAACTTACTGTATTGTTGATAACTTTGTGCAGAAATATAATCGAGTACATGATACGTCTGTTATATAAAATACTTCATGCAAATTTGGTCAGTAATGCATCCTAGGGTGTACTCCGAGGAGGATAATAACCGTAAGTAACAAAGTGTAAAGATTTGAGGTATCTACACTTTCTCTAAAAACAATCAAAATAGTATCTGACTATCTCATAAATAACCCTAGTGTTTTTAAGAGTTCATCTAGTTCATTAATAGTATTCATATTAAAAACTAAAATTGAAGCCTTAAAAAGTACTTATGAAGTACTAATTTTTTCTTTCATCAATATTGAGATCAGAAAAAGATGCACACTAGCATGAAATTCAGGCATTTTATTTTTTCCAATAAAAAATGTTATTAAATAAACTCTTGGAAACATTTGGGTATGACTAACTTCCCAAACAGTCTATTGTTTTTATTACTGCTGCCGACTGGCTTTTTGTGATTTCTCTCAATTTTAAGAAACGAAAAAAACAATTTGAATTGATTTTTGATTCGCAATCGTCATATATTTTCAGAGGTAAACCCTTTCATTAAAGTACTTTAGGTCATGTGTTTAAGACGAAAAATGAATGAAATGAATATTAGTTTCAGAAAGGATATAATTAAAAATTAAAAAAAAAAAGAAATAAAGTAGAAACGAAAATACGGAAGAAGAAGCATCACTGGCAAACAATAAAATTATATAAAAATAAAATGTGTGTTTGTTGGTACCTAGTGTGCCACTAAAATGTTCACGACGCATTGGATTCAAAAATCCTCATATCTGTTTTGCCAAGGGACAGAGTATTGGGCGATTTTGATGGCAATACCCAATAATCTACCCCCAGGAATATAAAAACTTTGATTAATATGAAAGTCTGAAAGAAATTTAACAGTGGTTTTAAAAACGAGGATATGTGGATACATTTTACTATTATTGAAGAAAAAATATGAAGCTTTTGATGGCACAATAGCCTTTTTCGTAGAGATTGGAAATTAAAGTTAGAATATTACCACCAGAAGCTACTGATTAATTGAAGAAGCGGCAGAAGAATTACCAGGAGTGTCACATGAACGTGATGAGACATGTTGTTGTCTGGAAGAAGAGACTGCTCTTCATTTTTAGTGTTACTATTTTTTATTATCTTTTTTTAGATAACTTTTAGAATTTTTGTTTCGTTCTTTACCTAGAGTGCCTTTTGAATAAAAATGTTTGTACTGGGTACATTTTGTATCACTATTTTAAGCAAATTCTGCTAAATTTCTTGTATTTTTAAACAGAATTATTGTATAAAACCTTGTTTTTAGTACAAAAGCGGATACATCTAAATTAGGAAGTTAAAAAAAGAAAACAAAAAAATTACAATTTGTATTAAATATTACAATCTAAGGTTTCTGAGTTCTTAATCCATGTGGTTAAATCTTTCAGGAGAATTTCTGCTAGATGCTATTGACGATTTTCCATAAATTAAGAAATGTTGCAACTTAGTTTTAAAGATCTCAATACCCTGAAATCAGTTTCTCACTATATCTAACGCATCACTTCATATCATTTCTGCTTTCCGAATATATTTAGTCATGGACGCATATTTAAAAACATCGTTTTCAAACGCGCACAAACTCTAAAAAGTCGGAGAAGAAAATCGCATAAGATCTAAATCATACGAGTTCTAAATGCCAGGCAATCTAAATCCCACGAAATCTAAAACTCCGATGCAATTTTCCCATAAGATCTTACGCATCTCCTTGTATATCTATTCGATTTTCCGATTGCTTAATAATATTAGGAAACATGTAATAATAATTTAATATTTTTTATTTATGAAATGATTTTGGCAATAAAAGAGTCTATTAACAAGCATTTCTCGAACTTTTATGATGTGAACACCTTACCTCTCCTATTCTTAGATCAATGAGGGATTGTGGATTTATTATGTCAGTAGTGTCATTTAAATGAATCGAATTTATGAAATTTATAAAATATGCTTACAACCCTGGACGTTATTCCAACTAGCACCAGAGTGATGGGAACTGGCATCGGAACATTAGTGTACATAACTGTCACAAAATTTGTGGCTTTAGTGTAAAATTTATTTTGTGATATGCCCGTATATTAACAATTACGTATAATTAATACACTTTACATTTTCTGGACTTTAAAGTTGTGTAGGTAACGTATTAGTGACATATTGATTAAAAATAGCGTTACTTCTACGAACAAAGAAACTTTAAAGTGATTTTTTACTATTCTTTGTAAAAGAGCAGTAAAACAACAAAAAAGATTTTCCGGCATTCATCGACCTACAATAGAAGAGTCAAGTTACAGTTAAGTGAAGTTAACAATTTAACAAATTATTTGGTGATGCGGAACAGACCCTTAATCGTTGAAATAGATAAATAACAAGGTCAGGAAAATCTGGTGAAGGACCAACAAATGTTGAAATGAAGAATGCAATTGTTGTTGAAGCTTGTGATTTACCATTGTTATTAATTAAAATTTCGCCGGCTGAACAAATCCGCGAATATCAGACAAATGAATAACTTAGGGAAGTTACAAAATTTAAAGATATTTGAAAAGTGTGGATAAAAGTCAGCTTTGAACAATCGAGATTCTCGCCACAATGAAATTCGTTGATACTCAAGGTTATTCAGTTGTTCAATGTTCATTAATGACACGTCTATGTATCTATTTACATTTAGTTAATTATTAGCGTGCTGCCAATCATAAACAATAAAATTATCTTTACTTAGATCGGATCAGCCAGCTGCACCAATTTAAAAGTGAAGGTCGTGAAGTACGTGGGCACTTTGTAGTAACATTTTCGTAGTATGGTAGTAGACACTAGTTTAAAGCTACAGAGAAAATGACATCGCATTTGCTACTTCTTGGTAAACATAACTACACAGTGAAATTGCAGTAGTTTCCCTCACCATTTTTCAAGTAGCACAACTGTAACGTTAGTTCGCATCTGACTTTATGGTAAATGTAATATTGAAGGGAATTAATATTGATTTTTATCACTCCTATTAAGTGACAAATACACCACTATAAAGTTCCTGGAACTAAATTCGCCTTTTTATGTTATTGAATGATAAATATAATAATAATGATTGATAAAAATATAATTCTGAAAAACATTTTTTTATTATGGTCAGTTGCAAACATTCATAAATAGATCATTATTACTTCATAATCCATAAACAAAAAGAAATGTTTTCCATAAAAAAATTTGCATTTTCAATTGTCCACATAATTCTTTAACGAAAAAAAAAACCGTTTTCTAGAAAGAGCGTGTTTTTTATGGAAGTATCATTGTAAACTTTTACAGAAAATAAGTAGCTGTTTTAGTTTCCACACTCAGAGTGAAAGTAAAACATCATGGTGTATTACCTATACATGTATATTTCATTCCATGAATTTAACTTGGACATGTTGACTTCAAACTCAATAAAACAGATCGCAATACATTATATTTTGCTATTCGAACGAGAAAGAAAGAGAGCAAAATATAGTTTGCTCTCATACCACTAACAGAGCTGTTCCAAAAGTTAGCCATTTCTACTACTTTACGTTCCATTTATATAATAATCTAGTGATCAACGCGTAACACGGAAGGTTTTGGAGTAGTAATTGTTACGTTATAAATATTGATGTGAATGCTTGGTAGAAGGATCGTTCTCGTTACGTAACAGTCGTTAGTTAGGGAAACCTGTAAAGTTCTCAATTAAAAAAACTGAACAGATATACAGAGTGATGAGTAAACAGGTTAAAATTAGATCTCGTGGGAATTAGATTTTATGAAATTTACTTGTCGGACTCTTCCTATCTTATTTGATTTTGTAATCGGTGTCTTTAAATATAGGTCCGTAATAGAATACATTTGGACAACCGAACAGATATAATATATATATATATATATATATATATATATATATATATATATATATATATATATATATATATATATATTTATATAAATATATATATATATATATATATATATATATATATATATATATATATATATATATATATATATATACATATATCGTGATACATTCCCAGCAAACATTTCGAGTTGTACTTTGGTCGCGTGAACAAATAATAACTCTAATAATTTGATAGCGTTACTAAATTACAACTCGAAATATTTATTGAGATAGATCTAGTGTGAAAGAACTCTCACAGCATTTAGATTTCGTGGGAATTAGATTTTGTGGGATTTCGACCTCTTTAGCATTTGAAGGTTATGTTATAAGTTGAAATCAAACTATTCCATAAAATGAGTAAAACAATATTTCTTATGACATATTTGATCTTATCGCTCTATTTTAAGCTAGAAGAAAATAAATACTTATGTCCTCAAGTCGTATTAGTTTTTTTACAAATCATATGTCTAAAATACTGTTAGTGATGAATGATGATATAAAATAGAAGACTCAATAAGCTACAGTTGTTTATTTAGATAAAATTACGATAGGATATCAAATAGGATTTACTAACCAAACCATATTTAGTTCCATTTTCTATAACAACTCTTTTACAAAATTCCAGTTTATCATAAATTGATTAAGAAAAATATATACTGTAATTTATTACACTGGTTAACTCACAATTAAACATTAATGTCATACTTTCATGACAATAAAAATATTAATACATGCATCATTCATAAGGTATATAAAGAATTCAGTATACAGTAAATAATAAATGTCAGCTATTTAAATCTTTATATAAATTATAGTAAAAATGAAGGCAAACAAGATTTTTTCAGATCAGCTGCATGTGCAGCAGTTGTGTTATTAGAATATTTAAAATATACCAATAAATAATTAAAATAAATAGTTCTTTTAACACGATAATCACATATTTTTTTTAATTTAATTTACATTTTCCTTTCTATTAATTTTTCCATTATTTTAAATAATTTAGAAGCGAATTATTAATAGCGCAGAGAAAAATCTAGAAGAAACGTAATGTGAAATGATTGCTAGTGACTGCTGGTACTACTCATTTCATGTAGGTTTTTTCATCACTTCTTTAGTCGGTCTATTTTCGTTACCAACGCTAGTCACCGAGATATAAGCTCAGTAATGCTTGTGTAAGCACCCCGCACCTTTAAATGTTGGTCGAACAATCTCGAAGGGTTCTTTAATAACGCTCACATTACGATTTTATTCGGTTTTGGTCAGGATGCAATGAGACAAAAACTTTTGTCGTACGATCTCCTACTGTTACTTTTTATCCCATTGCATCCCGACCAAAACCGTATACAATCGACATATTAGATGCCCCTAAACACAAAAATGCCAATTTCAGAGACTACATTGCATGCGCAGCGTCTGACCTGGGTGCATTTCCAAAAATGTTAACAATTTTGATCTAACTATATCATAGCATCCTGTCTTATTTCCGGGAATGTATATAGTTAAATGATAGTCTTAAGATACCAAAAACAAATTTTTCGGACACCGATAGCGCAGCGCGTACCCAGGAGACCGTTTAAAGAAAAATAGAAAAAGAATTATAGCATCCCGTCTAAAAATATTTTTATAAGTAAATTTGTGTCAGTTGAAAAAAATCCATTTTCAGAAAAAAACATCATCAAAATGTAAGGCACATTTTGACAGCATTTCAAAAATATCAACAAATTTTACTCAACGGTATCATAGCATCCCGTCTAAAAACTGTGGGACATAATAAAATAAGTTGCCCAGATGTAGAAAAAATTGATATCAGATATCATTCCGTACCAAAAATCATCAAAAAATCGTATTTAGACGTATTAGGGTGGTCGATAAAACCAATCAATAACGAGACAACCCTCAAATCGTTAGATAATAATGAAAAAAAGTGTATCCGAAACCGTCGAACTGAAGTCGCAGACCCCTGCTGATAGTACTGACAGCACCTGATAAGGAAATGGCGTGAGTATATAACGGTCAAAACAGCCAGTACAGAGCCGTAGTGAAGCGAGGGACAGTAACGTAACAAACACGGGGACGTTTACCAGGCAACTCCGGTACGTTTATTTTCCTTTTAGAACTTATTGGTAGTGTTGAAAATGGCTGAAAACAGTATTTTGGTAATATTGGCAGCTATAAAAATGATTTTAAAAAAATTCGAACCGGGATGTTATGACACAGTTAGGTCAAATTTGTTAATATTTTTGAAAATGCGCTAAGATCAGACGCTGCGTGCAAAATTCTGAAAACAAAAATTTCATTAATAAAACACTAAAATCTATGTACATTTTCAATATCAGATGGGATGTGATAATACCGTCGACCAATTTTTTTGAAATGACAGAAATGGCTCCTTACGAAGCTGCCGGGATTATGACTGCCCACCAAGCTGGGTCTAAGATCATCTAATCTATAGATTTTATATAGTTTTAGCCTGGATTCTACGAGATATAGTTTTGGTCATGGGTTCCCGCACTATAAACGGAACCCACAATTTTATAACACTTTTAAAAGATAGTGACGGGTCTGCTTATCCAATATATATCATCGATTTGGTCTGGCCGAGTTTTAAATCCAGACGGTTTGGAAGAAATCATGCGCCACTGTCCATCATATCATCAAGCTGATTTTCCGTATAAGTTTAATCCACCAATATTAATTAATTAATTAATTAAATACCACAGGTAATACAACCCCCTCCGATTCCTGACGATACCTTGTACGGGAGAGAGCTACACATTTGGACACAATGGACACACACCCAATATATGTTAGGATTAATTTCTGGTTTAGAAAAAATCCTAGCTTCTCGACCGGGGATCGAATCTGACACTCCAGGTTGATACGCAAGTGTCCTTACCACTCGACCATGAAATGTCAGGAGTAGCATCCAAGAATTATTGTTCCACTTGTTTCTTCGTTAAAACCCTAGCTTTGCCTTTTTAAAAATGCATTAAACTTGAAAAATTTATTTATGTCTACGCCATTTTTGAGAGTCAGTGTCGATTGACCATTGAATACTGTGACAATAAAGTGGAATATTTTTGAGGACAAATTGGCAAAATATGCCAATAAAATAATTTCCGAATTATTTCATATTCCCTTCAGAGCACCATTGCATAAAGCGATTAGCAACTATTTCGGAATGATTTGCAGGGTCGGCACATGTGGTAAGTGACAATAACAATCATTTATACGGAACAGTTAAAACACATACCTCGAGTGGTATCTTAACAATTCAACTCAATTGGAATACACAGAAAATGTAGATACTGTGAAAAACAAAAAACTGTGTTTTAACTCGGCGTTTTGATGTTTAAAAATAATTCGTTTAGCATTAATAATAATTAATGAAAAGGCAGATATTTTTTGTTTTCCACGGTAACTAGATTTTCTGATATCAGGAAAATTTGGACTAATAATAGCAAAAATATATTGGGTGTTCTATTAAAAAAAACAGAAGTTAAGATTTTTTTCTATGTTTCCAATAGGCACTTTTGTTTGGTTTAATGATGGAAAAAGATATGCAACTAATAAAAAATTGTGCGAAATGCTCATTATTTCATATAGCGAATGCAAGCAATTGCCTGCTTCGAAAAATATTTATGTAATTATCTGATTATCATGTATAATTATTTTCGTACACTGGTATAAATCACGTAATTTTAAATAATTCCATCAAATAAAAATATCAGTGTTTCATTTCATAAAATGACGTAAACATTTATGTCATTTTTATAAAGAAAATTAAAATTACATGATTCCGAATGACTTCATAAAGTGTATAACTTTTAGATGAAATATAATATATCATTACAGGGTGTTTAAGTGAGACAGATACATGATTTTGGCATTTGACTGATCGACATCTAAATACCTAAATATAAAAAAATAAATAAAAAAAAAATTTACATCCATACTAAGATAAGCCAAACGACGCAATAATAATTTGAGGTAATACTTACTATTTCAGTTAAATCCACTGATGGGCTCGTATGTTTATTTACCTGCAACATAAATAACTTATTTAGTTAAAAATTTCGATAAAATTATTTGTCGTTATTGTAAAATTTAAATCTAATATTAAAATTATGAACAAACGTAACTCTGTTATTTAACAAAATTCTTAGTCATTTAATTTATTATAAACAAATATTAAATAATCCGTATCCAAACAGGTTTTTCAAATTAATTAAGAACTAAAAATAGAAACAAAAAATGCATATCATACATTCATAATTATGTTTTAAAAAAATTTCCTATTAGTTTTTTGTCATGTTATTATTTGAATTTGTATTTATTAACTTGAGAAATGTACTACCTTATCTCCCACTATATAATAAATCATATTTCAGATTTGTATATACTAATTAATTAATTCTCCATTTTGTCAAATACCTATATTTTCTTATAAAAACTGCATTTTCCCACGTTTTATTTAGCATTTAATAATTTAAACATTTTTGATAAAAACACGAAACGTATTTTATACCTAAAGGATTATAAAGGAACAATTTGTTTTTATTAACACAAATATTAAATTATCATATATTTGCATTTTAAGTCAGTGTTTGTTTCCAGTTTCAGGTTTACAAAATTCATTGAAACTTATCTGTTGTAACCCTATTGAATTAATAAGCTATCAAAAAGTCAGAATTTATAGAATTTGAAATATTGTTATGACCAAATATGAAATAGGAATCGATGTGTGATAATTTATTTATAAAACTTCAAAATGTTAAGATTACCGGAATACTTTCTTATGAGTTACTTTACGTACTTGTTTATTTATTTGTTTGTTTACTATAGTGTACTCGTATCTTGTATATCGAGGGAAAATGTACTTATTTATAATTAAGTAAACAAAGAAAGATTTAGTATATTGTTTAACGCAAAATTGAAATCAGTTCATCTGTTTCTGAGATAAAGCCAGAAATTTATCATTTAATAAATTTGCATATGCAGAAAACTCTTTTATTTAGTATTCAAAATGTGCTCCATTGTTTGTTAAATATAATAAATGTTTCTTGGTAAATCTTTCTATATTCTCGTGTTTTCCTAGCTCTGAGATCACGAATAACCTTAGGAGTTTTGTACACTTAAGTTTTTAAATAACCCCAGATAAAAAAACAATCGGCATTAAAGCTGGAGATCTTGTAGGCCATTCTTGAAAATCTCCTTCCAGTCCATTCCCCAGAAAATTTTTCGTTCAACCATTGTATCACAGGAACAACATAACGAGGAGGAGCTCTGTCTTGTTGGAAATGTAGATTGTGCTCACCGAACATCATGTTTCCTTCTTCATCGTTCTAATTTTCTAGCGACTGGATGATGAGTGGGTTCATCTCATTCACTACGAGTCTTAAATATAGTTGTCCTGTCAGGTAAATAAAGTAATTGAAATAAATATAATTTCTATTCTCCCTGCTAAAATATAATCCATTTTTGAAAAACTTTTCTTGGTTTTATTAATACTGACAAACGAATACTAACAAACTCTTGGTTCCAAGTTAGTTATAATTAGTTAATTTTTTCAACAAAATCGACAAATAAAACCTTAAATTAGTTTTAAACAGCACAGAGGAGACTCCGTATACTAGAAACTATAGAGACATGGCCTTTTTTATTTCTGATAAGTATCGAATTATGATATGACGAAATGTATTATACAGTAGCCTTATTGTACTAAATGTGTTAAAGAATAACAGCCTCTGTATACACCTCTCCATTTATTTAATCAGAAATAGGTTATTCCTCGCTGAATAGACTATATCTTATAATTGCAATTTCTGTGTGGTCTTTTTTATTGGGTCTTGTTTTCTAGGTTAACAAGTTAATTTGATCGTGTTTTTTTTTAGGTAAAATAGTTTATGACGAAGCTAGTTTTATAATGAAATATGTGTTTTGTTAAATATACGTATCGTTTTCTCAACAAGAATTTTCTAATTTAATTCTTTTCTAATTAGATACCGACTCTCAACCATATATGAACAGACAATAATTTATTCTTTGCTAACATAAATGAAACTCTATATTCTCGGGTTTCTATCTACATTACATATTGTTATGGAATTTAATTTTGAGTAGGTTTTTATTTGATTTTTTGTAATTAATTTTCCAATGAATGGACTTTAGCGTTATTCATGTCATCATATCTGTCCTAAAAACACAATTACAGGCGTAATGAGCATATTTGAGTTTTAAATTATTTTTTTTTAATCGCGTGAGAATCTTTTTGAGATAAGAGTGCTAACATAAACGAAGAATTAACTTTTTAACAGTTTATTTATGTTTTTCCTGGAATATAAGTAAGTATGCCTTGAATGTGCTAAATGAAATCATTGAATTTAAATACATCATCACCCAAATTATGTATGTAAATTACTATATTCTTTTTTAGATTAAACTAGATTACGAGTGGGTCGTTAAGGCCCTAGTAGCTTCACTTCACTGCGACCTAAAAAAATGTTTGTGAGAACTTTTATATATACGTAACCAACAATTTTTAGGCTTTTGAAGAAGCCTCAAGCTTTCCTGGGGGCCGTGATTCCCACTTCAGCAGAAATTTGTGGATACCTGCTCCAAATGTTGTTGCCTTTGTCCAATTAGGACTTTGCATGAGCAAAGATTCACTTCATATGTACCAGGTTTACCATTTAAGATATAAGTGCGAATAAAAACCTTATTATAATATGTTCATATTTTTGAAAAGCATTTATCTCAAGTATTCTAAAAATATAACAATACAGATATATATATATATATATATATATATATATATATATATATATATATATATATATATATATATATATATATATATATATATATATATATATATATGTATATATATAATTGTTAAAAAATAAATAGTTTACATATTGTTAAAGATAAAATAGTTATACTTGTTTAATTTCGATAAACGCCGAATCGTTTTCTAGTAATTTATTATTTTAACATGGTTGATTACACGTTTTTTGAATTAACAGATATCATTTTCATTTTGGGACAATGTTTGGGTAATGCTACTGCAGCTGTGAGACGTTATAGGGAACAATTTCCGAATACAAATATTCCTGATGCCAATTTTTTTTAATATACCCGTAGAACGGAGACTTACGGGAACAGGTTCTCTTCAGCTTAAAACTAGAGATGCTGGCCGTCCAAGAAGCGTAAAGACTATTGACGTTGACGAAGAAAAAAATACTGTAATTGAAGATCCTGCGATAAATACTGCAATATTAGTCTTAAGAAGGAATGTATCGCGCCAAAGTATTTTAAGAGTACTACATGAACAACAGTTGCACAAACTCAGAAATTATTGCATGAAAATATGCCAATAATAATTTATTCTTGGTGATTGAACGAATGGATGAGGCTCGATATTTTTGGACTGAGAAAAATCCTAGTACTAACCAATTTTCAACACGCTTTCAAAATAAATGTACAGACAGCAAGCTTGGGGAATCGTTTTGTTGAATACCATATTTTTGTTGGAAATTTAAATAGTGATATGTATTACAATTTTTTGGAAAATACACTGTTTAAAATTTTAGGTAATATTTCATTGCAGGGAAGAAGGAACATGATTTGTATGCATGACAGTGCACCACTGCATTATACTTGAATATGTAAAAGATGGATTGATCGGGGTGCAGATGCACCAATTAAGTGCCCTGCTCGGTCTCCTAACCTTAATCCTCTTGAATTCACTGTGTGGGGTTATTTAAAACAAGAGTTTCTAATACTCATTGAACAGTTGATGCTGGAATTTTACGGGGGGGATATTTCACACAATTTTTATAAAAGAGAAGATAAACAGATTTAATTATGGTTTGTAATTAATATTTTAAAGTGTACTTGATGTATAAAAGGATTTATTAATAAAATATAAATGCATATTTATTTGTAAACCTAAATTACTCAAGAACGGTTCGGTTTATCGAAATATAACATGAATATTTTATAAAGATTTGTAATAAGTAAAAAATAAAAAGTTAGTGGTGAAATAGTGACAGCAGCTTCCTAAAACTACTCCTGAAGCAAAAGAGAGTTTGACATATATTGGGTAAATTAATGCCTAGATGGTCTATACCTATTATTATCCATTTTCGAAAAAAAGTTTTTATAAAAGGGTACCATCGGAAAACAATTTCGGACCATCTTGTATATTTTTTTTAAGTAAGCGTCACAAAATTATTACGAATTTTAATATATTTTAGCTACAGTTTTAATTTTTGTATATTATTGATTAATCTCATGTTAGAAATGTTAAAAATTTTTCGGTATCAAAGACAAAACACCTGGTTAAAAATTCTGAATGAACGCGAGAGCTGTATAATACAGTCAGAAATGACAAATTATTGTTAAAAAGCTTCTCCACTGTAATAATTAATGATAATTGTATAAAACTATGTTGTGTTATTTTCAGTTGCTTGGGTGTTTAATATTCTAAATGTTTGTGTAGTTATTAATATTAACAAATGCTTAGGCTATTAGAATAGATGTTTATGAACAACATTAGAATAATTAAATATTCGCATTTAAATATTATACAGTGCGTTCACAATGAAAGGAATAAATTCAATATATTCTGAACAACGTGGATTTGTAAAAGACGCGACGATTTTCAAGTTTGAGTTGGCATATTTTAGACATACGGCAAGTCAATGTCATTTCCGGTTGTTCCGGAAGTGACATCAACTTTGAAATTTTAAATGTAACATCCCGTATTTTAGTATGGATATGTATAAATGATAAAAAGACGTTTCCAAAGATGTAGTAAACAGGTTTTTATTGTGAATACTTTTTTTATTATTTACAAAAAACTTGAAATTCTAACTTGCTGCATTAACTTTCTAAAAAAGTTATTACATATTCACTGTGTTGTCCATTTACATCTATGCATTTTTGAATTCGAATAATTATTTCTTGTTGAACATAGTGAATTATTTCTGGTGAGATTAGCCGATTTTGCTGACGTATTCTTTCTCTTAAGTCATTAAGGTTGTTAGGACGATACACATAGACTTTGGATTTTAAGTAACCACATAAGAAAACGTCTAAAGGTGACCTCGGTGGCCACACTATAGGTCCTCTTCTACCAATCCATGTATTGGGGATGGTTGCATATAGAAATTGACGAACAGCAATTGCATAGTGGGGAGGTGTCTTGAAACCAAATCATATCTATTAGTACGTCAGGGTCCTGTGGGTTCGGAAACAGATCAGCTAAAGCAGGAATAAGTTCCAATTGAAGAAATTGTAAATATCGTTCTGCGTTTAGTGTTCCTTCAAAAAAAATAAGTCCCAATAATTCGATTTTCGACAATTCCTGCCCATACATTAATTTTGTAAGGTTATTTTGTGTGGACCTTTGGCATCCAAAGCGGATTACCTGTCGCCCAGTCGCCCACTCAATGTAGCTTCATCAGAAAAAAGAATGTGTTGTATTAAATTTAAATTTTTATTGTGCATTCCATTTATTTGTTCGCAGAATTGATTTTTTCGATCAAAGATGTCAATTCTTCGATCAAGTGACAATGCATGCACCAATTGCACTTTATAAGGATAATATTTAGCTGCTCAAAGAACTTTTGAAACTGATCCGGTTGTCAAATCATGGTTTCGTGAAAGTTCTCTAACCGTCACATAGTGATTCTCTTTAACATGTAACTCGGCATTTACCTTAATATCTTTATTAGGTAGTTGAAGGCTTGGTCGACCTTTGGGTAAATCTCCAACGTGGCCAAACTCTTTATTTTTTTTTAATCACACATGATTGTCTAGTCGGTGGACGGTTAGGATGATTTTCATCAAATAAGGTGCATACCTACTCCTGATTACGAACTCTATCATCAAAACTAATCATTACAAGCACCTGAATTTGCCCTATTTCCATTATATTCATTTTTATAGTAAATAACTGATACTTAAAATTACAGACACTTGATACTGGAAACTTCAATTAGTTTTGACAACTTAAAAATTATGTTAGTGCAACAAGTCAGTATCTCAAGTTTTTTGTAAATAATAAAAAAGTATTTATAACTAAAATCAGTTTACTACATCTTTGGAAACGTCGCGCGTCATTTATTGTCTGTATAAATTCGTACAAAAAATACAGGGCATTACATTTAAAATAACAAAGTTGATGTCACTTTCGGAACAACCGGAAGTGACATTGTCTTGTCGTATGTCCCAAAATGTGCCAATTCAAATTTGAAAATCGACGTGTCCGATCGTTTTTTGAAAAACCAAGTTGTTCATATTATATTGAATTTATTCCTTTTATTGTGATCACACTGTATGGTAATATATTATACCCAGATTTTTTTTACACATAATAGAAAATTTTAACTTCCAGAGACCATATTCAGGAAAACATCATTATATGATTGTTTTGTTCATTTAAAATAATTTTCATTTTCTCTTCCAAAAGTTTAGCGAAGGGTGTCATTTATAATTAGATCAAGAGGTTGCGATAAATGACGTCAGTTCCAGAGTTGACGCCAGATGTCACCCCGTAAATATGTTCATACATAATATGACGCAATATCTTACATTGTGGTTATTTCGGCGAGTTCGGTAACATCGAAAGTTAATACGAAGGCGGCTGAAAGTATTGGTGAATGTAACACGAACACACATGTATTTTTAACTAGCGATCACAAGAGTAAAAGTATATTACTAATATTAATGTAACCACTAAAACATTTGCCACCTTCCAACCGCAAGCATTGGTGGTTTCATGCACGCTAATCCAGATGTAATTGTCATTCATTTCAGAATACATTTCTTTATCTAATACTGTCACATCTCTGTGATAAATATTTTTTCTTAGTGTCGATTCCGATGGCACCTGAACATTGCTAGACTAATATACTTTTGTAAAATTGTCTAAATAGTAGCTTATCTAGTTTCGTCTACAATATTATACATAACAATGATTTCCACTAAATCTAAGTTAAAATTTGTTTGCCTGTCACTATCAGTAATACTGTCACTTTTTTGGAATTGTTTGAGGAAATGTGTCTCTTAATGTTTGCTTTGATGTTGCACGTTAAATTGCAACTCCGGAAAATCACTAATCCACAAGTTCACTTTATCCTCTGAATGAATTGAACAAAACATTTTTAAGAAGTTAACCTCCGTTGTCTTTAATTTCACACTGTTTATGTATCTACGTGTTATTCACATATACGTTTCATAGATACTACGTATTTAAAGTATATTCATTTTCAACATGGGGCAGTGGGCGTAAACGTGATTGCCAAGCGACGCGATCCGCCTATCTATTTTATGCATTCGCATTGGACATTCGACAACTATGAGCATTTTCCAAGATGATGGTCAGTTTTTTTTTTTTTTAATGGCATTGGGATAAATTCCATACAGCCAGGCGCAAGTTACTATATGTATACTATTTAACAAAGTTAAAAAGATTCTAAAACGGATTACTCCACACTGCATACACTACCAACTATGAACCTAATCCTAACCACGATTTATTACTATTTTTTTTTTTAAACGAAAAGAAAAACCAAAGGAGAGACATATACACATTCTTCTCGCCCAGGGGTCTTTCAGGGCCTTTTATTGTAAGACAAACTAGCATAGACTGCGGTAAGTAAGGAATGGGTAACCAGACAAAGGAAAGACATAGTAGGATACGAAACTAATACAATTTTAAATTTTGAGTCCAGAAGTTTTTAAAAAGTTTATAATAACTCCAATCACTCTGTCGTTATTTAATGATAATAAATGTAAGACGTTCACTAGCATTTGAATATTTAGCTTCAGAATGTCTGCATAAAGTTAGTCCCGGCCAGGTTTGTATTTATCACAACAGAAAAATAAATGATCCAGGTCGCCCACAGCATTACAGGGTTCGCATAAATTAGTTGGTAAAATTCATATTTTGTTTAAATGCTTGGGGTAACAGCCATGTCCTAATCTCAGCCTGATAATAGTTGTGATGTACCTCCTAGAAGTTTGTAAGCAGTAGTACTAAGGTTCATTCAGAATTTCAGATGATGGTCAGTTAGTAATTGTTTTTTATAGCTTCAAGCCGTCCAATTACCTGATGAAACCTTTAATTTTTTGTTACCATTCTTGTGACGAAAACAGTTTTATTGCATAGTACATAAGAATATTTTATCATTTCATATTATTTGGGAATATTTCATTAGCATGGTCCGGATTTGTAATACATTCAGAGCCAGCACTTATAAAACAAATATAAATGTATAAATAGGATACATTGTTAGTATAGGGTTGGTTTTAATCATCTCAAGATAATGCCAACTTGGTTGGCGAAACGCGCGTCGCGTGCAGTGTTTTGGTGTTTCGTGGAAAACTACGTTAGTGTTAATTGATTTTTGGTGTAATAAGGTTGTTAATGTTATACTATGAATTTTGAATGTTCGAAAGGCTTTGTCTCTATCAGACAGCAAAAGGAACCTGGAATACAAATCAATGTGTAAAATTCGTGAAAATTATCTGTATGGTTTGTCAGTGCCTGCCCATGTGAACTATTTAGATTTTGCACCCTAACCTCGGTAGATGTGGAACTTTAATTTTGCTTGAACAGACTAAATTGCTCAAATTTAAAAGCCATGAATGCAAAACGAATGTTAGTTGTGACGTGACCATGTATGCTAATGCAATGACGAACTTCAGTCATCTGAATAATACACTGGATCAAGCGGTATGTATACATATAATACTTTTGCTTTTATTTGTCTACGTATGTCCTTCTGTCAACCACATGAGGCAGTAACAGCTACCGGTCCTGGACTCTGGCGTAGTATCCTGATCCTGTTCGTTAGGTGTTTACAATATAATATTATATCTCTGTCAACGTCATCTACCACCCGATCGCTATTTATAACGGAAGATCCTGCGATAAGTTAATTTTGTTTAGTATGGAGCACTGGATGATTACTGATCGTGTATTTTGTCATTTTTACGAAATAGCTCTGTAACTCAGGCTCAACGAGATTTTCGTCGAGAATTACAGGGTAAGAGTACGGAGGTGTAGAGGTGCATGTCGTTATCGTGGTCGAGGGATGTCAATGGTGAGTGGTCATACTCAAGAGATTTATCTTTTCAGTGTTCTGTGCTGGTTATGTAGTGTACGACGAAGCGCATGACTTGAAGAGTATTAAGTGATCTGAGTGAATCAATCAGGTACAAGCTACCCCGATATCTTCGTTTCTACAGCGACGGAAAAACTAATTTTTTACTTCGCCCTCGATATCGCGCTAGACCTTGATGTAAAAGACGAGGGTGAAATTCTGCTGGCATCCTCGTTATGTGCGACCACATTTAAAGAAATAAGATTGTAGTGATCGCGATAGCAACCTCTACCGCGAGCAGTGAAGCATGTCCGTACCCTTAAAGGACATGGCGAAACCTAGTCAATCAAATTTATGAATGTTGAAAAATGTCAATAAAAGAATTTCGAATCAACAGAGATGCTCATATGCTGCTAAACAATAAGAAAGCCTTTCTGTGAAGCCTGTCAAAATATTCATCATCATCTCAGGAGGAATTGCTCGAATGTTGATCTTTATATGATATTTAAGGTCATTTATACTTTCGGATTTATTCCTATAAACTTTGTTGTAACCCAGATTTAATGGGTTGAAGTCATGTGATCCAGATGGATATTCTACATATCCATCGTTAGTTTTACAGTTCTATTGCTACAAAACTAACGACAAACATTTACACCTCAGCAAAATCCTATTAACTTCCTTAATAATGTTAATATTGCAGACAATTTTCAGTTGACCTCTGTTACACTCAATGAAGTAAAAGAAGTTATAGGTGAAATAAAACATAAAAATGCATCAGGTATCGATGGAATATCCATAAAAAATTTTGAAAATCTACCAGATTGCGCTCTAACTGTGTTAGTACAAGCTATTAATGAATCTTTTGCTACTGGTGTATTTCCTACTAGCCTAAAATGAGCAATAATTGCTTTGGAATGATAATTATTATCATTCCACTTTATAAAGGTGGAGATCTAGATGATCCATCAAATTTTAGACCTATCTCGTTGCTCTCAACATTGTCTAAAATAATTGAAAGGTTAGTAAAAAAAGAGAATGCTAGATTTTTTGGATAAACATAATATTTTAAATAAGAATCAGTTCGGATTTCAAAAGTCAAAAAACACTACTGATGCCATTTTTGCTTTTTTAGAAAAGACGTATCTGAAGTTAAATGAGGGTGAAGCTGTTGGTGCAGTGTTTTGTGATTTTTCAAAAGCCTTTGATTGCGTTAATCATGAAATACTGCTCCAGAAACTTAGGTGTTACGGTTTTAAAGGTATGACACTTAGTTGGTTTAAATCTTACCTTTCCCAGCGTGATCAGGTAGTAAAAATTGGAGACGAGATATCAGACGTATCAGGTATTGACTGTGCTGTGCCTCAAGGATCTGTGCTAGGTCCGATTTTGTTTCTGTTATATATTAACGATTTAGCGACTATAAACATTCTTTCTGCTGACGATACTACGATTCTCTGGCATAAAAAAAATGTTAATAGTCTGAAGGAGACCATAAAGTCTGACCTATATAAGGTCAAAGAATGGTGTGATTCTAACCTACTTACATTTAATATAAGTAAAACTAATATAGTCACTTTTAAGTTTAGTTATGATGATCTTATAGTAGATAATCATTTTATTGATAATAAATCACACACAAAATTCCTTGGGCTATATATTGACGATAAATTAAAATTTGATCAGCATGTAACTAATCTAGGAAAAAAAGTTAGCTTCTGGTTGTTATGCAGTGAGAATTGTTTCAAACGAATTGGGTGATAATATAGCAAAAACAGTATACTATTAACTGAATCTCAAATAAGATATGGAATACCTTTCTGGAGATTGTGTAGTCAAAAATTGCTAAGCAGTATATTTGTGTTACAAAAAAGGGCTCTAAGATATGTATGCAAAGTGAATTCAAGAGATTCCTGTAAACCTCTTTTTATCAGTAATAAAATACTAACCGTAATATGTATCTTTATCCTAGAGACAGTATGTCTAATACATAAGAAAATGTTGAATGGGGTAAACTCGGATTCTCAGCATCAATATAATACGAGGCAGACATTGATTTTACTTCTTCCCTTACCCATCCCCAGAACAACTGCAACGAAGCACTCATTAATCTATGAAGGTAAACAAATACACAATCACATACCACTGTTTCTTAGAAATATGTCTCAATTAAAGAAATTTAGAGAGGCAGTTAAGGTGAAATTGATTGAGAAGGCTTATTATAGTTTATTTGAATATTATAATGACTCTATAAACTGTTCTAGTATGTTTTTTTTTTCATTGTTATTTTCTCTATCTTTCACTGTTGTATTTATTAATTTAAGACTATGTACCTGATATTTATTAAATTTTCGTTGTTTGTCAACTGTATTAGTTAGTACATGCTTGTATAGTTAGGTCCATAAATATGTATATATTATTGTATGTCGTTATATTTTGTTTGTTGTTTGTTTTATATTTATATTTTATTATTTGATCTATATTTTATACCTTATTTTGACCATCTATTGTATCAATATACACTAGTAGCTTTGTCAATAAGAATGTATTTCTTAGACAATAAAGCATATTCATTCATTCATTCATTCCATCATTGCAGTAATAGTACGCTTCTTACCTCAGAACAAAAATGAGCGAATAAAATAAAAAAAAATCAACAATTCCTTGTAAGTTGTTAACCATTTATCTTGTATTCTAAAAATCATGTACTTTTCAAAACCATAGTCAAAAACATAGGTTGTTATTTAAATAAACTATGATGTCTTTAGTCGTCTGACGTTAACAAAATTTCAAATAAGTCATAAGTAATATCGCAAATGTGCAATAAAACAGCTTTTCGAAAAAGTTTTCCATAATTTTGTAATTTACTGTATACAGGGTGAGTCAGTTTTTTTGTAGACAAACTTTAACAGGAGATAGAACATATGTTTTTAAAAAGAAAAGTTCCTATAAATATATGTCGTAGAACGCTTCGTTTCCGAGATACAGGGTGTTGAATATAATTTTTTTTCTCGAATTTTCATTATAACTTATAAACGAATGCTTAGATTTTTTCCATGTTTGGGGGATAATGCCTATTAATTAAAGGGCATAAAACAAGCGATAAGAATGTTCAAAAACTTGCACAGTGGCGGAGTGAAGGGGCTGCTCAACCACTTTCTTAAACAGAACTTCTACACCAATGACTATTTTTTTAAAAAACTATTATTTTCGTTATCTACATACAGTTTAACAAAAATAATGTCCCTTCTTCTCTTTCGAAATTCCTGTGCGTTTCCGAGTTATTTTGATTTTTAGTGTTTGATGTGGTACTAAATTAAGTAATTTATTCAGGGTGAGTCAGTTTTTTGTAGACAAACTTTAACAGGAGATAGAACACATGTTTTTAAAAAGAAAAGTTTCTATAAACATATGTTGTAGAACGCTTCGTTTCCGAGATACAGGGTGTTGAATATAATTTTTTTTTTTTCGAATTTTTTTAAGTATGTATTTGTATGTATTGTATTTGAGTATGGCTTGATATAACAAATATTTATTTTGATTGCATTGGAAAGAGATAAAGAATAAGAGATTTCGGCTTTTTAGAATCCTTAACAAACCATATTTAGGTAGGTTTCGTTGAAAGAATTAAATATTTAGCCGATAATTGATAATAAATAAATTACTTAATTTAGTACCACATCATCCACTAAAAATCAAAATAACTCGGAAACGCATAGGAATTTCGAAACAGAAGAAGGGACATTATTTTTGTTAAACTGTACGTAGATAATGAAAATAACAGTTTTTTAAAAAATAGTCATTGGTGTAGAAGTTCTGTTTAAAAAAAGTGGTTGAGCACCCCCTCCACTCCGCCACTGTGCAAGTTTTTGAACATTCTTATCGCTTGTTTTATGCCCCTCAATTAATAGGCATTATCCCCCAAACATGGAAAAAATCTAAATATTCGTTTTATAATGAAAATTCGAGAAAAAAAAATTATATTCAACACCCTGTATCTCGGAAACGAAGCGTTCTACGACATATGTTTATAGGAACTTTTCTTTTTAAAAACATGTGTTCTATCTCCTGTTAAAGTTTGTCTACAAGAAACTGACTCACCCTGTATAAATCTAAACAATTAAGAATTAAAATAATTACACAAATATTTCCTAATGATTTGTTTATACATAATATAAACACATATTTAAATATCTTTTAAATTTTATACCGAATGCTAAACATTTTTTCGGTATTATTATAATTTTGTTAATTATAAATATTATTCTTTATATAAATTTAGTTCATATTTACATAAAAATATTGTCGTGCATAATTCTGTGCGGCAACAAACGAAATTTTAAATATATGTCTCAAAACTAATAAAAAAATTGGTAATGGCTATGCCTATTAATATTTATCAAAATTTACCAACGACAGTAATTTACATGTTTCCGGAAGCGCTAAGAAAGTTGCTTGCACAATTTACGGCTTGCTTTATAACCTTTGCTGTTAAATAATTATAATTAGTATAACTAAATATAAATCTGTCAAAGGATTCCGTTCATATTATTTATTTACATTTTAATATATTTGCTTCTTTTGTTCTCATTTTATCACTCAACAATTATTTTATGAGTTTAATCTTCTGAAATCTTTACTTGGCCAAGAAAACTGCCATGTAGTATGTTGCTGTCTGACCTATAACTTTAGGCTATTACAAATCAAAATAACTTGGCTCAGGTGGTTTGCACAAAAAAATGAACATGTCTAGAAACAGTACTAACACATTTTGTTAAATCATTCAATAAGTCGAGTTTATTTTTGTATATTTTTTTTTAGTTTTGTGTCTGAAAATTTTTCACAAATACTATAAATATAATCAATCACATAAGGTCCTGATGATGTAACTAAAAGATACTGAGCAACTTCTTAAAACAAAAAACAACATAAAACCTTTAAAGAAACTATTTTTCTTATTGTTCATCATGACACAGAGGCTTATAACATCATAGAGTTACTATACAGTGGAAAAATTAGAGAAGACATGCCTGTTCACCCTGACTAAAGCACAGAAAAATATGTGTTTTGAACCTTTGTTAGGTTATGATCTGAAATTATATTCATTTTGCAATATAAATGTCTTGTTTTGTAGTATGGATATGTTTTAATGATTTTGTTAAAACAAAAAACAAAATAATAAATCTCTTTCAACGCGTCTGGATAAATATTCGAATTTTACATAACATCCCCCACTTTGGAAGGGTTAACTTTCAAAACAATTATTTGAGTAGTATGTACGTATATAATTTAATGGGTTTTAGGGTTTTCTCTAAAGCTGCAGGGTCTTTCTGTCAATGTTGATAGTTTTTAGTAGTCTGTTTTTACTTTCACCTAATATAAGGAAGTATAGTATTCGTGATTTTTTTTCGACCTCGAGATTTTGATTGATATATACGTTTTGACCCCTTGAATCCATTCTGATAATTTTCCGAATGTCTCTCGGTTCGTGTGTGTGTGTGTGTGTGTGTGTGGGAAGTGTGTGTATGGCCACGATAACTCATAAAATATGAATGGGAGACTTCCCAAATTTGGCAATTAAGAAGATTAGCAATATTTCAGGTGACACATTAAATTTGGTGAATGTAGTACCACCAGAAGAGACATAATGAATGAAAGATGAAAAAAAGGTACAATTCTGGGAAAAAGAGTAAAAAAAATTTTTATTGCATTTCTGGGCTAATATTGACGAATTATAATGAAAAACATAACTTTATGAAAAAAATCTGTCTGCATGTCTGTGGTATCGCGATAGCAGCCATAGTTTTTGAGATAAAACTTTCAAATTTGGTACACAGGTTCTAAATTCCAAAGACAATGATAAATTCGGTGACGAGCAAAATTGGCAAGCTGAAGGAAGTCCATGGGACCCACATTTTTTTGCATTTGTGTTTCCAAAAAAATATATATTCTTAATAAAAGAGTATATCATGTCTACTATATCAAGCCAATAAAATATATTTTCCAAGTACTTAAATAAAGCTGATGTAAACTGAAATTTTTTACACATTTGACTTCATAAAATGGGGTTAGGATAAATTTAGCAGTTTGAGATTTGAAATATCTAATTTAGTTACAAAAATGTCAATGTCAATAAGAAGAAATTATTAAAATATATGACATGAATTATTATTGACAGTATTGAACGACGCTGAAAATTTTAATGAAACATTTTAAGGTACGATATTAAAATTTAATTGAGGTAAGTGAAGAATTAAATAGAATGATTTTTTTTAATCAGTATAATATATACTGGTATAAGAAAGTTATGTGCTGGCTACATCAGATCTTTTTGAAATGTCAAATGAATTTTTTCTTGTGTGGCTACGAATCAACGAGCTTTTCTGCAGAAGTTTGGAAATCATCGTGGAAGAGGACAAGTACCAATACGGAACAATATCGAAATAGGTGAGACAATTGTGAGAAATTGGTTCTATGCAGAGTAAGAAAAAACGGTGGTTCAATAAAAATAGTATATTCACCTTCACCTAAAAATGTAGAGTTTGTACGTCCACGAAGTCTATAAAAATCTCAGTTGGAAGAGACACTCTGACGTTAAACATGGCGGCATCAAGTTTGCGGCACATTTTGTATTTTGATTTAAAATTCCAATCTTATAAGCTCCAGTGTGCATAAGAATTAAGTGTTCGAGATAAAGACAGTTGGTTACAATTCTTTGACAACTTATAGAGATGATGGAGCAGAACTCTTTGTTATCAAACAATTTATTGATGTCTGATGATGTAAATTTTCAGTTAAGTGGATTTGTCAACAAGCAAAACTTCCGCCACTGGTCTGATACTATCCCCAAGTCCAGAGTCCAATGGTGGTCGTTTGGTGTGGTTTAGGCGTTTTTGGCATTATTGAGTACAAATTTTTGATATTACTTTATCACATTCTCCATAAATAATAAACAAATTCAAAAAGTCTTCGTGGGTGTAATTTAAACGCGGTGGCATTTTTTGACATAAGAGAATGGGTGACATTACTGATTGTTTCTAATCATGGCTAATTTGATAACATTTTTACTAAAAATTCCTGAATTTTAAGAAAATCGCAAATATTTCAAAAAGTTGTAACTTAAACCCCCACAATGCTTATATAAAAAAAAGGAATTTAATTATACATAAGTTGGTGTAAAAAATACAGGGTGTTCCATTTGACTTAAGCAAGTTTTCGTGGTTAAAAATTTACAAAATGTAACGTCAAAAATGGAACACTTGGTATACTATTATTGAATTTCCTTAAACTTTAAACCGTAGCTCACCTTATGGCTTTTCTGTATGCCAAAAATCAAATGAGTATCTTTTATACGAAGAAAGTTACAAAGGTTTTTGTAAACCATTACATCTGTCAAAATTTTTTTAAAATATCAAATATCTCTGAAACGGCTGGGTTTAGGCATAAGGTAAATGTTTTTGACTCAGAATTTTATGCTCCTTTCAAAAAATCCTAAAATATATAGGGTATTCTATTTAAAATAAGCAAGTTAGTATCGACTTCTGGTATAAACGGAAGTGCCAAATGCTTGTAATTATTTTACCCCACACTGCTAATTGCTCCCTAAATTTTAAAAATTTTCTGATGTGTACTTTTCCCTACATCGATCGATGCAGTTTCTGGTGAGACACCCTGTATTGCAGAATCAATTATTAAAAAAAACATTAACTTTCAATCTAGCGAGACATCCCCATTTTGTTTCTTAATTTATTTTCTAGATATTTTAGACCAATTTGTATTTTGATATTGAAGTTTCTCAAGTTTTTTTTTTGTTGTGAGTCACGCACATATAATTCAAATATTCATGAAGAAATTACTAAAACATATTTCGTAAATAAAATTATGAATAATAGCTAATATACACCCATTAATTTAAGTTGTATGTAATTAATCTGAGGCCGTTAGTTTTAATTTATTTTATATTTCTGCTACCATCTGGCGCAATATCATAGATTACACTAGAATTAGCTTAAAAACAGAAATTAAAACTTGTTTTGAAAAAGTGGAGAGCGATAGGGTCGTATAAAAATTGTGAAATGATGTAGGCAGAAGTGAATGAAAGAACATATTTTTCATAACACATAATAAACGGTTGCTTGGTGGGGATATGAAATTAATGTAGTGCCAAGTATAATGAATTTAATTGACAGATTAAAATATCACCAAATTCAATGCTAATTCTAAAAGAAGTCTATTTCTACAAGTCAATCTTACATTCTAATGAAACGATTTCAACCTCGGAAAATAGCAGGTTTTTAGAGTTGCTTTGATCTCACAATCAGGTATAGAAATTTTTCGAACATATTCAATGCAACAGCATGAAAGTTTATGGAGTTGAAGAGTTTCGGAATTATTGTTCCTTGTCAGCTTAAGGAATAGGATCTAGAATGGTAGATCTGAAACAAAAATTCAGCAAATAGATGGAAAGACAATACACAGTAGTCCATTTGCTCCATTTGAGATGCAGATGCTCCTGATAAGAAACGACAATTTTGAAACACCGGTACTTGTGTTGCTTCTATTTTAGGGTATACGATATTTTTTCTTCTTGGACTACATATTTCTGTAGTAGAAAATATCAATCAGAAGAAAGAGAAAAAGTAGTGTGGTTAAATTTTCATAACATATAAATGTTCTATAAATTTTCGTTCGCTTATTGTGGGTTATACAAAAGTTAATTTCCAATACGTCCTATTCAATAATAGTGTCAACTTACATGGTTAAAGTGACATTTAATTATTAACACACTGTATTCAAATAATCAAAGAACAGAACTGTTTACTTTCGGTGAATATCAAATGAGGTTTTACACTTATATTTGTGCAATGGCACTCACTTTATTACCAGCTCGATTGTTCATAAATGGTAAGTAAATAAGAAGGGTGCTTCTTATCACCTTTGAATCAACCAGTTGGATTTAAATTCAACTCAACTATCCGGTTCCTCATAAATACAGGTTTAATATGTTTAAAAATCTGAAGGTATTTTCTAGAACAAAATGAAGATGAGAAGAATAGATTTATACAGCACTAGTAGGGTGCCAACAATTAAGTCGAACATAGGTGTCACCAGGGAAAACAGGGGGGCGGCTGCTCCCTGGCTTTTGGCAGATAATGAATAATTTTCATTAATATATCAATAGGTAGGTTTTAATGAAAACCAATTAATTACAATGCTAAATAATTTAAAAAAAATGGCTAAATTAACATCAACGTACACATTTTATTCCAATTCTTTAGTTATCCATATACAAAGTACCTACAATACATAATAAAAATTTTTATTTATATAACAATTCGGTATCTTTGATTTTTTTATGAAGGATCGCCGCCAGCTATAAAAAAGGTGCATGAACAGCGCACAGTGGTACCAAAAGGACATTTATGTGCCAAAAATTTGTAACTTCTTAATTTCTAGACCACTTCTTATAAAATTAATTTAATTTAATTAAATAACAAACTAGCCCTTTGAGCCGCGAATTTTAATTTTGTGGCAATTTTTATTAAACTTGGTACCTATTGGTTTTTTGGGTCGTTGAATCCGAATATGGCATTAGTATTCCAAAATTCAAAATGGCGGATCCAATATGGTGGAGTCAAAATTCAAAATGTAATCAATTGTTTTGAATTTCGGTACTTAAAGATTTTCAGATTACCAATTTTTATATAAATTCATGAAAAACTCTTCGAAGAGATGAATTTTTGTAAAAAGACAGCAAATTTTTACAATTTGTTTATTTACAGCTAGTTAATGAATAAAAATTGATGGCTGCATACATTTTTCATACATAATTTAGTGCACTAGGAACTAACTGTAAAAGAGCAAAAAAAAAATCGGGAACGGAGGTCAAAAAAGCAAACAAAATATTGTTTTAAAGCGTTCACACTTAAAAAGACAAAGCTCTACAATTTTCGCAACTATATTACTGTTCGTGGCGTATTTGTGTGGCGTAAAATAATAATGAAAATCGTAATCCACAATTATTTCAGTACAATTCCTAGTTACTAATACAATAAAAAGTTAAGCTATTTCCCAAAGATTGGGAAAAAAAGTAAAATTAACATCAATTGTGAAATAAGAATATAAAAAAAACTGTATCATTGTGGAAAATGAGAAATAATAATATTATCGTCCAGTAAATCTAAAAATTCCTCATCGATTTCTATATGTTTTTGTGAATGCTGATTTCTAATGCTCGTTATAAAGGGGTCGGATGTGCACAGCAAAGAATGAAAAACATCTTCATTGGTTGCTGATCTAATGTTTTTTAATCTTTATTTCTAGATTCTTGGGCATCTTCAGTTAGCTGTCCAAGAGGCAAAATAGCATTGCATCCAATGACTCTATTTGTGAAGTCATTGATTGTATCCAATTATGTTCTCTCCGTGAATAAGAACTTTGTGAAGAGGGCATGTAATACCAATTATATTTGCTTATATAAAATTCAACTGTGGTGCGCGTAATCACCAAATTGTGTTGCATTAATTTTCTTACCATAAAATGATAAACGCATGGGCACTTAATAAAAGGAAAACAGTGGATTCTTGTCACTAAAGACATATTTGCTTATGTATAAACATTTTAAGAAATAAATTATCAATAATGACGTTACATGTTAGAAACCTGTGATTCTACCTTGCTTCAGAAAGTTTCCATTTTCACACATAAATGCATCGAAATGCAGTATGGGTCTTATTACATTGTATAGGTAATAAGAATTGCTGTCACAAGTAGTATTTCACCTGACCCGAGCAGACTCGGCAAATAGTTAAAAGTTTAGTCGAAACAAATGTTTTTAAATTTTAAACATGGTAAAATCAACTGTATAAAAAATGTAATGTATCTTAGAAACAATATAAAAATTTCTAAAAGTAGAAGAGAAACAGTACATTAATAAAATTTAAGAATCTATAAATTTATTTCATCATGTTTTTGAGACATGCGCGCAGGCCTTTTTTCGCGAGTAACCAAAATGGTCAACTTTGAGGTCATCTACAATAATAGCGAGAGTCTCAAATAATAAAATATTTGGGTACATAAAACTTCAACCTAACTAATTTATTATAAAAATAATTTCCACTTTCAAGGAAGATGTTAGCAAAAAGTATTTTTGGCAGAGCTGCATATGGAGCGGGACCACTGTGCAGCACCGCGCCTCCCCCTCTAAATGTACTTTAGCTAGGTGGGTACTTTACATGAGATAGGTGGACGATGTGCTCGTAGAGTTGTAGAAATGTTGAATAAATTAAAAGTTTTTAGCGCTTTGGTTTTCGACAATTTTGCTCAAATTGATTGTTTCACACATCTCATGTTTTATTGATATGGATTGAGTAGCTATAGAGTTTTTCTTGACCCATGGAAGCCCATAGACAGTTCTAAGCTGCTCTTTCGTCAAACCAAAGCAATAGGCGTAATAGTTATAACTATTAGAGAATTTTTATTATTACAGTATTAAAAACATCGATACCGCCGGGCACTCATAAAGGAATAAACCAACGTTTAGAAAGGGTACGCAATAAAACAATTATATTATATATAGACATAGGTTATTTGGATGACATCCCATAGACGGATTTTAATCCTAATACTATATTCTAAAGAATACCTGATATAATCTTAATAAATTAAATTGTAGTTTCTAACAGTGCACTTACAAATGTGTAAGTACATGCAAAAGATTAAAAAAAGGTTAATTATTCTTTTTCCATGTAAAAACCGCCGACGACTGGTCATCAATAGCCAAGTATTTTATTTATATAAGTAGTTAATAGGGAACATCGTTTTGATCCATAAGCAAATCACAGCTGTTAACCGACTAGCCACCGTATTGACTACCTGCCGCATTGACTTTGTTTTTTGTTGGAGGACTTGGGGGCTATTTTGTTTACATCATTTAGTAATTTTGTTCAGTTAAAGCTAGAGATATGTTGTGTATACTACGAGTACAAAGATATTTACACCAAACCACGTAAAATGATATTTTAAATTGCTCTACAAAACAATAGTTGAAAATATTGTAGAATTATTTTTGTAGAAGTCTATGTTATGTTCCATTATTATATACCTATCCTGTATTGCAAATGTTAAAACACAAATAACTCCAAAACGATGGCTACTATCGAAATTTAGTAAGAGCACCTATTTTTTGCAGTTTTTAACACTGGTGCCTTTTTTCAATTTAAATGTCAAAAAAAATAAGAAAAAATTATAGAGAAAATTCAAATTCACTTCAACAAATCATGACATTTAGATAAAAATTGGCAAAATATATAAGATTATGAAATTAATAAATAGTCTATATATAATGTTTTTAACTATGTTGTATTTACCCCATTTAAGGGGTAGTAGCTCCATTATGAACTGATTTAAGGCAAATGTTTATATACAAAACTCAACTTATTCTTTCTAGTTCTATCACCCCCTTGAAGGGAGGTACTTAATTATGGGACACTCTGTGTAAACGAAAACAGTATACGCTTTCTTGGCAATTAAATGAAATGTCAGTGCCGATACATTACAGCAATGCTAACAAAACCAATATATATTTTTCTATTACGTATTTTACAATAAATTTGTTTTTTTATTTTACAAAAGGGAAAATATTTTCTAGTATTCACTGTGAACATTAAGACGCATTTCTAAAAAATGATATCAGCAAGTTCTTATCTTACTGATTTAACTGAAGCATTGTTTAGGTCTAAAACAGACAAGGGTGGATTTAAACATCATGAGAATAAAAGAAAATAGTGTTTATTTAGAATTATAGAACATTTTTTTCAATGCAGAGTAATTATGGAACTTATTCAAATCAGTTTGCATTTACCTATATTCTTCAATTGATGTAGATTTTTTTATCAGCATAAACAATGTACTTAGAAGAATACAAGTATCGATTACATTCATAAAAATATTAAATAAAAGAAGCCCAAAGTGGGCACATTGGAATACTCCTGATGTTATATTTATTGTATCAGAATTAAGATTGTTTATGGCTACATATTGATATCTTGCTAATAAACGAGAAAAGCAGTTCGAACAGCTGACCATGTACACCAAATTTTTTTAGTCATGTAATTATTAAGGTAGGGTGGTTCACGTAATCGAATGCTTTAGTATACACAGCACACATGCAGACATCATCTTCTATTGTATCATATATGTTCTGTGTTCTGCACATAAAGTGCCAATCAGGATCTTGCTCTTTTTAATAATCTAGAGTTTTTAGGACATCTACAATTTGTTTTCCTGTTATGATGGAAAAATTAAAAATAATGTTATTTTCCTCTATACAGTGCCAAAATAATTTGTAAACAGATCAGGAATAGATTGTATATCTGATGCCTCTAGTCCATCACCACAATACATTGTTTGAGGAATTGTTTTAGTGGATTCTTTATTTAAGTGAGTGAGTTATTATTGGAGATAGAAATATTGGGAAAAGTTTTTAGGAATTTTATAACCTTGTTAATGGCATTCAATTTGACCCAATTATCTACTTGAAATAATCCCAAATAACTGAATTGGGGCATTTTAAAAAACTTTTCAGATCTATCAAATGTTTAAAGTGTGAAGGTATCATAAAATTTCCGTCATTTGTTTTTAAGTTAATGCCACTGACTTCATATTATATAGTCTGTCCCAAATTGGCGAAAATAATGTATGTAAGTGGGAAATTTGTAATGATTTGTCTGAACACGTTTGAAACCTGATCAGGTGGTCAATTTTATAAAGAACTCTTCTTTTGCGAAGTCGAAAACGAAAATACTATGCTGATGAGAAACAATAGACACTGGTGTCGTTATTTTCTTTCTAGCGGCATGTAGTACTAGTTCCTGCTTTGTTTATAATAATTTAGTGGACATTTGTTCTTAGCTGATGTGATATATGCATGGACTCTTACACAGAATCATATCTTTAGTTCTCAGGATATATTCCGGTTTCTAAAATAGGGACTCGTATTCCACCTAAGAAATAACCTCGGTTACTTGGGAAGAAAATTAGAAACACTTACGCAATGTTCGTATTATTTAGGTACATTATTTTTCTTACACACTGAATTTAATTGAAAATAAATGAAAACTTAATTCTTTATATCAAAATATTTTATAGTTTATTTTCTTCTCTCCAGTACTAAACTATATCGCTTTCTCTCTTTTGATACCTTCATATTTATATGCAACGCAACAGAGAGAGAAAATACTTCATTGATTGTTTAAACGGAGAAAAAAAGTCGACTTAAAACAGAATTTATGAATGATTATCGGCCAAATTGTGTTGAATCTTTCATATATAATTTGTCGTACATTTCAATGAGAAAGTTTGTTTATTGATTGCAGGTGTAGAATTTAACGTTGGTTTTGAATTACACACCGAAGCAATGTTTAGCTTGTTAAGAAATTAATATAATAATTATTATTTTCGTTTTTATGCCCAATACCATGATTAATGTTAACCCATTTTTACATAATAAATTTATATATTATGAATTGTTTTATCGGAAATTTAAAACTTGTCTGAAATTTGCGTTAAATATTCTTTAGGCCTCCTTTATTTTGGTTAAACTGTTAAACCTTGACTTCAATTTTCCTGACTACAGTAATTATAAAGAGTACCATTACTATCTCGAGATTCTAAAGGGGATATATTACGTAGGTATTGATTGTACAGGGTTATTCATTATAAATTACCCACCCCTTATCCTCATTATTATATGTTATATAAATAAAACTTGTGTGATTGTGACTGAACTTTGTTAAAATGCTATCAAAAGTACAGTAGCGTGCAGATTTCAGGGGATACAAAAAATTATATATTTTTTAAATGGGATATCCTGTATATTATTAAATTTTTGAAATGATTCTTTGTTCCTGATTCAAAAATATACCATATATTACCCCTACCATATACGGTTTTTGAGTTATTGAACGTCGAATATTTTAGTTAAACTAGTTACTGTAAATATGGAAAAGTTAACAATATTAAAGTGAGCTATGAAAACGAAAATTATTATTTTTGATGTGACATTTCTTTAATGAAATAATCATAATGGTTTACAGTGAGGAAGAAAAAACCAAATATTTATACAAAATAGATAAAGATTTATTTAGGAAATTTAAATATAAATAAATGATAACTCATAAAAGACGTTCGATGTGTTCACCATTATTGTCAATGCATAATTGATAACGTCTTCTTATATTTATAATTGCACCGGAAATGGCTTCATTATTTACATTTAGATTGTTTATTTCAAGTCGAACCCTGTCTTTAATGACTTGAATACTATTATTATTATTATTATTGACAATGTCTTTTAGAAATCCCCAAAAAAATGAATCCATAGGGGTCAAATACGAACTGTTAGGTAGCCATTTAATAGGTCCATTATTCCCTATCCATATTGGGAATACATTTTTCAAATGATCTCGAACGGGTAGGACACTATGCGGAGTTGCCCCATTCTGCATACAAATCATATCATCAAGTTTGGCTTCCGGAAAATTCGGCAAAAGAATATTTTCTGCTTCTGGGATAATTATTTCCGAATAGGTAACTCAAGTTAAAGTATAATCATAAAATATAGGCACAACAATTTTGTTTCTGAAAAGTCCACACCAAACGGTAACAGTTTTTCTTCCTGATTTTTTTATTTGTTTTACCAATCTTTTTCTGTTTTCCTTCGATTTTTCCTATTAAAAATTCTTGCCTTAGAAAAGGATGATTCATCAGTCCATAATATAATAAAAAAATCGGGATCTTCATCCAACTTTTGAATCATCTGGAGGCAAAAGTCCAGACTATTATATGGTCTGTAGCTGTTATTCTTTAACGTACGTTGGATTTTGGAATACCTTTTACCTAATTGATCGACTGCATTATTTATACTACATTCAGAATTTTCTAAAAAATAATACAAAGTTTCAAAAAAGTCTATTCACGAAAAAATATGGATGAAATGAAGCAGTATATCTACCTGTTCTTCCTGATTTGCTTGAACTTTTTTCTACTAAAACTGGAGGTATTATTCACCTTTATATTCACCTAATATTTTTGAACGTATTTTCTGATGGTGTTGAACGATTTGGATACAACACCCTATATGCTATTTTTGCTGCACGTTTATTTTTGTTATTTTGTATATAACAAATAAATGTTTGAACTTTTTCTTCCTCACTATAAACCATTTTGATTATTTCATTAAAGAAATGTCGCTTATCAAACATAAAGTTGTCATTTCCATAGCTCACTGTACTTTTGATAGCATTTTAACAAAATTCAGTCATAACCACACAACTTTTATTTAAAACTTTTTTTTCTGTAGGCAATAATAACGATGATAAGGGGTGGGTAATTTATAATGAATAACCCTGTACAACTATTTCTTAGATCTCCATAGTGTGAATATATTTATTCAAATTAGTAATAACAAGAACTGAAAATGTTCTATAGGTAATAACATATAGAATATCAGGAAATCATTTCTTTAGTGTAAAAATTTTTCTTTTTGGTGGGTCAATATTTTTTTAATCTCAACATCTTTTTGCTTCTAATACTAAGAATACTGTTATCTAATTCAATGTAATTCTTGCTTCTAGATTGAGTTGTTGTTTTAATAGTTTCTATGATAAAATGTATTGAATATATTGTTTGATTTATTATCTACCTTAAATTTTTATACTAGCGCAATTAGATAAGATTGATAGTATAAAATATATAAAAAAAACTATAGGTATTTATTATTATTATTAGTTAGGTTTGAAAGAATGTTACATTCTCACAACTATTGTATTTAATATTTAAAGGAATTTTACTAAATTAAATATTTTCATTATTAAGATTTATAGTTCTTTTTGAACAGTAGTTATATAATACCTACACAAATACTTTAAAATAATTTGTGTACTTTGTATACTTTTTTATACTTTAATATAATTTCAGAACATCTCTAAAAAATGCTGTCAACTTTGCATATCTTTTCTATATACATGTTGTGAATGGGCTCAATTGGTTATGGGCTTCAACAGAAGAAGAAGAAGAACAACACCCCTAACCTATGTAGAGCGATTCATGGCAAAACAAATCAGTGTAAGATCTAAAATATATAACTCAAGTTTGTACATTATCATCTGTGCTTTTATTCCAACTAATAAGATATTAAGATTACTATGTAATATAACATGGTGTCAGGTGTTTAAGAACCGTTGAATTATGAGATATATTTTATACTAGGACATTGAGAGTCTTGAGTCTAGTGTTTAGTAGAGTTCATTATTGATATTGAACAAAATGGAGAGTACCAATCAAGCTTTGATGGAATTTTTAAAAATTCAAGTGGAATCTTTGAGCTTATTAAATGAGCAAATTAAGCAGAAGGAAGGTATTTCTCAAAATAATATACCTTGGCCTCCACCTCTGGAAAGGGAGATGTGTCTCAAAATTTTGAACATTTTGTTACAAATTGGGATGATTATTGTGTGGCTGTGGGCATGGATAAATGGCCTGCAGATCTGGAGGAAAAGAAAGTGAGAACACTTTTTACCGATATTGGTGATGCCGCTATGATAAAATATAACAGATTTAAACTTAACGAAAATGAAAAACAAAGTACCAAGTTGGTTATTGAAGCAGTGGGAAAGAAACTGTCATCTAAAAAGAATGTAATATATGATAGAGCTATGTTTAATAGTTGCAATCAAGAAGAGCAAGAAAGTTTTGACGAATATCTTATTCGACTACAAAAATTGATAGAGAAATTTGAATTTAAAGAATTTGAAGATGAACTTCTCAGAGACAGGGTAGTACTGGGTATAAAGAACAAAGATGTAAAGAATAGGTTAATGTCCAAACCAGACCTTACTCTAGAAGTTGTCATCGACATGTGCAAAGTGGAAGAATTGACCAATAAAAGACTACAGGAAATGCAGGGGGAAGATTCCTCGATAGTTAATAAATTGACAGAACAGAAGAAAAATTGCTTATTCTGTGGAAGTAAACATGAATTTAAAAAGGGCTTGTGCCCAGCCTATGGAAAAAAAATGTCATATTTGTGAAGGATTAAATCATTTTTCTAAAGTTTGTAAAAAGAAAGAATATGCCAAGGATAGTAAGAAAAGAAGAAATAGGAAGGTCAAGGAAATAAATAAAAAGGAAGATGGAGAATCCGAAGAGAACACTGACTCTGAGTATAGTGATGAATTTACATACAAAATAGACAAAATTATAGACAATTCATCTCAAGGTGGAGGTGTATTTGCTAAATTGTACTTTTATCTACAGAATACATGGACAAAACTAAAATGTGAACTTGATACAGGTGCAAATGTGTGTATTATCGGTTATAACAATTTATCTAAATTATTGGGTCAACCACCAAAACTAAAAAACTCTACACATCGTATACAAAGTTTTGGTGGGTCAGTAATATCAGTTAGAGGCCAAACAAGACTAACATGCAAACGCTTTGACAAACAGTTTGCAGTAAAATTCATAGTGGTAGATATTGATCATGGGCCTTTATTATCTGCAAATGCATGTTCCTCATTAGGACTTATTAAATATTGTAACTCAATTCAAAACAAGGAAGAGTTGTCTAAAGAAAGTCTAATAGTAGAAGCTGAAAACATTATAAAAAAAATACTATAGTGTATTTGAAGGTTATGGTACATTACCTGGAGAAATCGATCTTGAATTGGACGAAACCAGTAAACCAGTAATTCAGCCAGCTAGGAGAATTCCAATGGCAATCAGAAAGAAATTAAAAGTCGAATTAGATAAATTGGTACAAGATGGTATTATCGTAAAAGAAGAAAGTCATACCAATTGGGTAAGCAATATTCTGATTGTAAATAGAAACGATTCATTTAGAATATGTCTGGATCCTATTCCTCTAAATGCTGCTTTAAAAAAGACCAAATTATCAATTTACAACGCTGGATGAAATCCTACCCGAATTTGGCAAAGCGAAAGTATTTACAACTGTTGATGCCAAAAAGGGTTTTTGGCAAGTTAAACTATCAGAATCAAGCAGCAAATTAACCACTTTCTGGACACCATATGGCCGCTACCGATGGCTTCGACTACCTTTCGGTCTGGCTCCTGCTCCCGAAATATTTCAGATTAAGATGTATGAGATGTTACATGACTTGGATGGTATTGAAATTTTGGCTGATGATATTATTGTGTACGGTTGTGGAAACAATGAGATAGAGGCAATTCAGGATCACAATATTAAACTGGATAAGTTGCTGTACCGATTAAAACAAAATTACTGTAAACTGAACCTGAGTAAATTAAAGTTATGTAAAAATTCCGTTAAATTTTATGGACATCTTCTAACAGATCAGGGACTAAAACCGGACGAATCCAAAATAATAGCCATTAAAGAGTTTCAGACACCAACTGATAAAAAATCCCTGCAAAGGTTTATTGGCATGGTTACATATCTTAGTAGGTACATCCCAAATCTCAGCTCAGAATTAACAATGTTACGAAAACTAACCTTGGAGTCAACACCTTGGAAGTGGGATATACAAGAAAATGTAGAATTTAACAAAATAAAAGACATAGTGTCTGATGTGAAAACTCTTAGATACTATGACATGCGGAAACCCTTAGTTATAGAGTGTGACTCAAGTAGTTATGGTCTAGGCGTCGCAGTTTATCAAGACAACGGAATCATCGGCTATGCATCCAGAACTCTATCTAAGTCTGAACAATCGTTTGCTCAGATTGAAAAAGAGTTATTGTCGATAATTTTTGCATGTGTTAAATTTGATCAAATGCTTATTGGAAATAAAGCTATAATCAAAACTGATCATAAGCCTCTGTTAAACATATTTAAAAAACCGTTACTGAAGGCCCCAAAGAGGTTACAAAAAATGCTTATGGTTTTACAAAGATACGACCTAGATCTACAATTTGTAGTAGGGAAAGACAATGTAGTGGCTGACACATTGTCAAGAAGTCCTTTAACAAATGACAAAATTAGCTATGAAGAGCTAAAAAATACAAATATATTCAAAATTACAGGTGAAAAAGCATTATTCGATGATATTCGAAAGGTCAAGTTAATTGAAAATGTGCAAATGACACAAGAACGCGTGAACACTATAAAGGAAGAAACAGCTAAAGATTTAACTCTTCAGAAACTTATATTACTTATTATTAATGGTTGGCCAAAAAATATTGATCAAGTGTCAGACGATTGCTTGTACTGATGATATATTTATATCATCAGTACAAGCATGAACTTTCTGTACAAGATGGAATAATTTTCAGAAATGATAGGATTTTAATACCATACTGTTTGAGAAAAACTTTAATACAAAGAGTGCATATCAGTCAGAATGGCATAAAAGCCACATTAAAATTAGCCAAGAACAACATATTTTGGCCAGGAATGTCAAATGAAATCAAAAACAAAGTTAAGGAATGCGATATCTGTAACAAGTATTATGACAATCAACAAAAGCCACCAATGCAATCGCATGAGCTGCCACAATACCCATTTCAGAGTGTTTCCATGGATGTGTTCTTCACCACGTACAATAATAAACCTACCAAATTCTTAGTTACAGTCGATCACTATTCAGATTTCTTTGAGCTGGATATACTTAAGGATATGACACCTTCATCTATTATTACCTGTTGCAGGCATAATTTTAGTAGAAATGGTATTCCAATGAGGCTATGTACTGATAATGGTACCAATTTTATTAATAGAGAATTTAAAAAATTTTGTGAAAAATGGGACGTTGAACATGTGACTTCATCGCCTCATCATCAGCAAGAGAACGGAAAGGCAGAGGCAGCTGTTAAGATTGCTAAAAGAATTATTAAAAAAAGTGAGGATTGCGGTGAAGACCTCTGGTATTCTTTGTTACACGGGCGTAATACCCCTAATAAGCTCAATCACAGCCCAGCACAAAGGCTTTTTTCTAGGAGTACAAGGTCTGGAGTTCCATCTTCGATTGAGAAATTGAAACCAGAAATAGCAACAAATGTATTTGAGGATATAGAGTACCAACGACGACGCAGTAAATACTATTACGATAAAAAGGCAAAACCACTGCCGGAGCTGAATATAGGTCAGCCGGTTATGGTACAAGTTCACCCTGAGAATTCTACTGATTAGCTATTTAGTGTGCCGCTTCTGTGCGGGAGATAAAAGTTATTTATGAAGCGGTGCCGTCGCGCGCACCCAGAAACAAATTCGGTCGTGCTTTGAGCTGAAGAGACGAAACGTGGACAGACAAGCTCGAGACACGATAGAGAGTGGAGCTGTGTGGTTAAAATTTTGTTTAAGCTTGGTAACGTTTGGGTTAGGAAATTGTTGAAAAAGCGATGCTACGTGTGGAAGTAACTGAGCTTACTGTGCTTGATTATCACTGACTATTTAAACAGCTACACATTTTGTCCATCTTATAAATGATAGCTCGTTGTTTTTTAGTTAAACAAAAACATTATATTTTAAACACAGAAGATGGTGACTCCCAAATAATAAATAAATGTGTAAACAAATGAGTTGGTTTTACGTTTTTGTACCATTTGTATAGGCGATTGCCTTGTCTGACTTTGTTCTTATTTTTATAAGTTGGTTTGATTTATTTGGTTAATCACTTTGTATCCACGCCCAGAGAAGAGAGTCGTAAATATTGCTTATTTTGATTAAATGTATTTTGCTATTAAATTTTTGTTTCATTCAATAAAATTTAATGTAACTATTTTAGTGATAGGGTGACAGACGTTATACATTATTCCTGGAGTGGGTTGGAACCTTTGATGTGAAGATAACACTGACGTAGTTTTCCACAAAACATCAAAACACTATATACTGCACTCGACGCGCATTTCGCCAACCAAGTTGGCATCATCTGGAGATGATTAAAACTAGTTTTAATCATCTCCAGATGATGCCAACTTGATTAACAGTGTTATACATTATTGCTGTATAAAATTACATTGTTAACTGTGCCTATCAACTCAATACTTTGTTCTTTTTTTATTTGATTTTATGATTTTCTCATTAGAAATTGTGCTTTTTGGCGCAAAACTTTATTGTTTTTTGAATTTTTGATTGTCTTCAGTCTCGATAACAGGATACTACATGCCTTTACAGGTCAATTTCGTTATTGCTGTAAATACTTACTTACTGACTGTGCCTATCAGCGCTACTGTATTCTTTTTCATTTTATTTTCTTTTTAAAAACTGCAAAACTTTATTTTTTCTTTCCTTTGAATTTGTATTGTCTTTAACATGGCAGTTAAGAGATGGTGCATCATACCATTGTACAAATCACAAGAGATAGAGTCTGCATGTCCCTCTCTTATCTATTGTATGGCACACTAATGTGGTTTGCAATGAGGGCTTGTAGGCCAAAGCTGGGGTTGGATAGTGGAGCACTGAAAAAACTTTTAATATAATGTCCCGAATTCTATATAAACGAAGTCACATCATCTATTTACTTATAACTACTGTCCGGTCCCCGAAAAAGGGTCCGCGCGGCAAGAGAGATTATTGCCGATAAGTCTCCAGTTGTCTGCGAAGTAATATATTAGGAATTTAATATATCTCTCAATGAGTAGCTGCGGATGTGAATGAAATGCAGAAATCACATTCTTTCCGCGGGTATTCTTCCCCCGACCAGACAGTATTTTGTCATTTACCATCATACAGGATTTTAACATAAAATATTGGGCCCATAGCATAGAAGATTTGTATCCTTTGATTTTTCATTAAAATAGATCAACATAATATTCTCCATGTATGTTTGTGCACCATTCTCTGAACCGATTGTACGCTTTATCATACAATTTTCTAAATGTTGCAGGTAATAAGTTTAAAACTACTGCACTGGAAGCTTCAACGACTGCTGTTCTTCTTTATTTTGTGTGTCGAAACTGAACTTTCGAACTCAACAAATTTGTAAACAAATTTATATTGTCATTGTATGTTACATGAAAGAGATCAAAGACTACTAAATACTATAATATAGTTCCTATTTACAATTCTTTATTTACGTGTTTCTACTCCCAGCCGTGGAAAAAATAATATATACACCTGGAGGAAGAACGCAAGTTTTCTCTCGATGTATTTGTAGCCCGCTGGCTCCAAATTACACATCGTGTAAAATATTATCTTTCTCTCCCTTGACATATAATGTAATATTATTTCATCCAAAATATTTTTTTTTGCACTTTAACACTGCCAATCGTACGATACAAGTAGTCCATTTTCTTATGCAATGTATATTCGTAATATAGTGCAAAAGAATTAAAACGCATTAAAAGTTTGAGAGAACATTTTAAATAACCAGTAGGTATATCAAACTATCACTACCTTTAAAGAATTTGAAAATATAATACCTTCTCTAAGCAAAAAAATTTCTTCGCTTAATATTTATTATTGCATAATATTTTACGTATTTAAAAAAATCATAACCGCAGCTGCGAACTGTACTTGAAATAACCACAAATTCTATTAAATTAATTTTAATACAATTTTTGCGTTATTAGTTGTGGTTTTATTATTACTATCTCTCGCAATTTCGTCATGTGTAGTTTATTATATCTAATCTATGAATAATCATTATTTAAATAGACCTACAAAAAATCAGGATGTTGTTGGTAATAGTAAAAGTATTAAAAATAATTTTTATAAAAATATAATTTACATTTTAGGAGGTGAACGAATTTCTATGTTTTCATGAATTCAGTTGTTCAGTTGTCTAAATATTGTCGATGATATTCTCTTAATATCTCTTTACCTTTGTTGTGAGTCTACCATATAAATAATAGTTCCTCAATGAAATCTAAACAAATCAGTATATTAGAGGAAAATTATGTTTTCACACGAAAAACATTAATCACAAAATATAATAAAATATTGAAAAAAGAGTTAGATATAAAAAATAAAGAAAATTTAAAGAATCCGTTATATAGGGTGTTTATAAATGATTGAAAAGGATTTTAAGGAACGATTCCTTCGCTTATACTAACAAAAATAATGTACTGATTTTCGAAAAATAAATTGTTCTTTTTAAAAATGTCGAAAATGCTTCAAGATATTTTTCTAAAATGTCGTTAATTTTTATAATGTTTTAGGAGCATCTTCAGTAAGTTTAATTTTTTCGTGCGACGCCAGTGGCATACGTATGGATATTGACGTTCAACCGCTATTCCTTGAAATTTAAATTTTTCTTTTAGAATATCGAGTATAATCTACACAAAAATTGTTCCATATACGACAAGCCGTTTTTGATAATAATGCTAAGGAAATAAAACCTTCGAAATTGAAGTTTAATTTAAAAACAAAAATTTCTCAGTGAGAGAAAGAAAATGATTGTTAAAAAAAACTAAAAAATCAAAGTAATTGTTGAAAATGACCACCCCCAACTATGATACATGCGTCCATTATCCTTCTAATTATTGCCGCATACGCTCAAAAATCCTTGGAGTATTTCTGTTTGCTTCACATGCTGCAAATATGCGGTTCTTCAGGTCTTCAATATATTCAATCGGGCTGTTGTAAACCACTCTCTTATTCCTATTCAACAATTAGTGTACACAGCATCCAAATGTTGTCTGGCATAGACTATAAAATATGCCCATGTGCCGTCGTGCATATACCACATTTGATTTCTAACTTGCTCTGGCATACAGCAAAAATCACCTTTAACAAAACAGCCATACGTCTCACTATTAAGCCGTAAAGAAAGGAAATGGGGTATAATAAAAAAATTGTCAATAATATCAACACATATATTAACGGACAATTAATATTGATGATTGATCTCAGTTATTGCGTGTGGGCTTTTTCACACATAATTGGTTCTTGTGACTATTCATTATGTCGTTCCTACATAAGTAAACTTCATTTGTGGAGAGGACTTGTGATAAAAATTGACAATTTTTTCCTACCTTTTCACGCATAAGTGGTTGTGAAAATTCATTATGTCATTCCTACAAAAGTTAACTTCATTTGTGAAGAGGACATGTGATAAAAATTGACGATTTTCTCCTACCTTTTTATTAAGCCATTGACAGAAAGCAGGTCCTTCTGGAGCATCACGAGGTAAAATAATAGTACTTACCCTCTAGCACAACTGTTACATTGAGGATAGTAGCAATTTTTATTGTACTTGGTTCTGGATCTGTGGAGTAGTTGGCTAAAACGCGTGATGAAATTAGGAACGCCTTTATCGAAGCTGCGGGTTCGAATCCCGCCACCGGTATTGGCAATATCGGTGGGAATGATTGTTTGTCCACGTTTTTCTAGCTTCGGTTTTATATTTTATATTATTATCTTCTACAATTTGATAATGAATTGCTTCCTCTATCTGCGGCGTTCGAACTTTTCTAGGTCTTCCACTACAGGTACCTTTTTCAAATTCAAAATTTTGCTCTTCTATCAGAATAACAATTTTAGATTTTAAACGTTATTTTCTTTTTCTATATTACTAACATTTTCATTTTCTAAAAATACATGCGTTATTGTTCATTTCTTGCTAATCCTCAACAGTCGATTAACTTCATCGTTTTCGAATTCTCTAACAGTTACTGAATTCCACGATTATCCTATACATCGAGAGAAAGAATTAATTTATATGGCTTGATGAAGTTTTTCACTTACTCTGTGTTCGAATCTTACTCATAAATCATCCCCTAAAATATACTTATAAATTTCTACTTTTAAATTTTTCACATAATCATGTGTATTTTATCTTCGATTACTAAATTAATGCCGCTATTTCACTATCTGATATCAATTCTATTTACTTTTCTTTAATATCAGTAGGCAACAATGTTTTTCATCCTTGTGACGTTTTTGTAAATTTTTTTTGTGGTAAGTCACAAGAATAATCGCATTATTGTCACCAAAGCAAAGTAATACAGAACTATTTAAAACAAAGATAATTAAAAGAGACAATACAATTTTGGAGGATCGGGAAATTCGGCCTTTTCGATTGCAACCGTGAAACGAAATATGTTCATATACATTTCAAGGTTATTAAGGGATTTCTTAAAAAATGGAAAATTTCTAGTATTGACGAAGAATTTACAAAACGGAAAATGTCAACTGGAAAATTTCCAACGGAAGTTATCAAGGTTGCAAAAACACCCTTTGATTGTTATTTTAATGTAATCATAGACGTAAAGGATTATTTCTTGAATAATTTACCCTTTTCCCATATTTTATTAAAGAGGTAGTTAGTTGTTCATGTGGTAGAAAGTCCCAACAAGGAGAAAGGAAAATTAATCAATTGGTTTATATCCTTACAATTTTAACATTAGCCGCATTTACTCATAGAAATTTACACACTAATAGTTCTAAGAATCACTAAAAAAAATTGTAAAGTTTACTATTAAACGTTTTTATGCGAGAGTATAATACTATTAGTTAATAAAATAATCAACACTAAGAAATATTTTACAAAATACTTCTAATTTCGTTAATGTCATTGCAGTTGCGAGCATGAAAATTCCATTTTGTAGATTGCAGGAATTCGATACTCCTTTCCTGCGCAATCGTCCTGCGCTCTTTCTACAATAAATATCAATTACCCCTGCAGCGGTATAACTGTCCAGAAATTTTCTTGAAAAGTTCATGCGCATTGCTTTATAAACGCCATATTTCGGCAGTCTGTAACGATCGACGCTTGCGCGTAATACAATAGACTATTGATCATATAAAACACCTACTTAAATAAGGTAATATTAGTGGTTTCTCTGTAATATTAAAGTCGCAAGACTGGCAAAATCAACGTATAAATAGCTGTTACGCATCTTTATGTTTTTTTTTTTTATATAAAATTATATAAATACATAATAAATCTTCTATTATAATACGGAAAGTATTGACATTTTGACCCGATGATACTCTCTTAGTCACCATCTTAATAATTCATTTAAATAAACAAGTTATTAATTAAATACAACATGAATGGATGGTTTTAATTTGATGAATCATTTTTCACTTACGGCTATACATGAAAAAAAAATCAGTGACAAATGATTTGCTAATTTTGGGGTTATCAATTATTTTATATATGTATACTAAGGTTTGTATACAACTAACTGTAAAAAAAATATTTTCGTCAGGGACAAAACACCTACTACATTTTTGAGGATCATCATTTAATTTTCAAGTTTTAAACAATTATTTTTTCCACCATGAAGAATCGGCTTTTCTGAACTCCTACGCTAATGGAAAACCATGGAAAATTTCAATTTTAACATTTATTGAAAATATGCAAGTAACGACTAATTATTGATATTAAAATTAAATGTACATGACGTGCTCTTAATACTAATATTAATATCTGGCAGCGGGGAATTGAACAAATTGTGATTTGTTGTGACTGAAGTGGAATTTGTAGTTGAATTTGAGGAAGTATTGGAGTCTCGAATGAAGTACTAATAGAACAGGTAGGCTTGCTAATGATTAAAGCTGGCCGAGGTTGCTGGAGTACAGCCACGGTCTTGCGCTGGCGTCACACGTGCCGATTTAGAAGTGATTTACGCTGCAGTCTTATTTGAAAGGTAGAATGCATGAGGTTGTACCTATAAATTATACATAATGTCAAATGCGCCAAAGGGTAAAAAACGACCGTACGCGGACACAGTGATTAAATTTATCGGTGAATTTCCGGATTTATTCTATGACGGATGCAAAATAATTTGTAAAGTTTGCAATCAAGACTTAATGTGCTGGCACAAAACAGATTGTCGTCGTCATATCAACACCGTGCAACATCAAAATAAAAAAAAATGGCATGCTTTTGACAACTCAGTTTATGTTTGATTTATTGTTAATGTTAATAGCCTGTAATGTTCCGCTACACATACTGGATAAACAACCATTTCGGGAGTTTTGGAATAAATACAATCCCCAGGTGAACTTACCAAGTCGTACATCGTTACGTAGATATATTTCAGCTGTTCGTGAAGACATTGTAAATAGGATTAAATGTGGATTAAAAAATACACGGCTCTGGTTATGTATTGACGAGACGACAGATTGTAAAAAAAATTCTATTTTAAATATTATAGTACGTGTACTGGACCCTCTTAAACCAACATTTCCACTTTTACTAGCTAGTAAAAGACTAACTGCGTGTACTGGCGAAATAATTACGCGTGTGGTTTTGGAGACATTCGAAAAATTTGAACTTTCAACAAGTCAAGTATTGATGTTTGTGACTGATGGTGCCGAGACAATGCACGTGGTAGACCGTTCTCTTCAAACAGACAATTGTAGGTTTTTACGTGTTACATGTAAAGTGCATGCGTTACATCTTGTGGCAGAAACGATTCGAAAATGTTTTCCAGAGGTAGATGCATTAGTAGCAAATACAAAAAAAGTATTTCTCAAATCTCCTAAACGGCTTCGATCATTTCACAGACAGTGTCCTGGTATCCCTGAACCACCAGAGCCGATTCTTACACGTTGGGGAACGTGGTTGAAAGCGGCTTTTTAAATATGCTGAATATTTTCAACAAATAAAAGCTGTGATTCTACAGTTCAACCCTAACGAAAAGCCAGACAAGCTTTCAAGACGTTTCCCTTGAAACAGATTTAAAAACTATTAATAACAATTATAAAGGACTACATGACGCAATAGAAAAATTGCAAAATAGTTCGTTGTCGTTAGTGAAATCGCTGCAAATAGTGGACGACGTAAATACACACCTACAGGCTATAAATGACGCAAAAAATAATCGCGTTAGTGAAAAATTCGAGAGTGTATTACAGAAAGAACCTGATTTTAGCAATTTTAGCATTTTTACTTCATTTTGGATACAATAATCTACATACCGTACTGCAGCTGGGGAGGATGTCCACCCTCCATGTCTTTTTATACAAAGTACGTCTGCTTCAGTATTAGCAAATAATGCTGTAGACTTTCTTCAAAAGAAGAAGGGTTGAATAATCCCAAAAATTCGGCAATTCTTTGGGGGATATTTCCAAATGTATTCAAACCCCTTTTCTATGGGTCATGGAAAATCATTTATTCGCTAATGCTGGTGGATGAAGAGTAGCGTACTTTTTAACTGATTACCAGTCTTCTAGAATCTCCATTAGTTAGTGTGAAATTCCATGGTGTGTCTTTTTATACGGGTATTTTAACGACCTCTTGTGTATCGTATATAATCAATTTCATGAGCTTGTGTCTTCGGCAAGCCCCAGCTACTCCTAATGTTAATAAAATTTACAATAAACATTATTGTTAATTGAGAAATATAGATTATAAAATAAAATACCATATTTTACCTCCATCAAAAAATTATTCACCTGGTGCTTGATGAAAAAAATCTGATAATTTCGTCTCTAGAAAAAATTTTCGATTTTTTCGTTTTTAGCTCACCGATTTTCTTTTCAGAATATCAATCAGTTTCGAACATTTCGAGATGACCACGTAATCCTCAATTATCAACGTACTCTTCAGCATGAAGTACAAACAATAAAGTGTCGATGATTTTCATTTTCTATATATCTCTTGATTTTTTCCTGCTTACATCATAATACAAATAAGTTGCGTTCTCTAATGTACCTCAGTTTGAATTTTTCTGACAGTAATTCAAGGCATGTTGTAAGTACTTGCAGTTTCAGGAACTTTAGGAAGAGTATTGACAACCACTTTAGTTTTCACTATTTTCATTTTAGTATAGTTTTCACTAATGATTATTTTATCGAAGTTATGAGAGTTGCAGTTTAAAAAATATGAAACCGGTGTTTTATTTATTTGTCTTCATAGAGACGAAACAGTAAAACATGGATCGTGAAATAGAGTTACTTTGTGCCATGTTACAGAAATATCTCCGCTTCAAATTAAACGTATTATATTTTTTAGGATTATTTATGTATAATTAAAAGGTTTAGAGTAGCCAGTAAGTCGATGTTTTTCAGTGAGTGGATCATTATATTGTGACCAAAAACTGATTATGGGTAAATTATACTGCAAAATTTAAAGTTTAAGCTAACGTATAATAATGTTAGGTTAGCTAGGATTTGTAGGTAAGCCAATTTACATATTTAGAATAGTTTATATAAATATTTAAGAGGAAGATGGTGATTAATTTATTTATTTTTACTTTGTTGCTATAGAATCTTTAAATTTAGCAGCAGTGAAACGTTTGTCATTTTTGACAAATTCGGTCCCTATAAAAATATGTACACACCGTGCATGGTTCCTTAAAGCTTTCAGAAAACCTCCAGAAGCCATTTTTTAAATTTTAAATTAACACGCACTTCAAATTAAAAAAACCCACAAACATGTATATTACGAGAAACAATTTGAGACGTTTGAAAAACCCTTTAATAATTTGAATCATAAGGAATTTTATTTAATAAATATTTAACTAAAACTAATTTATACGAACGTATTAAGGCACTCAGATATGTTACACTATATATTAATGTGCAATTCGTCGCATGCCATTTCCATGGTTCTAAGAAACAATTTATTATTTTTATAGGAGAACGAATTTAAGATTATAATCTCTAGAAGAGTCACTTTGGTACTCTTTTTGACCCACTTTAAACGGACAGATTTAATTGAAACTTTGTACACTTACGAAGAACCGGTAACAATACAATAATTTGATAAGTTTATATCATTATCCTGATCAGGATCGCCAGAATTAAATAATTTCCTTTCCTCACGTATCCTCTGCGTGAGAGCAAGTGGCTTATTACTGTTAGTACATTCCGTGATTCTTAGTTCGTTCGATGGCCGAGCGGGCTAAGGTACATGCCTTAGTCGACGCGAAACAACGACGGACTCCTCGGGCGTGAGTTCAAATCTCGTTTATGGCTGAAAAAAAATATATTTTTTTTTTCAGAAGTATCTGTTGGATCGTAATATGTTATAATATCAGCATCAATAAGCAATATAAATATAGTTAAAAAAAAACTAAAAAACACGCTTTCATAGCACATCAAACTAAAAAGTGAAAAATAAATATAGTTTAAAAAAACAAAAAAACACGCTTTTAAAGCACATCAAACTAAAAAGTGAAAAATAATTATTAATATAAACTGAAAACAATAATGAACGAAAAATACTAGTATTATTGTGAAAAAAAGCGTGGGGCGCTTTGTGCCATATTTTTCGTATATCGAGCAACCCACGCTTTTTTCACAATAATACTAGTATTTTTCGTTCATTATTATTTTCACTTTATATTAATAATTATTTTTCACTTTTTAGTTTGATGTGCTTCAAAAGCGTGTTTTTTAGTTTTTTTAAACTATATTTATTATACGTCGATTGTATGGAACGAAGTAATTCAATATTTGCCTGACATTATGCATGTAACATTGCTTAAATTTACCCGAAATTATAGGAATTATAGAAAAATTAATTAACCTTTGCATTTGTACTTAGAACTATATACCCGTGTAAAGTATACTTCAGTGTAAAAAATGCAAATATAGTATTAATTTTCATAAAATAGAGAGTACAAAACGTATAAAAATAAATAATCTTCAGTTAATGATTTCAAAGAGTAAAGAGTAAAAAAGACCCATGGTCTTTATGCGACGAATTCGAAATGAATTTTTTTATGGAAAACATCCTATTATTAAGGGAATTACCAAAAGGAATAAATAATTTTTTATTATGTGAGAAAACTTGACTGAACAAAAATTTGACAAAAGAGCAAACGTATTTGATGGTAACTCAAGTGAAATTCAGCGACCTCGTCCGGTCTTCTAGCAATTTGTGTATCAGCGTATATGCAGAAGCTATGCAATCTTAGGCGAGGGTTGTGTAGGTGATATACCTCCTTTCGGAAGTGATGTAAAGCAGTTGGCCTCTTGTCTAGTAAATGTTAGGCAAGTAAGAAATCCCTACTCATCGACAGAGAAGAGGTTCGGCAAAATTTCCAGGTTGGGGGTACGTCGTCTCCTGACGTCGGTGATTGACTCTGGTAGCGGAAATAGGCCGACGTTAAATAAATAGTTAAAAAAAGAGCAAACGACATGATAAAATTGTATGAGAAGTTTATCAAGAAAAAAATATCTGATGTGGCTAGCACATAACTTTCTTATACAAGTATGCGCATATCATCCTGATCTAAAAAAATCATTCTATTTAATTCTTCACTTACTTCAATTTAATTTTAATAACGTACCTTGAAATGTTTCATTACATTTTTTAAATAATTAATTATCAGCGACATTGATACTGTCAATAATAATTCATGTCATATATTTTAATATTTTTTTCTTATTGACATTAACAGTTTTGTAACTAAATTAGACTTTTCAAATATCAAACTGTTAAATTTATCCTAACCCCATTTTATGAGGCCAAATGTGTAAAATATTTCAGTTTACATCAGCTTTATTTAAGTACTTGGAAAATATATTCTATTGGCTTGATATTGTAGACATGATTTATAATCATCCATCAAGAATACATTTTGTTGTAAAGTCAAATACAAAAAAGTTTGGGTCCAGTGGACTCCTTTCAGCTGGCTAGTTTTGCTCTTCACCGAATTTTTCATTGTCTTTGGCCTTTAGAATAAGCGTATCAAATTTGAAAGCTTTATTTCAAAAACAGTGGCTGCTACCGCGATACTACAGACATGCGGACAGATTTTTTTTCCATAAAGTTATGTTTTTTTATTACAATTCATCGAGAATCGTCCAGAAATGTAATCAAATTTTTTAATTTTTTTTCCCAAAATTGTATCTTTTTTCGTCTCTCATTCATTAGGTATCTTCTGCTGGTACTACATTCACCAAATTTAATGTGTCACCTAAAATGTTGTTGAAAATCTTAATTGCCAAATTTTGGAATTCTCCCATTAGTATTTTTTGTGTTTTCGGGGATACACACATAAACACACACACACACATCCACACACACGCACCGACAGGCATCATTCGGAAAATAGTCAGAATGGGTTCAGGAGGGTTCAAAACGTATATATCGATCAAAATGTCGAGGTCAAAAAAAATCACGATTACTATACTTCCTTATATTAGCTATAAGAAAGTAACAAAACCTTGAATGGTATTTTGCAAATTATGAATATTTTTTCTAAAAATAAACCTGCATGAAAATAATTGTTTGTTAAAAATAAGTATAGAGATCCAATATGATTCTATTAAATCATTTACGAAACACAATGTTTCCCTTATCAACTCTATATTGATATTTACGGTTTTCAAAACTAATATATGTCAATTACTATTTTCAATAATAATTGTTTTTTAATCATATTTCTAAACCTACTTTTAAAATGTCGATTTTTTTCGTAGTAGTTACAGTTGAATGCCTATACCACAATTCTCAATATAGTGGGAATCCTAAAAAGAATGTGTTTTACGGACATTGAAATTCTTTATTCACATTTTTGTATTTTTATTTTCAATAAAGAATGTAATTATAAAATTTTTTAAATAAAAGAAATATAAAATGAGGTCATCAGCAAAATTTCCAGAATGAAGCTTGTACATACAGTAAATAGATGTAAGTAAGTCTACATAAATGATAAATTAAATGATAAAAACTGTTTTAGTCATCATAATTTATCATTGAATGACAGAAATATTTTTCTTTTATAAATGCATATGGCTGCTTTATGTTAATTTAAATAAATTTTTTGTTATGCAATTTGATAAATTGTTTATTTTATAAGAAAAATATTTAACATTGTTAGCAAATTCATAAAATATCATGTTAACATAACTTAATTATGCATAATGGTTGTTTATATGACCTTTACATTTGGATATTTTTAGAAAACAATTCCGACAAAAAAGCACAAGTAGAAGATATATACGAGGTTGGCTGTTTTAACTGTTCATATTTGTTACTGTAAATTGATGATATTTTCAATTTAATTTTCAATGGGCGCCGAGCTGAATGTTTGCCTTGAAACTAAAGGCGAATAATTTGAACATTGGGATTGCTCTCTTTGTTAATTTTTTATATCATTAAATGATTAAATTAAATTCCAATTTGTTTCATTAAAAATTTTGATCATTCAAATGTAAGTAAATGTTTTTGGGTTTTTCTTATGCAAGTGAAAAGGATACAGATGGATCTTTCAGAATAGGTCATGAAAAATATATCATTCCATTAAAAAAATATATGTAGACAACTACCATTTTTAGATTTAGAATTTGACAGAAAATATACCAATGCTTTAAGAGCACTCGCCATTGTGCTCAACACAAAACAGCGAGATTTAATTTTCTAATTTATCGCCCTCAATCAGGAGAGGTTTGAAAGAGAATAGGCATTGATTAAAGATATAGATGTGAGTTATGGATATTCTGTAGGTTTAGTTGATAAAATAATTAGGAAATGAAAATTTAAAGAGAAATTCCTCGATCTTTCAAAATGAAAGATAAAATTCAGAACTTGTATCGATTCCACACGATCCTCGCATCATCCGTGGTATGACAGTGGTTCATTCATCGGGAAATAAACTACAACTTTTAGGTACTCCAAAAAACAAAACTGAAACAAACAAGAAGCCGGGGATTTACGAAACTAGCTGTAAGGACTGTAATTAAAAGCATGTTGGTCAATCTAGACGTTCAACTAAAATTGGATTCAAGAAGCATATTATAGCTCGTCTCAAACAAGGTAGAACAGATAAGTCTAGTGTTTGAGAACACTCAAAAAATATATAGTAGCTATTTAAGATTAATTAATAATGTAATAAATATTAGACAGCTGGAAATTACAAAGTGTAAAAATAGTATGAATAGTAACAGAGGGCCAATCCCATATAGTCCGCTCTACTGGTTACTTACTTACGGTTTACCAAACCGTAATAATAGTATAAGTATAAATATGATACACTGTAAGTATAAGGTTAGTTTTAATAACCTCTAGATTATGCCAACTTGGCTGGCTAAATGCGCGAAGAGTGCACTATGGTGTTTTGTGAAAAATCGCGCCAGTGTTTACATAAAAAAATATCTGGTGTGGCCAGCACATAACTTTCTTATACCAGTATATATCAATATTGTCTAAACGTTATTTGTGGCATTCTCTAAATTTTTCTTTTTCTTTTTTGGGACTTACTACCACTATACACATTATAACCAGTAGATTATTTCAGCTACATTTCATTCATAAATCCACTGAGCGCTCTGGGACCTCGAATGCAGGTGGTTGCGTCACAGGCGTAGTATTTAACAAGGATACCATTGGTGTACAAAGCAAATTTAGCGTTGTTGATTAATTAATAAAATAAATAATTATTAGTTAAGAGAGAGACCACGGGTTTTTAATGTTTGTGCAGCCAGGTGTATATATTTCAGTTTTTAACATTTTATATGGTTAAAATAAAAAAATCTGTAGATTATCTAGATAAATGAAATAAAATACACAATTGGCATAATATTTTATTATTAATAATTGAATAATGAATGCTAAACATTTTTAGGTTACCAAATAAAATAGCTAGCTGAAAAAAAAACAAATGAATTACTGATACTTCCAAATTATTATATTTGTGTTTTGTTTGCCAGTTTTAAAATTTCTATTAATTAAAAGACTGTAAAATATGTTCGTATTTTTTCTTCCCAATAATTTAGAAAAACTGCCGCTCCACGGCGCTCACGTGATGTAGTGTGGAAGTAAAATATTATACTTTCAATTTACATTCTTAAAATTACTTTATTAATGGTTCTTGCCTTTGTAAAACAATAACTCCTGTACTAAAATCAATAGACTAATGTAACCGTTTTTTCAGGAGTAAATATGAATAAAACATTCCGTAACTTGCAATAAATGTTAATTTTGTAGACAAAATTTGTTCCATAAAGTTATGTTTCTGTTGAATTATAAATTCGTCGAGATTCGTCCAGAAATGCAATAATTTTTTTTTCACGAAATTGTACATTTCTTAATCTTTCATTCCATATGTCTCTTCTGGTGGTACCACATTCACCAAATTTAATGAGTCACTTAAAATAAAAATCTCAATTTCCAAATTTGGGAATTTTCCCATTAGCATTTTTTGAGTTATCGCGGATACACATACACACACACACGAACCGACAGATATCATTCGGCGGATAGAATGGATTTAGGAGGGGTTAAAACATATAAATGAATCACAATTTCGAGGTCGAAAATCACGATTACTATAATTCCTTATTTCTGTAGGTATAAGAAAGTAACAACACAAAAAAAATTTAAGCATGTTCAAAATGTGTTCCGTTTGCGATCGACTACAAACTCCCTTGAACATTAGTAATAACATTAGGGCTTATCTGAACTTCCTGCAGAATTCTCTCTTTTAAATATTCTAAATTTGCAGATGTATTTTTATAAACTTTTCTTTTTAAAGTAGCTCTGAAGTGTTTAAGTTCGGCAGGCATTTGATACCCTCCCTCGTCTTCCTATCCACATGAGAAATTCTCATTTAGGTCTTATCGAAAAATAATATAGTTACAAGGAGTATTAGGGTCCCCTTTGTTTTAAAACATTATAAATAGCCCAGAAATTAAATCCTTCTGGAGAAATTGTAATAAATTTTACCAGTCAGAGTTGTTTTAAAAAAATAAGAATCCACAACTCTATCACTTATCACAGCAAAATAACGAAGTAGAAAATTATCGTCTTTTAGCCACTTATTTAAATTTTCAGACCATTAGCCTCAACAAAGGAAGAGTATTTCTTTGAAAATTTTTACAATATATTAGAGTACAAGTTTTCTGAAACAAGATTTTCCGTTCCAAAGGTGAAAAATATGGGTAAAGAAATTCTCGAACAAATGTCTACAAATATTTTCTTTACGTCCTTATAATACTGCAACAATGAAGCTACTAATTAAAATATTACCGTAAATGATTTAAGTTAGTGCCTTTGTTCCAATACATTCAGTTCAGAAGTATTTATAGTAAATCTTTGCAAATACATAAATGTTTTAAATGTATGAATATCATATACTATACCTACCTACACTCTTTTTAGATACGGCCGCTGATTTGCAACATTCGGACAATTTTGTGAAATATTTATTATTTCATTAGCTTTCTTTAATAACGCATTGTGATTGTCTGTTTCGGTTTTATATAATGAAAGGCTGAGATATAGAGGGTGTTACACAATTCTAGTGATTACAACAATAGGTTAAATATCTCCAGGCGCCAACATTGTGTAGGTGTTAAAATATACGATTGTTAAAATCTGAGAATGAATTTAATAATACACTATTTTCTTTATTTGCCTATAAAGGAAAAGCAATCTTCATTTCATTGTTTTCATGCTCCAAACACTAATTACAGAAATATTTTTACATCCTATGTGATATATGACTATGACATATGGATTAGAAATTTCATTGAATTGTTCATTTAATAGATACAGTTCTAGTTATGTATGTTTTTAAATTTATGATGAAAAATAGAAAATATTAAACCATAGTTCCTCGGTATTATCGTGTTGTTTCATGTACATATGTGTGCTTCCGGATTTGTTGTTGTCCTGTCATCATACCCTGGACGTAATATCTTACCAGCAATGATGATATTATAGTCTTTACAGTTCGATGTTCGTTATATAGGGTGATTCTAAAAGATGGGGTCAAATTTAAACCGCATGTAGGAAACAAAAAAAATTCCTGTACCTGTATTTTTCTTTTTTTATGCTTTCTTTTTTTAGAGGGTTTTCTGAGGTGTAAAGGAGGCAAAAATAATTTGCATATTGCCCATACCTTCGAAGCCACTCAGGCGATAACGTAAAAATTTGGCACAATACATTATTGGCTTATTAACATCACTTTATCTGTATAGTAATTTATTCAGTAATTTATACAGGTTGCTCCCAGAAACTTAAACCTACAACAAATTTGATTAATATATTTGCTTGTTAAATAAATTAACATTAGTGCTTCTATCTGAAGCATTAATAAGTTATATACAAAAAATGTTTCCTTGCAAATATTTCGAAAATGATGCTTGCAATATGCTATGCTTGCTTTGCGCTAACATTTCGGCCATCACTTGAATTTTTGATAAAATTTGTAGTGTATAAATATAGTCATAACATAATAATAAACACCACAGGTGATACAACCCCCTGTATCCCTAAAGGTACCTAAGATATCTTGCATGGGAGAGGGCTACACATTTAGAGACAATGGACACACACCCAATGTCAGAGTATGCTAGGATTAATTTTTGGTTTAGAAAAAAATCCTATCTCCTCGACCAAGGATCGAACCCGGGACTCCAGAGTTATAAATAACAGTGTATAAAAAAGTTAAACTGCAATAACCCCGTGCAACGTTGATTGATTGATTAGTGGTAGTGTAGATTTTTAAATACCAATTCATCATCAAAAAAATAGTTCAATTGATAATGACATTGAAACTAAATAGTGAATGCAACAAACCAAGCAGACATAAATTTAAATACCGCAGAATCTCCATATGATATATTCGAGCGTATCGACAGTTTGTTGCATATAAACATTGAGTTGTATTCAGTAGGAAACATTCATGACTATGAGGTATAAAAAGCTAATTTAAAGCCGGCCCGTTTTAAGATGTTGATTAGAATCGGTGAGGGATATTATGTAACTTACAAATACTTACCTCTTATATCATGTCCATTAACAGTTTTCATGATTTTTATCGTACACTCGCTTCATTCATAAACCTTTTATAGTATCCTCTGCTAAACTTTTACGCCTGGATGTAAATAGTAAGGCGTATTTTCAAAATGAACGTTCTACATCGAAAGGCGTATGATTTACATACGCATTATGCATATCGTTCCTTAGAACGTCACTTGCATGTCTATCGCTTAGGTAATTGTTAATATTACGGAATTTGTTATTATCCAAATTTTTACTTAAAACGTCTCTAAATTTCTCGACAACAAGAACCCGAGTATTATCTGTTAACGTCTGTAATGTCATATTTACTTACATTGCTCATTATTTCAAAAATTCCACCATATTAAAAAACAAACAAGAAGTAAATTAAGTATATAAATACGCACCAAAAGCACAGTAAAACTAATAAAAGTACCTATAACCTAGAACGTAGTAAAGGCACGAAACACAACTACACAAAAGCTTCTTGACAAAACGTAACTATTCCAGTGATTGCCGTTACAACACCGACTGCTTCGGGATGAAATTTCAAGATAGTCGCGCCTAGAGGCTACCGATTACTGTGCCTTGCGACAAGCTTTTATTCTACGGGGCTATTGATATGCGCAGTTCACGGCGCATGTCGCGCATCTCCGCTCGCTAGACTGGCATTAAAACGGATCGGCTTTCATATTAAACTTTTCACGCCTAACTAAACTAAATCTAAATCTGAAAATAATATCACTAATAAAAAAAAATAAAACATACCGGGAAACTATAAACATCCCAAAATTATCAATATACAGAGTCCGTCACTTAAAGTTTGTCTGGTTAGTAATATAGAGTTGTCATAATGTGCTTGGTATCACGTGGTAGGTAAATAAAAAACTCTTTTCACGGGACTACTAGACGTCAAAAAACAATTAACAGTCAAAAAGTTTGCTTTTCCTAACATGATTTTTTCTTTTTTTTTCTCAGAACAGAATTGTTTTTGAAATATTTAAATATAGCATTTAATTACCATTTATTTGATATACAATAATTGATATACAATCAGTGAGACACACAGATTTTTTCATAAATTTAATTTGAATGAATATAACAATAATAATTAGTACCTAAACATGGTTTATTTTAAGTTTTGTTTTAAATTTCTACTATCTCTAACGCAGCAATACATAAATTGCATTTTCGTGATTGACGCGAAAATTAACAGACAGTAGTTTTTAGTTTAAATCAAGCAAATGAACTTTGTATCAATATGAATTATGTGTGAGTTTATGAAAATACCAGGTATTATTTTATATTCAAATATAATTTATATCAAGCTACTAACTTCATCTCGGTAGTTTCGAATAATCTTGTATCTATTTATTATTTTATGCGGCATATGTTTGAGAATTTTCTATTAAACATCAAGCTAACAAGGGTGTGTTTTATTGTACTGTAAGAAACCTTAAAATTCAACAAAAAACTAATAAAACCACTTTACTTTTGTTATTTGAAGGACTCCCTATATAAAGTTTTTTAACACTTATGCACTAAATACAGTCAATCCATTAGTCTTTATTATCAAATACTTTTATCCATTGATTGACTTAAGGCCACCCACAATATTAGGAAACAAAATATGTATTACGTGTTGTTTTTTCATTCAGGATATTATATCGTATATTTGATAAAGTGACACCTTGAAAAACAAGTATGTTGTTGTTTTAAATTCAATATTAAAAAAGTTTTTAATATTAAAATAATTATGTTCTTGTACTGTTTATTATGTTGGTGTCCTTTTTGAAGAAGTAGGAAGCATATATTAGCAAATGTTACAAAATAAAATTACAAATACTTTTGTTATCAGTGCACATTTTTACATGTGTTATATTAAACCTAAAATATACTTATATTGTATGCTTTCATATTTGTGAAAATAGGTTAAATTATTTGGTGACAATAGGCCGAAGTTACCTCAAATTGTATCACTGAAAATTTCCCGAAATGAGATTCCTATATATTGCAATCTAATTTTTGTATTAGTTTAAATATATCGTAAAGAATATATATGTATAATAGCATACATCATAAAACAAATGTCTATAAAGAAGAAAGTATGTCTGATTCAGAGTCTAAAGCCGGCCCGTTCTAATGCAGTCTAGCGAGCTTTTAACAGAGGAGTAAATCTCCTCTGGAAGACTCATGCATCTTCGGAGCATGTTGAACAACTCGTGATGAATTCAGTGAGTCTAATTTTTGCACTCGGTTTGTAAAAGTTAGAGCTTAGAATAATGCTTCGTTTTCTTTCTTTTACGCTGCGTTAATGTTATTATTTTATTTAACTGTTGAATTTATTATTTATTTTACTTCCTCACCTCTCAAAGTGAGGAAGTTATGTATTCGTGAAAAATATTTTGAAAATTTATATTGCATTTCTGGACGAATCTCGACGAATTATGACGATACACAAAATTTCAGACAGAAAAAATTTTTGTCTGTGTGTCTGTCTGGTTCGCGATAGCAGCTACAGTTTTTGAGATAAAACTTTCAAATTTGGTACACACATTCTAGAGTTCCAGGAAAAGATTGAGTTCGTTGAAGAGCAAAATCGGTCCCAATGTCTAAAAAAAATATTTGTGACATTCCACCAATGTGACTTTTTTGAAACGTCAAAATGTGACTTTTGAAACGTAAAAAAATGTGACTTTTGAAACGTTAAAAATTGCTTTTATTATAAACTCCACCACACATCGAGTTTTACTATGGTGAGGAAGTTCTGATCCCCAAGCAATTAGCAGCGGTTTTTTTGTTATTTAATTTAATAAAATTACTATAATGAAAAGACGTGTTTTATAATTGCTTTGTATTATACCGCCTGAGCTATTTGTCTATAATTTTTGCATATAATGACAAAAATGTCACAAAGTCATGGTATTTATAATAAAAATCTAAATTATCAGTATAAATACCTATGTAGCGCTAATGTTACTAAATAAAACTTGAAATGGGAATAAGTTCTTTTATTAACGAAAACTAAACAAGCATGAAGATAACAGAATGGAAATTCTTTACTTTACTGCGGTCATTGATATCTTGTTAAATTGAGGGTTACTTTAAGTTGAATTGAAAATGTCACTATTAGAGAACCCCGATTGTAAACCTAAATAATTATTTGTTATTGTGTTTCCAGGAAGGTGTATTAAGATTGTGGTTTCTACAAGTAGAATTGAAAGTGTGAAATATTTGGAAACACCGACTGTAGACTTAAATAATTGTTTATTATCGTGTTTCGAGAATGCTCGATTGTTGTGAAATTCAAATTTAAAAAATAAGTAATTTTATTATCGCCTTTCAAGAACGTCCCCTACACCTAACCTATCTATTCAAATTATGATTCGAATCGTACTTAGACTCGATTCGGTTCCATGCGATTCAATTCGATTCGATCCGGCTCCGTACGAATCGATTCGCAATTCGTTTCAAATTTTGATAAAAGGTTCGATTAACCGATTCGAACGAGATATTTTTTGTGAATCGAAAATCGATTCAGTATTTCTCGAGGCGCACGAGCCTATATTTCAGGACATATTTGGAATTTATACAATTCTTATTATTAGTTGGAAGAAGAAGATTGCCGCCAACTTTTTCACATCTCGTATTTCAATTACATTTGGAACATTCTATATTTTATTAAATCAAATCTCCATATTAGATAACCCAGTGCAGAATATTCGACAACATTTTGGCAAAGGCTTTATTATTTTATGGATGTTAGTGCTATTAAGCCATTTCAAACATTTCTTCAACTTTATTAGATACTACATTTTTGAACGCAATTAATCCCATTGAAAAGGCTTTAAAATGAGGTGTTTTTGACGTCTCTTCTTGTTTGAAATTATGGAAATAAACATCACCCCATTTAGGAGTTGTGGTGGTATCAATGATAATAGAGAATTTAAGTGTCCCTCTAAAAAATAAAATCGACCTGTTCAAGCGTTTTGTCTAAAATGGCGTATTAGTTGAATTTACCCTCTAGGTAACCCATAACAGTCAAGTAAACTTACATTTATTTGGAGATTCTGCTGTCTATTCTTTAAATTATAGGTACCAATAAATGATACCACTGTTTCGACAATTTAAACAGCAAGAACAATTCAGCATAACTTTAGTGATGAATATGAATTGGATAGGGGCAGCTTAGAAGAAGTGACAGATGATTGATACTCACCCTCATGATTCATGACATGACTAGTCTAGGAAATTTTTTTAAATATTACACAGACACACAATAACGAAAAAATCTGTACTTTAAATCAAAACCATGTTTCCGTATCTACTTTGATGTGCTGAAACCGAATCTGGCCATAAAAATTACGGCTATTTCGTCAATTTTTAGCTACGGGGACATTTTTAGCTACAGATAGCGTAAAAATCACGTTTTTTTAAACAGAAAAAAAATTACAATTTTCTTAGATAACTTTTTTTGCCTAAATAATCATAATCTACGTTTCCATGGATACTAAATATGATTTTGACATCAAAATAGTTTTTTTGGTACCTGCCAACTGTCAAACTGCAAATTGTAAAATTTCAAAATTTGTAAGAAAAGCTTCTTCCATGTGTAAAAGTATAACACTATCTACGTTGTCGAGGGTGCTAAATATGACTATGACATCAACATTCCCTTTTTGACAGCTGCCAACTGTCAAACTGTTATTTGCAGCCAATTGCTAAATCCAAAATTTCAAAAAAAAATTATTTGTAAAACTTTATCACTAGCTACATTTTTGAGGGTGCTCAACATGATTTTGACGGTTATTGCCAAAGTACTATTTATTGAAATCTACAGATATATAATTACGATAACCAAATCATATTTACTGATTTCGAAAAAGAAGTTAATGAAAGTTTTTTGCATGTTACAAACTATTTATCTAGACTTTCGAATGTGAGAATTGGCAGTTTGACAGTTGGCAGCTGCCAAAAAAGGCAATTTTGATGTCAAAATCATATTTGCATCCTCGAAAACGTTGGTAGTGTTATACTTTTACACATGGAAGAAGCTTTTCTTACAAATTTCGGAATTTTACAAACTGCAGTTTGACAGTTGACAGCTGCCAAAAGGCTATTTTGATGTCAAAGTCATGTTTAGTACCCATGGAAACGTAGATTACGAAGATTTAAGTAAAAAAATTGTCTAACGAAATTGTAATTTTCTTGTTTAAAAAAAGGTGATTTTACCTTTTTTATCTGTAGTTAAAAATGCCCCGTAGTTAAAAATTGACGCAATAACTGTAATTTTTATGACCAGATTCGGTTTCAGCACATCAAAATACATAGGAAAACATGGTTTTGATTTAAAGTACAGATTTTTTTTTCTTTTTTGTGTGCCTGTGTTATGAATCTAGACTCAAAAAACATGTTTCGAATAAATCAAAACATTGTGATGACTGATGAGTAATTGTCTAATCTGGGAACTAAAACTTTGTGGGCGAAATGTTAACTTCCAATAAATGAGACCTCAAAATACATTGAGTGTAATATCAAATTTTGAATTTAGTACACTGAAAAACCGACAAAAACGTTTTAAAAAATTTTTTTAAGGTACAACCACATGGGACCTTCACAGAATAATAGATTAGGCCCTTGGCCATCTAAAATGGCCAATTACAACATTTTTTGGGAGGTCCAACTTTTTTTATTATGAAAAATGTCACAAATCTGTCAAAATTAATTTTTCGTACTTTTTCACACATCCCTCACGATATCTCCGGAACCAATTGAGATAATCAAGTTTTTTTTTTTTTGGTCGATAAAGGAAACGTGAGCGGAGGTGACTGAATTAATTTAGTCTTTATGGAAAACCTAGTTTTTTTATAAAATTAGGTAATACTTTAACATTTACTTTTCTTGCAGTATTTTTTTCAGTAAGCGAAAAACTTTTTTGTTTTAAGGAATTTTGCCACAGTATATGCATACGGAATAAAATTAACACATCAAGGAAGTTTTTAAAAAAAAGCGCAATACTCTACGACTTGTACGTTTCAAGTTATTGTTATTTGAAATTAAGTTTCTGCGGGCAGGATATTTCCCCCGGTTCTACTGTGCTTTAATCAGTGTGCTATGCGTGTTGTGGGTGCATACTATTAAGTATTATTTTTGACATATCTTTAATATAAATTTTATTTTCATAAGCACTTTGGTTTTACTTATCATTATTTACATTGCACATTATTTAAAATCCATTATATTTATACATTAAAACCTAAAATTGAATTAAAAAAAATACGAATTAATTATTTATTTTAAAACGTAAATTTAAAACTTGTTATAAAAATATTTTAAAAATCGTCAACGTCGGAATCTAAAAATATCTAGACAGTTCCTTGGTTGCAGCAGTTTGCATAATTGCACTCACTGCAGCATTTCAAACCTTGAGCAAAACAGGTACATCTGTTGTTACAGACCCTGTCGGAACATCTTATTGACAAACTTTGCCTTACAATATCGGGCACAGATTTTTGACTAGAAGAAGTTGCCTTCCAAACATTTTCTTCAAATGTCCAACCGTATCGAGTTGGATCTTCCATCTGCATGTATTGTATATGGCTATTGTACTAAATTTTTAATTGATACAGACACCTGGCTCCGTGGTCTAGAGGTAATGTACTTGCCTCAAAACTTCGGGGTCCCGGTTTCGATTCCCGGTCGAGGAACTGGGATTTTTCTGTGAGAGAGATTAATCGTAGTATACTCGGACATTGGGTGTGTGTCCATTGTCTCTAAATGTGTAGCCCTCTCCCACACAAGGTCATTCCAGACCTTCAGGGACAAAGAGGGTTGTAATTTCATGTGGTGTTATTATTATTATATTATTATACCTAAAAAGAGAATAATTACATGTAGGTGTTTTGTTTCTTTTTTAATAGGTATGGGCGATCTAGAAAAATAATTATTACCTTTTTAAATGTTGTCTAAAAGCATGGTCAGTAGGAGGCAGCTCAGAAGCTGGCCGATTTGTACTTGTTGTTAAGTCCCATCGCAGTTCATTTAGGGATTTTATATCTTTGTTTTTATTCTTATATAAATAAAGCGTATATTTTACCCCTAATTCCATCGCTTTATCCTCTGACAGAAAAGGAAGGTTTTCTAAATCTTTTAAATTATTTAAATTTTTATATAAAACATAGAATGCCGTTTTCTTCCCTATTTTATACATGGCATTAGCTGTATCACAACCAGTTAGGCAATGAATCGTTAATACTTTCTTGCAAATTTCCTCTCCTAAATTTGCCACAATATTGTTAATTGACAAAAAATGTATATTCTTACTATGTCCTAATTGTATAAATATATTCCTTTGGGACATATCTGGTGTTTCGCAGTAATAATGTAAAAGCAAAATCAGGACATCAGTATCAACAGATTTTACCAGAATTGTATTACCTGATTTTAATTCTGATAACATAAAATAAACATTCCATTGTTAAGCATTAAATAATATGTAAAAACTCAATAAAAATAATACTCATTCGCATTCACATTACACAAAGAAAAGTTTGTTTCTAACTGACAATATATGTGTAATATAAGATTACTTGTATTCAATAGTCTACACTCTACACACTTGAGTGGCGCCGCAGTGAGGCGCATCTAGGATCGAAAAACTCGTAACTTTAAAAAATAAAATCTCGAAAACTATAAGTCGTAGAGAACTGACTTTTTTTTTTAAAAAACTTCCTTGAAGTGTAAGCTTTATTTCATACGCATATGGTATGACAAAATTCCTTAAAATAAAAAAGTTTTTCGCTTACCGAAAAAAATGCAGCAAGGAAGGTAAACGTTCCAGTTTTACCTAGTTTTACAAAAAAATTAAATTTTCCATAAAAAACGAAATTAAAGCAGCGACCTTCGCCCACATTTCCTTTATCAATTAAAAAAAAATACCTATAATTATCTCGATTGGTTCCGGAGATATCATGAGGGATGTGTGAAAAAGTAAGAAAAATTAATTTTGACAAATTTATGACATTCTTCGTAATAAAAAAAGTTTGACCTCCAAAAAAAATGTTGTAATTGGCCATTACAGATGGCCAAGGACCTAGGCTATCATGCTGTGAAGGTCCCAAGTGGTTGTACCTTAAAAAATTTTTTTTCAAGAAGGAAGCTACTTTTTCCCCGTTTTACGGTGCACTAATTGAAAATAAATCCAGACAAAGGATTTTATAACACAATTGACCGACAATGATCTCTATTGGTAATTCATGCATGCATTTATTCACTTACCTTAATATTGAAATAGATATTTTAAAAGAAATATGAATAACGCTACAGATAAGAATTGTACAGAACTGTCCAACATTTATGTCAAACACTTTACTAAATATGTAATATTGATTGTGGTACTGAAAATTTATTAAAACTATTAAGCAATATTTTAGACCACCCGCATAAGATTAAGCAACCATGTTTCACATTTAATTTAAGAAATTAGATCAATTAATTGATCTATGTTTTGTGACAGAGAAATTACAACACTAAATCTTGCATCAGCAATTAACAAATAGTCATTAGGCCCGTTGTTAACGTCCTTTTGACTTGCACGAAATTAAGATAAGAAGCATATAATTTTAAACAGATAAGAAGTGCTTGATTGATTAATACCAATAACAATAATTTCGTTAGAACTAAATCACATATCCATCAGGAACAATATAAGGACACTAATAATAAAATTATTAGAACAAGGTCAGAATATTTGATTTGCTAATCATCTATTGTTGCTGAATAATTTTAGTATTGTTATTTCTTGTTTTAATCTAACCATAATTAGATTTAGTAATAATAGTTATTGTATTGTAATTTGTACTAATCCATCTGCTGAGTAACGTTGATGAAACAATGATTGACATTTTTTTATCTACTGTTTGAATTTATTAAAATTTCGTATTAGAACGGTACATCAAAATGTTGTAACTAACAGTTACCACCTACCTGTTTTTTATGAAAGCGGCCATTATATTCATGGCACTTCAAACTAAGTCTGATGTTTGATTCGTGAAATGAAGTCAATATTAATAATAATGTTGATGAATCCTGTAGATTTGTAGTTTAATTGTAATTATGAAATACTTTCGGTTTATTTTTTGTTATTGACTAATTGGTAAAAATAACGCAGAAAAGCAAACATTACAGTTAATTTCGCACTAAATGATACTAGATTAATAGTTTCCAAATAGTCGTAACAAATAATATGTTTTTTGAAGGGAAAATTTTCTTTAGTTTAATTAAAGCCTAATTAAACGAATATTTCAAAATTGTAATGTTGCGTTTAAAATTTACAATTAAATTAACAAAATTACATGAACATTAAATACATTCGGGTTCATTTGAAGTAGATCACTCTAAGCAATTAGCAAATTCTAACTGTCATAAATTTTAAAGCACCTCGATGTAATTCCATGATTTTTCTTTTGTTTTAATTGTCGTTCATTTCCCTACATAATCTGTGTTTTAATTTGTTTTTGACTCTTGTTTAAATCCTTACAATTCATTTAGTTGTTAGGTGTTTATTTATATTTTTTTTAAATACAGCTATGGGCTTTGCACGTGATGGTGGAAAAATGAGTATCACCTTGTATGATAGACGGATCTTCCGCAAGTTTGGAGCACTTTTTAATTTTTGAATATATGTAATACCATTTAAGAAAAAAATATTTTCTTATGCTATGCATTTTCACAATTACATAGAAATACCACGCGTAAGAAGTGCTTAATTAAATTGAGTTTAGGAATAGTATATACAAAGTATGGCGCAACGGGCAGTTGCCGACAGCATTGATTAATGAATAGCAGAGTTTGGACACGGTTGCAAAATAATAATTACCCTACTTACACGCATGGGGATGGACGATGAAGAGTAACAATGCGACGGCGAGAACAGACTGATTGCTAAGAACAAGTGTTTGATGCAATCCTATTCAAAATAACACAATGAAAAAATCTCTACAAATGATTAACGTTGTAATCTCTAGGTTAACCATCAAAGAACGGTTGCATGAGGATGGTTTAAAGGCTCATAGACATTTAGACTTCTCAATTTTTGCAGTAAATCCAATAAAGCGACTGAATTGGGCCTGAGATCATATTGACTGAGGATTAGATCAGTGGGGAAATTGTATTTTAGCAGAAGAATCCAGGATATGTTTGTTTAAAGATGATAACAGGATCTGTGTATGGACAACCAGAAGTGAAAGATTTTTTGAACACCAGGGCATTCCAAATTTCTTTTGGCGGAGACTCTCTTGTTTTATGGTCTGCGATTTATAGAGGAGGTGGAAATTTGGAAGTCCCATTTGTATAATTCATGGTAGGTAACATAAGTTGTGAACGATACCTACAAATTTTGCGAGACCATGTCAAGCCAACTGCCAATACTATAAGGCAGGAATTTATTTACGTTGATAACAATGCAAGGCCTCATAGAACGGGACCTGTTATTAATTTTTTTCAAAAAGAAACCTTAATCACATGGAATGGCCTACTGCCTAATCAGATGCCAATCTCTCAATATATTTGGGACCAACTAAAAATATAAATAAAGAGTTGGATAGAACCATCAAATAATCTTGTTGAATAAGAAGATATTGTCAGAGATGAATGGAACAGGATTCCAGAAAATATTATTGACAATATTATAGGCAGTATGCCAAGGCGTTGTCTAGCAATCGTGCAGGCTAGAGGTGGACCCAGTAGTTGTTATTGTCAATTTATAATAATTTCTTGTTGTACTTGTTGTTGTTGTTGTACTTGTTTTCTGTAGCTTTTGTTATTTTTAATTGACTTAAAGTAAAGTTTCATGGCTTTACATATTCAAGTTTTGCATAGGATGACAATAATTGAGACAAGTTAGAAAAAATGCATAATATTAGAAACAGGTATTACAGATATTCAAAAACTAAAAAGTGTACCAAATTTACAAAAAGTCCTTCTATCATACAAGGGGATACACACATTTTTTGCAACTAACTGAATTATAGGAATTTAACCAAAAGTCAAATACAAATGAAAACACAGATTATTATATAGGGAAAAGAACAACTGTAAACTGGTTCATAAACGTGTACGATATGATATTCTGGTAATGTAAAATAAAATTTTTGCCAACATTGAATTTACTAGTAAGAGCTAGACATGTATAATGTAGAGTTAGGTTCTGTGGAAAGATAGGTCACCTTAGCCACCCTAAATAAATAGTTGGGTGTCTATTTTGTTTGTATTTACGCGCCTTACTTACTTTGTATTCATGGACACAAACTCAGCATTTAGTATCAAATAAGATGCAAACGCTGGAAAAGGCAGATCAATTCCTGATCCCGTCTGGGAATAATCTCAAGTATTACTTAGGTTATAATTAAATATGAGTTGAATATTTGATTGATACTTTCTACTTCTCAATATAGAGTTAGTACTAAATTGAGAGACGTAGTTAACAAGTATTTGAGTCTGTCCGAATACTAGTTTCTTAACAGATAGAGTTTATCCTGATCTGTGTAATCGTAAATTGAAAGACAATCATTATTTTATACTGAAATTTATCTTCAGTCATTAGTCCAAGCACGTTGCGTCATTTTGACCGTGACAGACGTCAATTATAAGTTCAACTCAGTAAACATAATTTTACCTAGTTGTCACAGTGATAGATGTCAAGTACCATTTGGATTCAGTAGTAGTAATTTTGCCTAAATGTCACTTTGACAGTGACAGATGTCAAATATAATTTCAAGTCGGCATTGGAGCTGGTTGTATCGACGTGATTTACCCAAAATTCAACTGAACTTCGTTTAAACTCCCAATGTTACGATTGTTGTAACAATCGTAATTTTGGATTTTATACGGAGTTCAGTTGAACTCTGGCTAAACCACGTCCTAACAACTGGCTCTTAATAATTTTTAGTAACTGTCACTTTGACAGTGACAGATGTCAAGTAGCATTTAAACTCAACTTCAGTAATTTTAATTAGCTGTCACTTTGACAGTGACAGACATCACGTGTAGGTGGTTACTTTGACAACCAACATTAATTTTGCTAATCTGCATTAAAAGTGACTACATTCCCAATGTATCAGTTCATTACCATTATCACAAAAATTATCATCCAATTGCGTCAGCATTAGTTAAATGAATTTACTCTTCTCTTAAATTTATTGGTAATTTTGCAAATGGAATATTTATGAATAAACCATTTTCGATCTTTAATTTCTTAATGAACCCTGGAGTAATTATTTCTCCACTGTAGTTACACCGAGTCGTTGGGTCTTCAACGACAGAAAAACTATTGTTCATTTTGTAAACCACACGTAAGTCTGTTACAACAGAATAAAAATTGTTTCTTAGTTTATTAGACTTCAAAGTTGCTTTGTTGGCTTAGTTGTTTTGTTAAACATACAGTTTTTTAACGAGGAATATGTAGATATTATTTTTGTGTATGGCTTTTGTAATGACAACGCATCAAAATCTTGTAGGGAATACAACAGAAGATTCCCTAACAGACGACAACCATCTTGTTGTGTGTTTTCAGACGCTTTTCAAAAGTAGCGAGAGTTTGGAATTGGTAATTCTCGTATTGGTGCTGGTGGTCCTGCCCGAAATCATGTTGTAGAAATAGAAAAAGAAGTGATAGATTGTGTGTTTGAAAATCCGGGAATTAGTACTAGGTGGATTGCGGCCCTTCTTAATGTATCACATAGTTTTGTTTGAAGAACTTTAAACAGAGAAGTTTTACGTTCATTTTATAAACAAAAAGTACATAATTTGCAACCAGTAGATCACGCGCAACGACTCGCATTTTGTCAATGACTTCCTAGACATCATGAACAAAATGAAAATTTTAAAAAAAGAGTGACGATATGGTCTGACGAAGATACTTTTACTCGAGATGGCAGAAATAACAGCCATAATGTACTTGTATGGTTTAAAGAATCCACATGCTTTTAAAAGAAGAGGTTTTCAGCAAAGGCTCTCTATTAATGCATGGGGCGGAGTCTTTAACGGACAATTACTTCCGATTCAAGTCCTTCATAATCGTTTGGGTGCTGAGGCGTACCTGAACTTTTCAGAAAATGATCTCACAGAGTTGCTGGAAGATTTTCCTCTTGATTTGGTCTACAATCGTATGTGGTATCAGCATGACGGGGCACCGCCGCATATTGGCTGTAATATTGTCGCTTAGTTAAATGGAACTTTTAATGGGAGATGGATTGGTCGGCGTGGTTAAGTGGCCTGCGAGATCACCTGCTTGATTCTCCTGAATTATTTTGTATGACGCATTTAAAACAATTGGTTTACGCAGTGGTAATTGATAACCCTGCAAAGAATAATGAATGCAGTCGAATACATTCAAAATAGTCAGTACATCCAAACAATATACGATTCGCTTATTTTGCGCTGCCAAGCTTGTAACCGCGATGATGGTAGTATTTTTGAGCATTTGTTATAATTATTTTATTATATGTATATTGTTTTTTGTGGTTAATAATATGTTCATTTTTGTTAATCAATTATTGTATCATTATTACGCTCCTTCATTTATCGCATTAGGTTATGAAACAATTTCATTTCTAGCCAACAAAAAAATTTACTTGAAAATTCTTATTAACGTTTTGTTCTGTCACGTCACTCATGACATACTTTTTATATCATTTATTTCATGGCTTGCTATTATTTATTAAAGTTAAAAATTGATCACATGCAGAAACTTTGATGTCTAATAACTCGGAAATAAAGCCCTATCGGCAAAAATTTTATTTAACATTTTTTAACCAGAATAATATATATATATATATATATATATATATATATATATATATATATATATATATATATATATATATACATATATATATATATATATATATATATATATATATATATATATATATATATATATATATATATATATATATATATATATATATATATATATATATATATATATATATGTGAACTTAATTTTGTTGTGTATACTATTCAGATGTTCTAAGAAGTTAGTGAGATTCTCTCTTCCATGAGTCCAAATCACAAATGTGTCGTCGACGTACCTTAGCCATAGGCTTGGTTTTAATGGTGCAGATTGTAGTGCTCGAGTTTCTAAATCCTCCATAAAGAGATTGGCAATAACTGGAGATAGGGGGAGCCCATCGGGGCTCCTTCGGTTTGTCTGTATCGTTGCTCATTGTATGTAAAATAGGTATTATTTAGGCAATGTTGAGTTAGCCTAAGAATATGATCTGCTGGATGATATTTTCGCTTGATAATGTTACGTGTTTGCTGTCCACACAAACACCTCTGCTCGTAGATTCGTTGATTGAAAGTCCAGGTAACACTTACTCACTACTTTATTTACTAATTAACAATTAACAACAATAGATTAATCACTGTCCTAATTATAATCACTACTGAACACTTATAAGTCTCTTTCGTATTTCTTCTTTACTCGTTCACGTTCGACTTCAGACCAAGACTCGGCCCACCGTGTGTCTTATTTATACATCCGTTCACACAATCTAGGGCAGTCCAGAATATTCCCGGCCGTTCGTGTACAATTCCAGCCTAATCTAACCAGTCTGCACAGTCTAGTGGCGTAACACTGCCCCCTCCTTAAGCCTGAACGTCCCGATCAGGCAATTCATTATTCCCTGCATACTTGGCTAGTCTATCTATGTGCACCACCTTCATCTTGGATTTTGGACTTTGCTGAATTCTATATACAATGTCGTTTAGTCTGGTGACCACAGTGTAAGGACCTTCCCAGGGCGGTGAAGCTTCGGGGACCTGCCTTTCTTTCGTTGTGGGTTATATAGCCAAACCAAATCTCCAGCCTGGAAGCCTCCTGAATTCGCCTTAAGATCATAACGAGCCTTCATACGGTCACTTGCTATGGTAATTCGCTCAAAAGGAGCCCTGGTGTTATATTGCTTATTTCTTATTTGTGGCCCCATTCTTGCCACGCAAACTTCACATTGGCGGCACCAAGCCTCCACATCTTGACGACTGTTTACCCAGTAGAAACGTTGTCTTACTTTTGTCAGGGTTTTGTTGATGCCAAAATGTCCGCCAGACGTTCCATTATGCACTTGCTGAAGTACATCTGCTACGTGACACCTGGGGGATTAACAATTTCCAAGTAACTTTCCTCCCATCTGGACTTTCCCACGCTCTCTTCAGCAGTCCATCTTCTACGATAAGGGAGTCCCATTGTGCCCATAAAGCCTTCAGCCCCACTGATTTATTTGAAATGTCCTTCCAATCGGGTCGGGTCTCTCTTTCTTTCCATTTCAGAACAGGACCAGTCTCGTTATCGTTTAACTGCACTTCCCTTAACGACTCTTTTGTCCAATAATCCGGAACATCAATCTTAACGGTCTTCATTATTTGTACATTTTGTTGTTCTTCCTTACGGTGGCAAAGCTTGCAGTCTTTCTGACACGGTCTTTTGGAAAGGCCATCTGCTATATTCCTCGAAGTACCAGCTCGCCAGTTTTCCTGCTGCTTCTCCATTACTGCGACCCTCTCAGGGATGCGCTGACGACAGTTACTCTGAATATGGCCCACTCTGCCACACTTATAACAGCGCATGCGTCCTCCACTCTGTCTCCCACTATTTTGCTGTTGGGTTTGTCTCGGATCTTGAATGTTGAGCTCATGACAGTTCCTCTTAATATGGCCCAATTTGCCACACATATAACAACGGATGCCTCCATTCGGCCTCCCACTACTTTGTTGTTGGTTTTCTGTCTGCTGGGAGTTCGATTTTGTCAGTAGTTGGGTCATCATCTTGTATAGATCAGATATCAGGTTTTGTGTTGTGTTCTCTGGCTTGTCTTCCTCCACACTCACAGCTCGTACTCTCTGATTTGGTTGTGTGGTATCCTCATAGGCAGCCTCAATCTCCAGTGCATGTACTAAAGCCTCACTACTACGCTTATGCCTGGCCAACTTAAGAATTCGCCTAACTTCCTGGTCCCTTACTCCATCAATAAATGTACCAACTGCTAACTGTTGTTGAAATTCCATTGGTGCATCAGGATAGGCTAGATGGGCTAATCTTTCTACCGCAGCTTCGAACTCCTGGAGGCTTTCTCCACCTCGTTGTCTGCGTGATTTGAGCTGAGCCTGATATACCTGGGCGAGATGTTGGTCGCCATATCTTAGTTCTAACGCTGCCTCCAAAATGCTAAAGTTTTGTTGCTGTGCGGCAGGAATTGTTTGGAGCAGGTCTAATGCTTGGCCCCTTAGTGCTAATACCAATGCTGTTGCCTTTTCCTCATCGTTCCAGTTATTTGAACGAGCAGCTGCCTCAAACTGTCTCTTATAAGTTGACCATGAACTTTGACCGTCGAGGAAGGTGGTTGTAACCTAGCACCAGACGACAGTACTAATTGGCCTCCCTTCTCTCTTAATTGTTGTTTCAACCGGGCTATCTCCCCTTCAACTTCACCAACTTTTCCTTTAACTTCAGTTAGTTCTCCTCTAACTTCACTAACTTCTTCTTTAACTTCCATGACTTCAGCGTGTACATCTTCCTTCAATTGTTCAGTGACCGAGAGCATGACTTGATGCTGTCCCTCCATAATTTGTCTTAATTCTTCCTGGCGTTCCTTTCTTTGTTGTTCCCTTTCTTCCAGTCGTCTTCTCTCTTGTTCTTCTTTTTCTTCTTGTCGTCTTCTCTCTTGTTCTTCTTTTTCTTCTTGTCGTCTTCTCTCTTGTTCTTCTTTTTCTTCTTGTCGTCTTCTCTCTTGTTCTTCTTTTTCTTCTTGTCGTCTTCTCTCTTGTTCTTCTTTTTCTTCTTGTCGTCTTCTCTCTTGTTCTTCTTTTTCTTCTTGTCGTCTTCTTTCTTGTTCTTCTTTTTCTTCTTGTCGTCTTAATTCCAGGCCTTCGATCATTTTTGTCAAGTCTTCTTTTTCTTCCTGACGTTTTCTCTCTTGATCTTCTTTTTCTTCCTGTCGCTTTCTTTCTTGATCTTCCATAATTTTTCTTTGTTCTTGCATTTGTTGCACCAATGCTGCAAGTAAGTCTTGTGTTTTTTTCTCCGCCATGCTTCTTGTTGTTGGCATTAACTCACGACACGTAAATTAGTTCAGAATAAAGTTTATTACACTATAAAGTCCGTAAAATGTTGATATCACGTCTATTTTAATAATGGAATGTTCCAGAAAAATCTCGAAACAGCACTAGAAAGTCTTATTTAGAGTCTATACTTCTTTTGTGTTGACAAAATTCACTTATCTCCACTAATTGTGCAATGGATGTTCGAGAATTTTCACAAAATATCACTAATAAGTCTTGTCTTGAGTCTATAACACGTTCCCGTTAACACAATTCACGTATCTTCTGTGGTTTCCAAATCGAATGTTCTAGAATTGTCACTAAAAGTCACTTATAGTCTCGTTTTTAAGTCTACAACACGTTACCGTCGACACAATTCACGTATCTCCTGTAGTTTCCAAATAGAATGTTCTAGAATTTTCCCGAAATTGCACTAGTAGTCCTTTTTCTCAGTCTACAACACGTTATTACTAGCGGCACTCACGTATTTGCAGTTATTTCTAAATCGAATGTTCTAGAAACGTCTCGAAAATCCACTTTAAAGTCACTATTCAGTCCAGAAATAGTCCTCCAACACTGTCCAGTAGCTTAATTCTCCGTGTTACCACTAATTTCTGAGAAGAACACTGTAGAACCTTTTCGAATACTCCAGAAATTTCTCTTCCAATCCACTTCCGACACCAAATTGTTACGTGTTTGCTGTCCACACAAACACCTCTGCTCGTAGATTCGTTGATTGAAAGTCCAGGTAACACTTACTCACTACTTTATTTACTAATTAACAATTAACAACAATAGATTAATCACTGTCCTAATTATAATCACTACTGAACACTTATAAGTCTCTTTCGTATTTCTTCTTTACTCGTTCACGTTCGACTTCAGACCAAGACTCGGCCCACCGTGTGTCTTATTTATACATCCGTTCACACAATCTAGGGCAGTCCAGAATATTCCCGGCCGTTCGTGTACAATTCCAGCCTAATCTAACCAGTCTGCACAGTCCAGTGGCGTAACAATATATATATATATATATATATATATATATATATATATATATATATATATATATATATATATATATATATATATATATATATATATATATATATATATATATATATATATATATATATATATATATATATATATATATATATATATATATATATATATATATATATATATATATATATATATATATATATATATATATATATATATATGACTATATGTACTATATATATATATATATATATGCACTAGTGTGGTAAAAAAATCTTAATGAAACTTAAATTAATTAGTTTAATAACATCTTAAAACTCAAATGTATTTAATGTATATAAATCCTTGTTTCATATACATGCAAAAATGTATTTATTAATAAATAGGTGATTTAGTGGAAGATATATTACAATTCCAAAATGCGTGTTTAAAACATATTTTCCCTTACGGACTTCTCACGTTGTATGTGGTAATTCAGAAATAAAGTAGTTTCAAACAATGCTAATCTATGCACCTTTAGCGAAGTAGTGACTACGGAATTGAGAGTTTCTCGTGCTTTATTTGCTTGATTGCATGCATCATATGCAATTTATGTTACAGTCGATAATATGCCAGGAAGAGCTTTCATCTAATTTGCGAAAAAACTTGCTGGTATGTAAAATGTCAATATTTACACAACTGATCAGTGATCAATGATCACATTTCGCTATACCTAATAAATGTCTCTTCTGTTTGAGCGCTATAGAAGCTATTGCATTTTCTACAGAATTATTTACAGTATCCCGATTTTTTTATTTAGAGAAAATGTTTGACATTGGTATTATTTTATTCAGCTTGAAATTTAAATTCGAGTCTAAATTTTAAAATTCATTATTTCATGTAAGAAAAGTTCACTACGTTGATTTCGTTCAGTAGATTTCTAATTGATGTAGATAGTCAGATAAAAATGACCCTAATTTAAATCAATTTGGACATTTCGACTTTAAGGACCTTTACGTCTTAATTTATTTCATCTCGTTAAAGAAGTATTATTATAAAGCCTTTATTTGTTCCTATAAATGGATGATACTAACGTGGTGATGTCAACTTGATCAGTGAAACGTGCGTCGAGTGCAGTATATTGTGTTCTGTGGAAAACCACATTAATGTTAGCTTCACATTAAAAGTTCCAAAGCACTTCAGGCCTATAAATGGATGAACTTTTTTTATTTGAAGTGTCAATCATAATTTCAAAATGCCAGTAGTTGTCCCTATTATTTAAACTTAATTATTCTCACGTAATATGGTAATTGAGAGATGATAGTTACAAAAACTGCTAATCTATGTCCCATTAGTGAAATAGTGATTATAAAATCGATTATCTTCTCGTTGTTTCATTTGCTGTATGTACTGTAATTTATACCACTTTCCATTGACAAGTTTTTGTCCTTTTGCGTTTATATGAAATAAATTTGCGTGCAAAATATCAATGTTTATTTAACTGGTCTTATTTCCCAATACAGGAAATTTTGTAACATTCCTGTCATATATTATCAAATATTACTAAATTAAAATATAAAATAGTCTTTGTTCTTTTTTCATATTATGTAAATATATCCAAGTGTTATACGGGGTGATCATAAAAAATCTACATTAACAGAAATTAACTGTAAATTCCCCGGAAGGAAACGTTGGGGATAATCCTGGGGTTATTTCCGGGAATATTTGCGAAAAATTTACCTAAAAATTCCCGATAAACATTTGAAACAAGATTTTTTTTAAATTTAGACATTCAGGACAAAAGCAATTTCCTTAAATAAAGATCAAGAGATAATAAAGGAGCAGTGAGCACCTACATAACTTCAGTGAAAGGGTGAGACTGAGGGGAAAACTAGCATAGACAAAAATTGCAAGTCTGAACTTAGTGTTGCTAGAGATTTAACGTATTACCCAAAATGTCACTTATTGCCAGATTTATCATATTTAGCAAAATTCCCATTTTCCCGGAAATTAGGGTTGGGGAAAGTCGGGAATACAATGAAATCGCTAATTCTATGTTTACTACATGCGTACAAACGCCTATGCATTGTTGTAGTCCAGTTTCAAATATTTAAATTCCTAGTAAAAATAGCACGGATCTTTAATCAGTTTGGGGAAGCATTTGATAATTTGATATTTATTAAACCTTGTAACGTGAAATAAACATGGAACCATTACAAGGGAAAAGGTACTACTTGTAACATTATCGTACTTTATCAGGAATAACTAAGGTACTTGATGGGATGATGGATTTAAGAAAAGACGCAATACATTTGCGATATCAGCAGGTTCGGTATTACCGAAATTGATTATGTTCGGTAACGAATTCACACTTTTACTATTAACATATGACTAAAACTTTTGCGGACTGCAAAGGATCTTGTTTGGATTATTGTTTATAAAACTTTATATGCCATTTCATTTCATACAACGTGGTCCAACTTGTTTGAAACAAATGGAAAACTTTTTTATTAACTTATCATAAAATTACATTCTTGAAAAAAATTTAATCTTTAATTTAATACCGCTTACACAAATTTTTAGTAGTCCGCGTGCATATGCCAAAAAATTTGAATTTAACACAAGAGCACACTACATATACCTATATTTACCTACTTGACAGATAATGTGATAAAGTTCAATCCACCAGCCTTTTATAGGTTTGTATAGTGTGGAAAAACATTTCTCAAATTATTACAGAACCAATGAAAACTCTGCAAAGGATATTGTTTTGATTATTATTTATAAAACTTTATATGCCATTTCATTTCATACAACGTGGTCCAAAATGTTTGAAACAAATGGAAACTTTTTGATTAAATTATCATAAAATTATATTCTTGAAAAAAATTTAGTCTTTAATTTAATACCGCTTACACAAATTTTTAGTAGTCCGGGTGCATATGCCAAAAAAATTTGATTTAACTCAAGAGCACACTACATATACCTATATTTACCTACTCGACAGATAATGTGATAAAGTTCAATCCACCAGCCTTTTATAGGTTTGTATAGTGTGGAAAAACATTTCTCAAATTATTACAGAACCAATGAAAACTCTTGTGAAACAAAAACGATGCCTTTTTTTCCAAAAAAAATATTTGGGCAAATAATCACCACTAAAATTCGAACAAAGTAAATTGTTATAGGTTTCATTGATAAATGTTGTTAAATTGAATATATTTGTCTTAAGAAAATGATAGGCACCAATTTACTTCGAAAGAAAGAGTAAAAATGGCGAATTTTTTTTTTCGAATTGGTGAACCAAATTGAACATAACTTGCAAAAGAAACAATTTTTTATAGTAAAATTTTTCGGTGTCTTAAATATTAAGGGTAGGTTACTCTTGAGTAAATTTCAAAAACTTTGATTTTTTGGCATAAGTACTCGAACTAATAGAAATTTGTGTAACCAGTATTTCGTATGAGACTATGCGCCAACTTTTCTCAAGAATAACCTCTGAGAAATTATTAATAAAAAAATGGTCTATTTGTTTCAAACTTTTTGGATCACTTTGTATATTTATATATAAGTAGATGAAAAATTCAACAATAATTTTTTTAGGTCTAATTTTAAATTATTCTTATAAATAACATTCTTTGCATCACGACTTGAAGGGTTGGTGCGACACTGTGTATGCCTTGTAAGACAAATATTTTTCTCAAATTATTATTATAACTAAATTTGTTTTCTCTCTGATAGTATAGAAAATGTTATACGTTTTTACTACATCTAAAAAGCTGTATTAATTAGAAAGGTGGCTATGAAGAGACAATTTTATTTAACTATGTAAAAAATAATTATCAATTTATCAGTGCTTTTTACTTTTGTATTAAACAGTATGAAAAAATAATTTCATTATGTAAACAATAACTATCAGTGGTTTTTACTTTCTAAATATATAAATATTTATTTTATGTCGAGAAAATGGTAGTATGGTGGATACCATACTACTTTTTTATTGTTGACTTATCCCTCAAGAAGTGCTAATTAAAAACTAAAATAATTTTTTTCACACTCCCGAATCACTTGTGTCCAAAGCTGTTTTAGTGTAAAGAATACAATTCGCTTATCCCAAAGGAAAGGGGTAGATTTACCTGCCTTCGATATAACAAATTCTAGCTAATTAGCTAATACGAATATCAAACAAATTTATAAGCAACATCGGTGTGCACTTGTCGACAACCTTACTTTCATTTTGGAAAAAAATCAATGTTTTTAACCTGACGTTAGTCGTTGTACATGGGCGGACCCTAAGCATTTCAAAACAAAAAATCCGAGAACGCGCGTTTGTCCATTGTTTACGACGTACGGAACCTGCGGTAATTTGCATCCATGGCACTTGGATGTGTTGGAGTTCATTCAGACACCCACCGCCATTGTGTGGAGCTGTAATAATAACTTTCTGGCGAGCACAATTGATTTTGTTCAGCACGTGCAAGATGATGTATTAGAATAACCTTAAATAATGATGGTATTGTATAAATAGACAGATATTAAGTCTTCTTTAGCCACGTAAACATTGGTCGGGTGTTCTCTAGCACTTTATTCCCTTCTTTAGAAAAAGGAGGAGAAGGATTTCGCGAGGAAAGTAAAAGTAAAGATAGACGAGCAAGGGAACTGTGTAGGATAGCTCTTAGGGCACTGAACACGTGGCCCATTTAATAGTTGTGATGGTGGTTTATTTTTTATCATACTAGCATATAAATTCTTCCTACGCATCGGATGGTTTATGTGATTTTGATATGAACCGGCGAACAACAATCTGTATAAAATATAAAGTGAAACGACACAAATATAAAAGCCTTACAGTGCTTCAGTCCTCAAAGATACATATATGTCTATCTAAATATATGTTTGTGATCAATTTTACTGGTTGTTACAAGTTAGTGCCCTAAATTCATTATTCTGTACTCCGGCACAACCAAGTTGGATATTTATAGAAGTTACACGTAATTCATACATGTCAAACGATGAACCAATCTCGATCTTGCATATTTCAATATAATTAAAAATGTTGTTAAGCTTGGCTCAAGTTATTACTTTCTGTAATATTTTACTATATTTTATGCTGTTTAAAATATACTAGTGATTTAGGTTTTGCATAGGATACGAGCAAATTTGTATAAAAAATCATGGCATTATTACAGTGATGTGTAATAAAAAAGTTCCTTAAATACACAAAGAAATGCGTTGAAGTGGGTGCCATAGGTGACAAATGATAATTTGAGATATAAAGCTGGATATAACGTGTTAGTTAGTCAATCGAATACAAGAATAATTTATAATGTGGACGACAAAATTTCATTCTTCCATTTTAAAGATACTAAAATCATTTTTAGCAATATCTAAATTGGGAGGATGAACTTTTCTTCAAAAAATTTATCTGAGACTAAAGCATTTTTAAAGTTCAAAAGTATACACTACAGGTGCCTTATAGCCATGTTGAATAAAACTTAACACGAAGTGTTAAAAAAAACTAAAATTATTAACAATTATTTAAAATTTATGCATGTACCCTAACTGTAATGTCAGTTTTTGAGAAATAGTCAATAAGTGAATCATCTTAATAAAAAAGAATTAGTTAACACAATTTATTCAAGAAAAATATGGAATTACATTCTCCTGAAGTCTTATTGTATATTTTGTTAACAATTGTCATATGTTTGTGTAATCCTCATTCTTGACTTGGTTGGGACGCAACGCCACAACGAATACTTCTTATGGCGTGCTCTTAGAAGTGTATTTTTAATCACTATGAGCAGTTCTCTGTGGTCAAAAAAGAAATCTTTACATTAGATTTACAACGTCTTTAGTTAAATAAATTAGTGCTATAAACGGATCATAATTACTGAAAAAAAAAGCGACAAATTCAGCCGCCGCCATCCTAAATTTTGCCTGCTTTCCTAGGTATGAATTAATGGGGATTTAAAAGATGCTACAAATGCCACAATCTGGAAAATAATGGATACCGATCTTTTCCATAACAGTAAATGTATAAAATTACGTATAATACTACAAATGCAGCCGCCATCTTGGATTTTGAATGATTTTCTGGGTCGGGATTAATGGGGATTTTCAGCTTGTTATAAAACACACATTTTAAGAGATATTACAAAAAGAATAATTTGTGTTGCAATTTTGCCAGGTCAAAATTTATTTTGACTATACTAACAGCTCTATATTTGCAGTATACTTAATTATTTGCTGATTTTCGGAGTATAACCAGCAGATCTTTTGGCGAAAGTTCCCAACTTACAATCAAGAATAATGTTGGTCGTGAAAACAAGAACCTAAATCACTAGTTAAATTTCAAATTATAGATTTCATTAGAATACTAGAAAACTATGCAAGAACCTGGTCTTTTACTTAAATGAAAATGATATCATCAGCATCAATATGTTATTTTAAATGGCAACTTCTGTTAAATTTAATGTTTTATGAAGGTATCTTTTCGAGATTTGTGGCTATGCACCAAAATGATACTTTTACCGTTATGGTTTTAAAAACTCAATATCTCAGTGTTTACAGACAATACAGTTAATTGTTTTTGTTTTATTTTTAACTTATAGTAACTTAATGTTAATAAAGTTTTACTTATTAACATTTTATTAATAGTTACATGAACAGAAAAAAGAGAGAATAGCAATTCTAATAGTCAATTACGGATATGTAAAAATTATGCATCAGGAATATTGAGAAATTTTTTAATTATTTTTTATTCAGGAAGTAATAACAATTACGTTAAACGAAAAACAGATAACAAAGATTCTTCAATATGATAGAAGAATATAGGAATTTCTTTTGACAAACAGGTCAACATTAGTAGATACACTATAAAATTTAAGAATTTAACAAAACACTTTAAAACAAATATAAAATTAAACTCTTCTATTTGCTAAATTTTTGTTACTTAATTATACTTCATTTTATATCTCGGCTGATCTTTGTCTGTAAATAATATCTATCGATCCGCCTAGACACTGTGTAAAAATAAATCGATTAATGATTATCCGAACAAATAATTTCGATAAAAATTGATATATCTGAAGTTTGTTACAAACTAAAGAATATGATGTATAATAAAATATACGATAGAAAGTCCACATTTAAAAACAATTAGATCAAAGAAATCAAAATTGAGAAATAAACAACAATAATATAACAAAACATCATATCTTACGAGTATTATAGGAACAAAACGCAACAAAAATTCTAATAGGATTTGCGGGTTAAGTCCCGCATAGCCGGTAGGTTTCTAGGAGGACCGTAGTTGCTTAAATGATGTTTCGACAGTCACACCTACTATCATCCTCAGTTTATTGTTGATAACGTCTTACTGCGGCTTATTCTTACGCGAACTGAATTTTATATCAATTAACGTGAATTGCAGAGCAGAGCACTAATCATGCTGGATGCTAGAAATAGGTGCTTGAATTCTCTACGAATAGGAATGGATTTAAAAATCTGTGCCTACATAACACAACAGTCATATTTACTAGATATTCCAGGTTCTGATGATTTTGTATTATAGTTTGGTGCTATTTATCCCCGTTAAACCAGGGTAAAAACATATTATACACGGAGATTTGGGTAATCTTATTGAAAACCGGAGGCTCCTGCCCAAAATCGGAGAAGTAGAAATTCTAACTAGAATTCTAGAACCTTTGCTCGATAAGGGTAAAATTAATTACTTATTTAGTATTATTATAAGTATTTTCAGATAAACGTTAGAATTTTTACTTTTGTCTGAGAATTTTGAATTTTGTCTCAAAATTCTGACTTCTATCTTAGAATTGTGATGTAACTCAGAATTTTGAAATTTATCTCAAGATTCTGAGACAAAAAACAAAATTTAAGAAGCAGGAATGGTAAGGCTAACATCTGCTTAAGTAAGAATTCTAAGTTAAAAATCAGAATTATGTGATATAAATCAGTATTCTGAGATGTAGTAAGAATTCCAACTCTTATCGCGGGCTAGCTAGCATCACTATCTTTCGAATCGGATGTAAAACTGTGGATTTTGCGTATGTACGACATGAGCATGTTAAAGATTTCTATCCCACGGCAAAGTGGGGTTTGGAAAAATTTTCAGGTTAGGGGTGCCGGTGCTTACACAAGCACTATTGAACTTATCCCCGGGCGTTGATAATAGGTCTAAGTAGTACAAATAATCCGACGTTAAATAAGTGATTAATGAAAGAAATTACGTTGTTCTGTCAGAGAATTTGATTGTTATGACGTAAATAAGAGGGAGAAATTGCAAAACAGGAACAGACAGTAAACAGTATTTTATTTTTACATAACAGCTCCTCACTGTTTCACCGCCTTTGTCTCCGACAATCAACGTTTGGTGTTTTTTCGACGACATCTGTTCGTTACAGTAGACTTACTAACGATTGGACTGAATTAACGTATGACACTCCAACGTCACAAACTTTATATAACAACACAAAACATCACTCTTTGCGAAGACGCGGACTGCCTCGCCATTCTTTACGTTCACTAGCGTACTACACTAAACAGAAAATATCGAATAAATAAAAAATATCTTTATACTTGCCGTACACAATAGATTGCCAGCTAGAGTGTTATCGATCTGAACAAATATCAAACTGCATAGAGCAAGGATGTAAACTAAATAGATATTCGGCCTTCGACACTACGTACATACATAATATAATTCTCCACGGTTCACAACCGCTCATAGGCGCAGGTTTTACATGCAAAGGCTAATTAATTAATTTAATTAATATGTAAGTGCACTGTCAAAAAGTGCAATTAAATTTATTACTGTTATATCACGCGTTTTCGGAATACAGTATTAGGTTTAAAAATTCGTCTCTGGGATGACATCCAAACTCCCTGTGTATAGTCATAACTATCATAATCATAATAATTATCATATATTTATAATTACTTATCTTATTATGTTGGCAGTTCTATTATAGTGTGGTTTATGTTAGGATTCCTTTGTGTCTGTCAGGAAAAGTTATAGTCTAATATTAACTATAAAGAATGATCTCAGTTCGGTTATTTTTTGTTACATAAAATAAATTTGTATCTTATCTCATAGGAAGCTGACAATGAAATAAAATAATTGTCATATTTCCTAACAATCTATAGGATGTTTATTTGGTCATAAAATATGTTGAGATCTGTGTATATAACGTGATTATAGTAATTGTTATTCGTAGATTTGTTATTATGAGGACAATGTCGTTGCTATCCATGATTTATAGATATACCGTAGGTGATATTACTTTTACGGGGTTACCTACTATTGTTGATTACAATGTACTGACTTTGTAACGTGATTTTCTGAATATCTCTAAAGGGATCGGCTATGGAATCTTTCTTGACGTACGAAAAAATGCACTTGACGTACGAAATAATGCATAAAATAATTAATTGAGAAAATATGCTTAATGTTTACAATATCTTAACTAAAATTACTATAGTACAGTTTAGCACAGTAATATAATACGAAGTGTGCATCTGTAATATTAATACAGTAATTTCTTTTTTAGTTTTTGGTTTCGTGCTAATATGGGACAGGCTTGACAATAATCTATATTTCTACATGTTATATGGATATAGATTGGTGACATTGCGTGTCACCATTTAGTTTCTTTTAGTTTTTCAGAAAGGCACTGTTTGTCAATTGTATCTGGTAATGTCAAGTGAAAATGTACCTGCAATAAAAATAAAAGCTTTACTGTTATCGAAGTAGAGTTGTAATAAATATGCTATAAATCGGTAAGTCTAATTTATTTACTTCATAATGAAACACTACATTTTGTTATATATCGGAGGATTTGGTATTCCCAACGAAAAGGTAGATTAGGATTTGGTATTTCTGATGAAAAGACAGGTCGGCTTGGGATCTATATTTTGTAAATGTCAGTATCGACATGCATACTTCTAATATCTCTCACCTAGTGTTTTATTTGTTCATTATTGTATTATCCAAAATTTACCTGTTTCGTTTTTGTAATTTACAAATGGCTTTGCGCTATTATAGAAATATTAGTAAATAAAAACAATGCCACCTATATGCGCCATTAATTTAAAAGAAAAAACTGTACAAATGATCACTAGGGAAAGTGCGTCCTATGTGCGCGACAGAAAAAAGAAAGAACCATAGAAATCACCACTACCGAGAATGCGACCGTTATGTGTCACTAGTGTCTAAAAGGAGGGTTACACTTAGAGAAATATGGACATATAACCATTTCCACAGACGACATTGCCAGTGTTGGTGGCGGGATTTGAACCCGCAGCTACGATAGAGGAATTCTAGTCACGGTTATCTTCGCGTGCTTTAGCCAACCATACCATCGAGACAGTTAACGTTAAAGTGGTTTTCATTTTCACTTATAAATAAAGATCGGGAGGTAACAATGACTGACGTCATCGCCAGGGTTGGCATTAGGTGATGTGTCATCGCGTAAATATGTTTATGCATACATGACAATTTTAACTGGTGGGTATTTTGGCAAGTTCAGTAACATCCAAAGTTAATACGAACAAGGCTGAAGATATTTATGAATGTAGCACTAACTCACGCATGTATATATTTTTGACTAGCAATCACAAGAGTAAAAGTATATTATCAATATTAATGCACCCACTAAAACATTTGCCACCTTCCAGCCGCCAGCATTGGTACATGCAATCTAATTCATCGTATTTATCAGTTAAGAATAAATGTTTCAGTACTGTCACATCTCTGTGATCAATATTTTTTTCTTAGTGTCATTTCCGATGGCACCTGAACATTACCCACCAACACACTTTTGCATAAATTGTTTAAATAGTAAATTACCATTCACACACTTTTTTATGACTGTCTGAGGAATTGTGAATCTTAATGTTTGCATTGACGTTGCACGACAGCAGTTTTCTACAGCTTGTGCAATATAATTCTGTGCCGGTAAATTGCAACTCTGGGAAATCACAAATTCACAAGCTCATTTTATCCTTTGAGGGAAATTAACAAGACATTTTAAAAAACTTGACCTCCACTGTCTTTAATTTGGTACAGTTTATGGATCTACTGTATGTAACGAAGTGATTTTTCAGTAACTAGTTTTCTGTTGTAGTTAAACCTAAAAGGGTTTTTCGTTCACTTTGGTGCACCCTGTATACGATAACTTGTGTTACAATTTCTTTTAAAACTGTTTTGAACCAAAGTTAAATTTATTTTGCAAGTCCGGCATTTGGAATAATAATTATTTCTCTAATATAATTGATTCAAACCGGTTTCTTTTCAGGGTAATCTTAGTTTGTTTATTATTCTAATGATAAATCGTTGTACTCAATCAAGTAAGACGAAAGTAGAGAAGTTCTACACTAATCAATGACCACAAAATGCCACTCAAAAACAAATAAATATAGAACAAATCTAATAAAACTGACAAATCAGAAAAAGTACAATAATTAATAAATCCAATCACAGCACATCACGTAAATAAATCGTCCAAAGATGACAATTGACATATCGAAACCCAGTGCGGCAACGCGAAATCGTTAATATTTATCAATAATAACTTGAAATGTAACTAAATTGCCTAAAGTATGGCGGCCCCCTATACATGGACATTTTCTCAAGGACGAGCAATACCAATTGGAGATCCAGATTTATATTAATAAATTCGTGTTTAAAGTAAATAAAATATAAAGCACTCCAAAAATTAGTATGTAATATAATTCATTATAACAATAACAAATAACTTAGGGTTAATTACTAAAATTAGTACTACTTATACTTGTCGATTATAAAGATATCTCGATTAATAATAATCGGTTATTAAAATATTTTGATTGTTCCCATCACTAATAATTTTCACGAATTTTACACACTGTTTTGTATCTCAGGTTAGCGGACCATTTGCCAAACACCTATCTTCGAAAGTAACTTTACGCACGTGGTCGTGTTGCTAACTACTAAGGAACAAAGGTTTAGTTACGTGTAACATTACACACGTCTAACGCTTCCAGCCGGTTGCATATATTACAGGTATATAAATAAAAGCATACATATCAACAATATATCAATTAATTCAATAAAGGCTCGTTAAAATATAGTATTTTTATGTAACTGCCGGCCTTGCAAATGATATATTTCCACTGCCTGGTGGAGTTAGGAGTTTTTCTAAATCAGAAATTAATTCTAGCATACTCGGACATTGGGTGTGTGTGTGTGCATTGTCTCTAAATGTGTAGCCCTCTCCCGCACAAGGCACCTTCGTGGATACAGCGGGTTGTATTGTATTACCTGTGTGCTGTATACTATTCTTTTCTATAATTAGTTACAAAGATATAATTGGATAAAAATGTAAAGAAACATTAAATTCTCATTTAGTCGATGTTTCGATAAAATTTATTTTCTTCCTAAGGAATAAGATATTTGGTTTTTAGTCCACACAATCATCGTCATCAAATATTGTAAAAATAAAAATAACGTAAATTATCTGGGATTCCTTTGCAATTGCTAGTTCTAGTCTATATTTAGACTTGAAATAGTAGTTTATATAGAATAGTTGCACAGGAGTCCTATATGGGTTACATTATTTTATGCTTCTTACATAATATAGCGTAAAACTACTAAAATCACCATAATATAGGTCGTTGAACCTAAGTCTCATTTAAAAATAAATATATACTGATATTGAAAATACACTCAGTTCCAAAAAAAGTGACGCACTTGATTTTTGACCTAACTTTTTTCCTTTTTTTTTTTAAAAAAACCAGTGAATCGATTTTTATTTTTTTTATTTGTTGGTAGGTAATTCCTTTGTCTTTCAAAAAAAAAAAACAGAGAGGTGGACATTTTTTCAAAGCCTCCTGTATAGTAGTGGAAAAACTCGAATCATGTTTTTTTCTTAATTTTTGACTCACCCTGTGTGTTAATCAAGTAATGGTATAGAAAGTGCTTACACTCTGTATGAAAGACGCTTCTTTTACGAGCATTTTGTTTTTTTATTCATTGATTTATCTCTAAAATTGTCCGAATTACAGCTCTTTTGCTGAAACCTTGCGTATTACCAACTTTCTGAATTTCTCGAGAAACAGTTTTGTAGTGAAATAAACTGATGCGAATTTTAAAAAAACATTTTTATTAAACACAAAATTATAAACTGGACTAACTGCTTAATACCGTGTATTGCCACCCCTAGCAACTCTAAGAGCTTCTAATCTACGCGGCCTACTGGAAATTAGGTTTCTTATCGTTTCCATTGGTATACGATCCCATTCTTCCACTAATGCATCTGCCATTTCTGCGAGACTTTCCGGAGGTCTCTCGTGAGAACGTACCCGTCTCCCTAATTCATCCCACAAATATTCTATAGGGTTCATATCGGGGCTTCTCGCAGGCCACTGTAATGTGGTGATACCCGTAGCTTCTAAAAAGTTTCGCACTATTGCTGCGGTGTGTGGTCGGGCATTATCCTGCATCAATATAAAATTATTGCCCACTAACTCTGCATGAGGTATGACATACTGCTGTAAAATGTCAATGTAGATTAGGCCTGTCAACGTCCGCCTCACCGGAAAAACATGAAGGGGTGTCTTTCCATTCATTGAAATCCCTCCCCACACTATAACCGACCCACCATTAAAACTTTCGCATTCTGTTATTAAATTCTGATTAAACCTTTCACCAGTCCTTTTCCACACTCTTTTTCTTCCATCCACCATGTTAAGGCAAAACCTTGACTCATCCGTAAACAAGACATTCGACCATTCAGGAATATTCCATTCTCCATAATTTTGAACGAAATTTCTTCTAGCAGCAGGATGTTCGGGCAATAATTTAGGACCTTTTGCAGGTCTCCTAGCTTTTAAATTAACTTCTTTTAGACGTCTACATACCGTCTGCTTACTTACTGCAACACCACGAATTCGGCGAGGATCTTGCTGAACATTTACCGCAGTATTTAATCGGTCCCGTAATATCAGCAATCTCAAGAAGCGATCATCTCTTGGAGAAGTTTTTCGAGGGCGACCAGAACCCACCCTTCGAGCAGCGCTTCCTGTTTGTTCGTACTTGCGGATCGCTCTACGAGCAGTTGCTTCATGGACTTCCACTGCACGAGCGACGTAACGTTTACTACGCCCATCGTTTACTAAAGCAACTAATGTTGCTACTTGTTCAGGATTTATTTGAGGCATTTTATGTAATTTTAGTCTCGAAAACTTTTTTAATGAAACTTAATTAATGACACAACGACAAAGAGTCAAATATGGAGGCATACGACAAATTAATTGCTATGGCAACGGCAATTGTTTTTTTTTAAGGCAATGTGATCCTACAACGAAATAAATTTGTGGGATATACGCAAGATTTCAGCAAAAATGCTGTAATTCGGACAATTTTAGAGATAAATCAATGAATAAAAAAAACAAGATGCTCGTAAAAGAAGCGTCTTTCATACAGAGTGTAAGTACTTTCTATACCATTACTTGATTAACACACAGGGTGAGTCAAAAATTAAGAAAAAAACATGGTTCGAGTTTTTCCACTACCATCCAGGAGGCTTTGAAAAAATTTTCACCTCTTTATATTTTTTTTGAAAGACAAAGGAATTACCTACCAACAAATATAAAAAAATTAAAAATCAACCCACTGGTTTTTAAAAAAAAAAGGAAAAAATTAGGTCAAAAATCAAGTGCGTCACTTTTTTGGAACTGAGTATATATTAAAAATAGGTTATATGAAGCATATTTCGGTAAAATTAAGTGTGCTTGTAACTAAATGATGACTAATTATTGTTTCTTTTATGTTTGTAGCATTAAACTGTTCTCTGAGTGTACTGTTTATCAGTAGAAATAATTTATCTGATTAAACTGACTCCCGCTAAATACAGAAATAAAGATCAAAAATTATTAAGGGTAATAAAATAAAAAACCTGAAAAATGTACTCCCAGTCCTAAATTTCTCTAACTGGTTGTATAATAAAGTCAAACAGGACTGGAGAGCCATTAGTTGAAGTGTCGGAAAGATACGGCCTCTCATCGTAAATATTGGGTGTTTTACCTGACCGTGACGGTCGCTCTCTCACGTTGTGTCTTCTTTACACATTTTTTCATGTCCTAAAGCGTTGTAAACGTCAACTGTCTACACTTTTAGCATGTTTAAGTAAATTTATTTGCCAACCTCTTTGATGGCTATATAAAATAACAACCCTATTAATTTGACCCGGGTGTTGCGAAAACATTAAAAGGACATTAAATCGACATCTTTATTTATTTAGGCGGAATGTGTTATTTTTTATTTTTAGATAGAGAGTGTGAAATACACTCGAAAATAATAAATTCTGAGTGGTGAAGAAAATATAAAAAGTGAATTAACGTAGATCTGTTAAATTCAATAAAAAAATGTGGCGTCTACGATAAACTGACTAAAATATGGCATCCCTTTAAACTCATTACATGTAATGTAAATACAGTATTATTCAATTTAATTGAGTTAGGCGCAACATTTATAATATTTGACAATACATTTTTTTAAATTCAATGCATAGAGAAAAATTAATAATCTCTGTATGTAGTCCTATTTTTGATCTAACTTCAGATAATTTTGACAACTATTATTGTGAGACCAAAATTGTTACTGCCTTTGCGAGTAAATTTCCAGTTTTCGAAAAAACAAAACATATGAATTCTATCATTTTCTCTACTACCACAACAAAAACTACATCATTGTATAACAATTTTGTGTGTATAAAGTAGGCCTTTTTTTTAACACCAGAATAATGAAATATTGCATACCATACAATAAACTTTCTTTATTGCACGTCAATAATAAATCCAATATTTTGATGTTTTTATTAAAAAAATCCCTAACCATTTGGCATTTCCCACATCTTTAATACTGTTTATCTAATACGTGTATGATACTATTACTTAGCGAATGCCAATAATATCAACGAGGAATATCAATACAATAACTTCAGAAGGTGATGCAGAAAAATGGATTCACACAGTATACAATGCAGCCGCAAAAACCCACTAAATCTAAAATTCAAGATGACTGCGAGAAACCAGTAGCAAAAACTTATCTGCTGTACATAAAAGGGACGATAGACAAGATACGCAATCTTCAACACAAAATCGAAACAACATTCAAAACCGATAAGAAAATCAACACAGTTCTCTGGGATCCAAAAACCAAAATAGCTCTAGAAAATCAAGAAGTATATAAATACTAGGACTGAAATAAGTCATAGATAGGACATACCTATATTTCTATTTTCCCATATTCAATATCTGAATTTTTTACCTAGTCGTAAGGCATCTAAGTTTGACTATCCCTATAAAATGTAATGTTGTCTTTATGAAAAATAAATGTATTTATTTATTTTTATTATTTATTTTATACCAACAGACGATTAATGTAAGAAAAGAGGACATGTCAATATTGTAAAAAAAAGGCGAGGAAAATTCATCCTTATCACAGCATGCGAAAACCACAGGGCAAAAGATCCAATTAAAAAAGTGTACTGTTCACAGAAATTAAATTAAATTAAAAATAAACACCACAGGTAATACAACCCCTGTATCGCTGACGGTACGTCAAGGTATCTTGTGCGGGAGAGGGCTACACATCTAGCGACAATGGACACACCCCCAATGTCCGAGTATGGTAGGATTAATTTCTGGTTTAGAAAAAATCCTAGTTTTGTCGACCGGGTATCGAACTCGGACTACAGGATGAAAGGCAAGTGTTCTTACTGATCGACGATGAAACCACACTAAAACAAGTTAAGGAGAAAGTTAAGGATATTTCATATTTTCATGAAAGGATTGGACTTAAAAAAAATTGTTATAAGCGAAATGGCAACATATTTTTTAACATTTTCGTATAATTTGGTTATGAAAAAAAGAAAATTTTACTTCAAGAAGTGGAATCACGAATGTCCTAATCATAAGTACCTCGTGTTCTGGTCCCTCATTCAAATTACCTCAAGTATATGTCTCGACATTCTTCTGATGATGTGGTCGATCATATCTTGTGGAATTTGTGCCCATAAAATGAAAAGAATATCTGACAGTTGCCTAATCAACAAAGAATAGTGGGGAAGTGGACAAAAAATAAAACAACAATTATTTCAATTGACCGGTTTCTAGGACTATATTCCTCTTCATCAGAAGCAATTGATTCTGAGGAATATAGTCCTAGAAACCGATTAATTGAAATAGTTGTTGTTTTTTATTTTTTGTCCACTTCTCCACTATTCTTCGTTGATGATAGATATTTATTTGGGCACTAATTTGATAAAAAAGTTGCCTAATGTTCACTAGAACCGGTTGATGGTTTTGAGACGTCGCGCCTGCCGTAGCCAATAACTTCCGCACATAGGATTCAAGCCAGGTGAACTCGGTGGAAGAGGGCCGTAATCAATTACGCGAGTTTCAAGGACGTTGAGTACTGCTGAGCACAATGAGGACGAGCATTATCAATAAAAATAAAATTTTCACCTATAGCACCTTGAAATTCGTCACAATGTAACTGACAATATTATTGGCTTACATTTGTCCAACCATAGTTCTCTCGCAGATGTTTTCTTAAAAATATTTGTTTTCTTAACCGCCTCTCAAGTCACTGAAGTACATCCCAGAAAATTCTAGGATTTTGTGTTGAGTAAAGAGAGACGAGGCCCTATAGTTTATCGTGGATTCTGAATCACTCTAGGACATCGATAGTTTCGTCCTCCATCTTAATCCGAAACAAATTACAAACAATATTTCTAACTTTCTCCACTTTCGAACCATTGATATTCGGTACGGAGTAAATAGCTATAAGCACTTTACCCACTCGGCTACCATGTCCATGATGTACAGATTGGTGCGTCCTCCAACACATATTCCTCCCTATACATATGATACCAGAAGTAAGCACTACATACTTGTTCCTCGAGCTCAAAAAACTATACCTAAAAGTTTTGTTTATTTGGCTCATCGATTGTATAATATGTAATAATAATTCAAATAAAAAAAAACTTAAAAAAACAAGTTAAGAAATTGATACTTAACTATAACTAAAATCGAATTTTTTGTTGACACAGACCAATAAGATTGTAACACAAGTAATAAAGTTGAAAGTTAGTTAATATTCACGATGAAAATCATAGAAAATTCTTTATTTAGAGTAAATAATTAAATGTAATAAACAAAATAATACAGCAAAATAAGAATATTGTTCCTATATCTCATTAACAGCCGCACACAGGTGTTTTGAAAACTTACACAGCGTCATATAGTGAAGTTTGTTTCATATTATATTTCATTTCATTGTCAATCAATTTCAGAAGAAATCCTTTTTGGCTATATAGAAAAATGTTTGTTTTTTTCTTTCTTTCTGGTTGATCTAAACTGGTCTAAGTTCTTTCCTTATTTAACTATAAGTTAATACAAAATGTAGAGTGAAAGTAAAATTGCACAACACAATAATATGTATATGTATATGAAATAAATAATATTATTATTGTATGGTACTTCTCCTCCAATGAAAGCCACCGTGGGTTAAATATATCTTTGGCTGTATCTCTCTCCTGACATCCTCCAAACCCGTAGATGCTTGCTATCGCTTGTGCAAACAAAAGCGAGACTCATCGTTGAATAAAAAACTGTATTCTGTTCCATATCCTAGATTTGATGATCCCTTGCCCACCTTAAACAGGCTGCATGGCCAGTTGACTTAACCAAGGGGCTCGATATGAAGGGTGACTTGACAGGCCAAACTTCCTGAATCTATTTCGACCATTTCTGGGCCGTCCTTGTACAGAATCAGTTTCAAAAAATCGATTCCAAAGCCTACTAATGACGCTTGGCTTATTCCAAATTCTGTAGCAGTAGCAACATCGACTTGACACAAGTCAGCTGGAGCATTGGCATCAGGTTGTGATACATGACGCCTCAATTCCAAGTTTGTTCCAAAAACTTCACAGAATACGTATCAAACACACTTGAACGAAGTTAACTACAGAACGAGAATTAATTTTATCTATTCAAGAATTAGAAAGCAAAAACAACAATACAGTGAAAAAGAATAATACCTTTTTTATTCTAGACATCTAAAAATCATGCAGAAGCATACACACACCAACAATTTTTGCAAGGACGTATTCAAGTGTGATTTTCCCAATATCCTTAAGTTTCTGAGCACAATGCACAATACGTCATTCATTTCATATAGGCACATAAAAAATTGTAGCATAGCGTGTTATATAAATACATTTTGTGTTTATATAATGCACCCCGTGCCTATGCTAGAGAACTATGCACGACTGAAGGTCGATAAAGGGTCGCTCTGCAAGCCCAGGTAAAACAATTTTTGTATGCTCATATGAAATGAATGGAGTATAAAATAATAGCCAATATTGAACTTTACAGGTTAAGAATCACCAGAGAAATCATTAAAAGGAAAAAAATATGGAGATAGGAGAGATGACACACAGAGGCTACCTAGTACATGCTCTAACAGACAGATATGTTAGCGGGAACATGCGATTCGACTGTATTACTTTCCAACGACGTAGAAAACTGCAATTATTGTGTCCTTTCTGAAACCAGGGAAAGACCCTACTGTGCCTCAAAGTTACCGCCCTATATCTCTGTTAAATTCTCTCGGAAAAATATCAGACAAAATTATACTAATAAATTTAAGTAGAATAATAAATAAAAAAAGCTTTAATTCCAAACGTACAGGAGAGGACATATTGTGTCCTCTCCGCTGTCGCTGTGCTGTATGATGTCACTGAAGGCTTTAACCATAAACAAAGTACCAAAATGCCATTCTTGAACATAGAAAAAGCATTTGACACCGTCTGGAATTTGTGCAGGAGCCCCCTATCTCCTGCACAAACTACAACATCTAAACAGTTTACCCATCTATTATGTAACATTAATTAATTCATACCTTAATGACAGAAACTTTGTAGTCAAAATTAACAATACTATATCTGACGACGAAAATACGTTACCACAAACTATTACGACAAATGGAAAATCACGATAAAAGAGACAAAGATAGCGACCATTACATTTACCAAAAAATTCACAAATATTAAAACTTTCACACCACTAAAAATAAACAATAAAATAATAGAAAATAAAAAAAATCGTTAAATATCTAGGACTGACATTAGACCAACGTTTTTCATTCAAACCACACATAACTAAGATAATTAAAAAGACATATATGAAGCTACACAAACTATACCCACTGATTAACAGACGCTCTGTACTTAACCCTGATAACAAACTTCTACTTTAAAAAACCATACTTAGACCAACAATGACATACGGTTACGTTACCTGGAACAGGATGTCCGACACACAGGTGATGCAAAACAAACTACTGAGACTTATAACGGACTCCAATAGGTACATACGCATAGACGAACCCCACAGAAACGCAAAACTACCATACATACGAGACTACATTACAGAAACCTCACAGAAATTTCTCAAAACGAATATTCACGCCTTCAACTTAACCAAACACATAATAGACATACGTGAACACCACCAATACGTACACACACACAAACTTATACACGAAAACCTCCCACTCTACCACGACGATAGGACAAACACACATCCTAAATCCTAAACCTTATCCTACAACTCCAGTATCGCACAACACCCCCCCTCCCTCCAACACTTTTACTATCCATCACCTCCCTGTATACACATTTTATAATTTCTTTTCTAAAGCAGGTTTTTTTGCAGTTTTACTTCATATTTTTACAATACCCAATCTATAAAGCTTATATCACATTTCAATTATTATAAATTTAAATTGTCACAATAAAAATACTAAAACGCACTGTATTGTCCCTACAGGAAAGTGGCACCACACGAAAAACACCTAAAGGACGAAAAAGCAACAGAGGGTCAAAACACCACTGGGACCTCCATCCGCACGCCTGGTGGAAATTGTCGCCACGGTGGATTATGCTGTCATCAATTTTATTATTGTTTACATAAGTCTATTATATACCAATGTTATATAGTTTATTTTGTTGCTTATTTAAATAATAGGCGAACTATATTAAGTAGTCTACAATAAAGAAATATCAATAACAGGTATATACAAACCATTTACAAACTTTGATGCGAATAATTTTCTTGATCGACTTTCAAATTATTTACAGAACAACTCTAGTGAGCATAATATATTATTAGGTGACTTAAATATAAATTTACTAGAACATGACGAGTATACACAAGAGTACCTAGATATTATGTATCACTATGGTTATATATCTTTAATAAACGGTCCAACTAGAGAATCAACAAACACAAAAAGTTGCATTGATCACATTTTTTATAAGGGGAACATAGCAAATGATAACTTAACGCCTATAATATTGAAAACAAATCATTCCGATCACTATAGTACACTACTACAAATTACTTTACCAACTAAAATAAATTACAAAAAAAAGAAGCAACTTATATAATTAAAGCAAATATCAATCAAGTAAAAATTAACCTATGTCAAAAAAATTGGGATGTTTTATACATGCCAGAACGTAGATAATCTGTGTAACACACTGGTAGAAACCATCCAACAAGCAATTGAAAAATCATCTAATAAAATAAAAATTAATTATAGTACCAAAAGAAAAGGGTGGATAACGAATGGCTTAATAAATTCCATAAAAGTGCGAGACAAACTTCATCAACTTTCACTAAGAAATCCAAATGATAATAATATAAAGGAAAGGCATAGAATATATCGAAATAAAATAAACAGACTTATTAAAAAAGCTAAATGTGATCATTTCAAAAACTATAAAAAAAACGATGACAAAAATTCTAAAAAAATTTGGCAATCTATAAATGAAATTACAAACAAAAAAACACAACACAATGAAATCTCTGAAATAAAGCTTTCAAATAATGATATAACAACGGACAAAAAATTAATATCTACGAAATTCTGTAACTTTTTCACAGATTTGGGGGAGAACATGGCAAAGAAAATACTAAAACCAGATACAAATTTTCCAAACAAAAGAATTGAAAACAGTTTTTATCTTAGCAATGTCACTGAACCAGAAATTAGAAAGTACATACTGGAACTAAAGCATAAAAAAGCTCCTGGTCATGACAAAATATCAGTAGAGATACTTAAAGAAGTAAATGACTTAATTTCACCACTAATGACTCACATTACAAATAGAATATTTGAAACAGGTATCTGCCCAGCTCACTTTAAAGTAGCAGAAATAATTCCCTTATATAAAGGAGGCAAATAACTTGAAACACAAAACTATCGACCAATTTCATTAATTACTAACCTCTCAAAAATTTTTGAAAAAGCCTTAAAGGTAAGAATTATGAAATATGTAAATAAATTTAATATATTATGCCAAAGACAATTCGGTTTCCGTGAAAAGACATCTACTGAGGATGCAATTAATTATTTAATCGAAAAAATATATAGTTCAATAGACAATAAAAAACCTTCGCTTGGCATTTTTATAGACCTAGCAAAGGCTTTTGATACCATAAGTCACAGTCAAATATTACAAAAACTTTGGGATCTGGGATTTAGAGGGCAAATATACAGAATTCTAAAAAAGTTATCTAACCAATCGAACACAAAGTGTGAGGTTGGGCGATACTAAAAGTGGGACCAGAATCGTCACTTATGGATTACCGCAAGGGACAGTCTTAGCTCTCCTACTATTTATAATATATTTAAACGATCTACTCACATTACCCATTGATGGTACAATCATATGATTTGCAGATGATACTGCCATCTTTGTAGAAGGAGAAACTTGGGAAGAAGTCTACAACAAATCGTCTAAACTACTCGAAACGATAAAAAAATGGTTCGATCAACATCTACTCAATATGAACACTGTTAAAACTAAATATTTACCGTTCTGCTCATATAAAAATGTACTACCTGCTTATAAAAAAATAAAAATCCAAAACACTGACAGAAATTGACCAGGCTGTTTGCATAAAATACCTAGGAATCATCCTTGATTCACACTTGAAATGGGATCTTCAAATCGAAAATACATGCAAAATATTAGACATCTATTTTACACCTTTAAACAAGCAAGCAATATTTTCAAAGAACACCAGTTACTCATAATATATTATGGCCTAGTAGAGTCTATCATACAATATGGCACAATATGGCCTGGGGAGGACTACACCAAACGCATCTATTACTTTTAATACGGGCACAGAAAAGGATAATTAAAATTATGTTCAAAAAAGATTTCAGATATCCAAGTAGATGTTTATTTAAAAAAAAGTAAAATTCTCAATATACGGCAAATTTACTGCAGACAAGTATTAAACTGCGAAATAAAGAACAAAAAAATATCTAAAAAAAAATCACATATATAATACAAGAACAAGAACTAATGTAATCATACCCAGAGCTAAAAAATCAATATTCACAAAATGTTCAACATATTTAGGTCCAAGACTTTACAACCAAATACCAGATCACCTGAAAAATAACAATAATAAAAAACAAAGAGAAAACATCAAAAACTGGCTACTCAGCTTACCAGAAAATTTTATTGAAAATTTAATAAATACAGGACAGTTGTACACGTAAATTGATATATATTAATTAATCTCCGTTTGTATCTGTTTCTTTTACTTCTGAGTATAATTTTAATTTCAATAATTTTATTTTTTTGTATTTTGTCTTTTTTCTTAGCTTTAGCCATTCTTTTTTTTTACTTGCATTATTTGTAATTAGGTACACTGTCGTCTTATTTCTCATCTATTATACTTGATATAACATAATCTTAGATATATATAAAAAAAAATTGTAACATCATAAACACCCACAGACAAGTTTTTCTCTAAAAACTTAAGTGGGGCTTAACTAAATATTTATTATCATGAACTCTTCTCTAAGAAAACAATGTACAAGCATAAATTGTAAACAAACAGATGAAATAAATATTACTATTATTATTATTATTACTTAGCAATACACTGAATAAAATGTTTTAATTTGGAATTTGGAAAATCTGGGAACATGCGACTGAGAAGTACAACACTATAACGAGTGCCGGTGAGTGGCGAAGACACGCGACCTACGACACAGGGACCAATTATACGCAGCTGCCTCTGAAGTCACGCATGCGCATATTAATCTATGGCAGATAAAATTTAAGAGGAAAAAAGTTTTAAATATATTGGATACTCTTCTGAAAAATTTAGACTTCTTTTTAACCGGATGACCAACTTTTGACTACTTGCTCAGTACAGCGAAAAAGATTCTCAAAAAACGTTTATTGCCAGTAGGATACTTTCCAGATTTGATAACAACTGTTGAAGGCATTCTTTTGTTGTTTAAAAAAAAATTCTTAAGAACTTCGGCCCGTGAGTGCGACTTAATGAATCAGTTTCAAAGACACTTACTTTCTATAAAGAACCAATAAGTGTGTTAGCAAACATTGATATTTGTATACTGTAAATTACTGTTTTTGCCTATTACAATTATGACACGTATTTTCTTATTGATATTATAAATAAATTAATATTAATTTATGTTGTACAGTACTTACTCTCCAATGATGTATACTACTGTCTTATTCTTTCAGAAAAAAACAGGCGGTGAACTTCAAATAGGTATTTAAATATGTAAATAAATATTTCGCATGCTTCCAGGTTCAAAGATTTTACTCATTATCAAAATATATTATTTGAAGTCGGTTTAGACAGATTAATGATAAATGATTATGCTTTTTCCATATAAACAAACACCATATCCAGACACAAAAACATTTTATTTACCAATTACGATGTAAATGATTGATGATATCATTTTAATTACTTGATAAATTACCGAGTTTCTAATTGTTAGAAAAGAATTTATCCACGTGTGAGTATAATTTTTAATCATCGTGCAAGCCATTTCTCTCTCTTAAAACTACGTACAATTAAATAATTTGAATGTTGCTATAGGAGAAAATGATACATTTATTATTAGAAATTTTGTTATATTTTCAATAATTTGTAGGTATTTGTTGTTGAGAATATTAGTGCTATTAATTACACTAGACAACTAGCATAAAAACCAGTGTTTGAACTCTAAATCTTTTTGGACACCAGGATCAACAATATCTTCTTGAACATCTTACAGAAACGGCTCCTTTAGCAGCTAATTGTAGTACGACTCTTTTTATATCGACAAAGTTTCCGTAGTATAATACGATGATGCATTCAGCCAAGTGTCCCATCTTGTCAGTATAGGCTGCAGAAGTAGTGGCGTATTGGATAGAAATTCGTGAAAATAACACATATGTATATTACATGCATATGTATACAGCGCAAAACCTGGGGGGAGTATTGAATAACATTCTGGCTGCGAGAATAATGCAAATGCTAATTAGTGCACCGTAAAACGGGGAAAAAGTAGCTTCCTTCTTGAAAAAAAATTTTTTAAGGTACAACCACTTGGGACCTTCACAGCATGATAGCCTAGGTCCTTGGCCATCTGTAATGGCCAATTACAACATTTTTTTGGAGGTCAAACTTTTTTTATTACGAAGAATGTCATAAATTTGTCAAAATTAATTTTTCTTACTTTTTCACACATCCCTCATGATATCTCCGGAACCAATCGAGATAATTATAGGTATTTTTTTTTAATTGATAAAGGAAATGTGGGCGAAGGTCGCTGCTTTAATTTCGTTTTTATGGAAAATTTAATTTTTTTGTAAAACTAGGTAAAACTGGAACGTTTACCTTCCTTGCTGCATTTTTTTCGGTAAGCGAAAAACTTTTTTTATTTTAAGGAATTTTGTCATACCATATGCGTATGAAATAAAGCTTACACTTCAAGGAAGTTTTTAAAAAAAAAGTCAGTTCTCTACGACTTATAGTTTTCGAGATTTTATTTTTTAAAGTTACGAGTTTTTTCGATCCTAGATGCGCCTCACTGCGGCGCCACTCAAGTGTGTAGAGTGTAGACTATTGAATACAAGTAATCTTATATTACACATATATTGTCAGTTAGAAACAAACTTTTCTTTGTGTAATGTGAATGCGAATGAGTATTATTTTTATTGAGTTTTTACATATTATTTAATGCTTAACAATGGAATGTTTATTTTATGTTATCAGAATTAAAATCAGGTAATACAATTCTGGTAAAATCTGTTGATACTGATGTCCTGATTTTGCTTTTACATTATTACTGCGAAACACCAGATATGTCCCAAAGGAATATATTTATACAATTAGGACATAGTAAGAATATACATTTTTTGTCAATTAACAATATTGTGGCAAATTTAGGAGAGGAAATTTGCAAGAAAGTATTAACGATTCATTGCCTAACTGGTTGTGATACAGCTAATGCCATGTATAAAATAGGGAAGAAAACGGCATTCTATGTTTTATATAAAAATTTAAATAATTTAAAAGATTTAGAAAACCTTCCTTTTCTGTCAGAGGATAAAGCGATGGAATTAGGGGTAAAATATACGCTTTATTTATATAAGAATAAAAACAAAGATATAAAATCCCTAAATGAACTGCGATGGGACTTAACAACAAGTACAAATCGGCCAGCTTCTGAGCTGCCTCCTACTGACCATGCTTTTAGACAACATTTAAAAAGGTAATAATTATTTTTCTAGATCGCCCATACCTATTAAAAAAGAAACAAAACACCTACATGTAATTATTCTCTTTTTAGGTATAATAATATAATAATAATAACACCACATGAAATTACAACCCTCTTTGTCCCTGAAGGTCTGGAATGACCTTGTGTGGGAGAGGGCTACACATTTAGAGACAATGGACACACACCCAATGTCCGAGTATACTACGATTAATCTCTCTCACAGAAAAATCCCAGTTCCTCGACCGGGAATCGAACCCGGGACCCCGAAGTTTTGAGGCAAGTACATTACCTCTAGACCACGGAGCCAGGTGTCTGTATCAATTAAAAATTTAGTACAATAGCCATATACAATACATGCAGATGGAAGATCCAACTCGATACGGTTGGACATTTGAAGAAAATGTTTGGAAGGCAACTTTTTCTAGTCAAAAATCTGTGCCCGATATTGTAAGGCAAAGTTTGTCAATAAGATGTTCCGACAGGGTCTGTAACAACAGATGTACCTGTTTTGCTCAAGGTTTGAAATGCTGCAGTGAGTGCAATTATGCAAACTGCTGCAACCAAGGAACTGTCTAGATATTTTTTAGATTCCGACGTTGACGATTTTTAAAATATTTTTTATAACAAGTTTTAAATTTATGTTTTAAAATAAATAATTAATTCGTATTTTTTTTTAATTCAATTTTAGGTTTTAATGTATAAATATAATGGATTTTAAATAATGTGCAATGTAAATAATGATAAGTAAAACCAAAGTGCTTATGAAAATAAAATTTATATTAAAGATATGTCAAAAATAATACTTAATAGTATGCACCCACAACACGCATAGCACACTGATTAAAGCACAGTAGAACCGGGGGAAATATCCTGCCCGCAGAAACTTAATTTCAAATAACAATAACTTGAAACGTACAAGTCGTAGAGTATTGCGCTTTTTTTTAAAAACTTCCTTGATGTGTTAATTTTATTCCGTATGCATATACTGTGGCAAAATTCCTTAAAACAAAAAAAGTTTTTCGCTTACTGAAAAAAAATACTGCAAGAAAAGTAAATGTTAAAGTATTACCTAATTTTATAAAAAAACTAGGTTTTCCATAAAGACTAAATTAATTCAGTCACCTCCGCTCACGTTTCCTTTATCGACCAAAAAAAAAAAAACTTGATTATCTCAATTGGTTCCGGAGATATCGTGAGGGATGTGTGAAAAAGTACGAAAAATTAATTTTGACAGATTTGTGACATTTTTCATAATAAAAAAAGTTGGACCTCCCAAAAAAATGTTGTAATTGGCCATTTTAGATGGCCAAGGGCCTAATCTATTATTCTGTGAAGGTCCCATGTGGTTGTACCTTAAAAAAATTTTTTGAAACGTTTTTGTCGGTTTTTCAGTGTACTAAATTTACAATTTGAATTAGGTATATGATTTTTTTATAGAATATTCGAATGTCTATGCAACTACATAATTCGCAAACAGTTTTATGTTATTAAACGAACTTTGTTTTATAATTGAACTAATTCTTTTAGATACATAGGAGAATGTTTAGAATACATAATAATTAATGAAAATGTATAACTGAATTAGTTTTTATGTGGTTATATAAAAATGTATATAATGTAAACAAATTCACATGACATAAACGTGTATTTCTTATCAAAGTTCTTGCAAACCACATTGGAAAGACTCGCCGATATGCAAACTCTAGTCATAACCTAAAGAACTTTTATTTGGTACCAAAATAATTCTGTTTTTAATATCTTGTTATGTGAAAGGTTTTAAAAAAAAAAAAGAGCACCTATTGTCAAAGAAGCATTGCCATTCTGGTTGTGAGAAATGCATCAGAAAACATATAAAAGTACTTTATTGTACTTAAGGATTTTATGATGAGGTGGTCTAGGCGATTGTTTCAAATGGTACTTTGGCTTTGGGCCTTATTTAATGTCCGCTCAAATATCTTGTAATTCGATACCTGTTGAGGTTAAAAATAAATAAACTAAGGACCTATCTACCCCTAATTTTAATCTATTTCGGTAATATTTAGATATTTTAACAGATATTGTGCAATACTGCCTCGTGGTTATTATATTTGTTTTAATTAATTTGACAATAGTTTTTCCTTGATATCTCCTCAGTTCAGAGGTAACAGTTACTTCTTCCTTAAGATATAGTAATATGACTGCCTGTTTTGAATCTTGAATTGATATTCACTAAAACGTGCATTAGTAAACATTAAAATATGTATTTTCACATAAAAATACAAATTTCAGTTGCTCCAGCCCTTGTAAATTCAGGACCTCACACCTGGATTGTATCTAGAGTTACACTAACAAACATGTTAATTAAAAGCACCAAGATCTTCATATATCATGTTTGAAATATCAATAGGTACAAATGTTTTTCCTGAGACGAATAGTATAGTTATTATTGGTATCTGCCCAATAAAAATGAATGTCTTTACATTCATCATTTTATGAAGGCTGGTGTGTCATTACATGCAATACTGTGGTATTTTATTAATAATATATAATCAAATAATCAACTGTTTCTATTTACATACTTTATTTTTGCATTCTCATTTTCTTGTTAAATTGATTACATGTCTTTTACGCAGATAAAGAAGCTATATAAATAAATATAGGGAACATAACAAATTACCCAGATATGATGCACACGCAAAAATTTAAATAACAAAGGATATAATTATTATTAATTAAAAGAACTTTCAATAAAAAATGGTTCAAATACCATTAAAAACTCTAAGGTCTCGTCTCCTTAACTCAAATAACTCTAGGTTTCCTAGATTTTACTTAAAGTGAGGTAGAGGGCCGTTCAAAAATTATGTACAAATCAGTAAAATTAGCTTTATTTTAATTGTAATGTGAGAACTATAAAAAGAGAATAGAAAGTGCATCTCAGGTAACAATTCACCATCGGGATGCACTTTAATTTCTTGAGGGTGTCCGGAATGTAGTACCTATTCAATGATCATGATTATTTTAAAAACTACTGGGACTAGAGGGGTAAAATTTGATACATAGGATAAATTTGACACGAGAAATCGTTTGGAGGTGATGAAAAAAAGAAGCCAGGGAAGTGGGAAACAGTGGAAGTGCCCGATAACATTTTCTTTTTGGGGTTTTCTACCTCTTGCTTATAGAATAAGATTATCCAGATGGTTTTATGATAGAAAGGTACTACTTTTGGTGAAAAGTCGTAGAACATACCGTTTTCGAGAAAAACACGATTTTAAAATTTGATGCATGGGGTCACCGATCAATTGCCATTGAAAAAAACGAAGTAGTTGGCTTCTAAATCTGAATTGGATTCTTTCAATTAATTTTATGAATGGTAAAGCCAATGGTAACGCTCACAAAGCACGCAAATTTTATGAAAAGCATTCCTTGGCAGACGGTGTCCCTGCGAAAGAACTTGCAGTGAAGGCTTAGCGAGTGTCACCTCAGTGGCTCGGCGCTTGTACGTTAGGCTTCAGCCAAGAGTCACGGGTTCGAATCCTGGCTAGTGCATGAATGTATAGTGGCGTTTTTAAAGTGCCGATACGGTAGGCTGTTGTGTGGCATAACACGGCTAGTCACTGTCTATCTCTCCTAAGTTCGACTCTCAGCTGCGGCATCTGGCAAATGTCGGAGGGAATAGTTGTTGTCTCTGTACGTTCTGGTCGAGTGGTGGAATAGCAATATGCTAAACTTCGCCAGAACACTAATATAAATAAGACATTTAAAAAATGGGAACAAATCGGAACTTTCAAACCAAATAATAATAATAACTCTGGGAGACATCGTATCACTTGGACCGTAGAAGCACAGGAAACAGTTACAGCTAATCCAGGAATAAGGACAAGAAGAATTACTATCTAAGAAGTTTCCAAAAGTTTCGTTTGGGAAATTCTTCATGAACAGTTGCTTTATACATACCATATGCAGGGACTCCAGGCCCTAGCTTTAAAATGATGCAGGTCTGTCTATGGTTAAAAGGAAAATGGCAACATGACTGCAATTTTAGCAGCAAAATCCTTATCACTGATGAAGCTGGGTTCACTAGGGACGAAATTATCAATTTCCACAACAATCATGTTGGTAGCCGAAATCCCGCACACAATTTTCGATTCGAGATATCAGGAAAAGTGTTCCATCAACGTTTGGGTGGGATTGCCTGGGGACACAATTGAGAGAGCGCTATGTTTTTCCAATCAAATTAAACAGTCCAAACTATTTTGACTTTCTCGAAAATGTTTTATCAGATTTACTTGATGATGTGTTCTATCAATTGAGGAGGGACATGTATTTTATGCACGATGGGGTTCCGCTAATAGTCTTAATGTTATGCACAGATGTTTATTCTCAGCGATTTCAGTATTTTCGTTTATTTATCTTTACAATAATAGTCATTTTATAAATACGTATCCATGAAGCCATGCAACAAATTTTAAATCGCGTACGTCCTACAACTTTTCACTAGAAGTACCTTTTTCCATAAAATCTGAATAACCTTATTTTAAAGGCAAAAAGTGGAAAAGTCCCAAACAAGGAACATTTTATCGTTTCGCACATTTTTTTCATCGCTTGAGTCCCATGCTCCAATCCTAAGATATATCGTAACCTAAATTTCAACAGTCTTAGCTGAACAGCATTCTTAAATATTACTATTTATTTATATTGCACCTTGTATATAGGGTGCATGGAAACAGTATTAGTCTACTGCGGGAAGTAATTCTACACCCAAAAATATAAAGAAAAGTTACTATGAATATGGTTCCCTAACTTTCGAAATACTAGTGTCGCTATAGCCCTTCGAATGTGATACTCAAAAAAAATTTTTTTTAGAGAAGTACTACTCCAAAAAGCAATTAACTTCGAGTTACAAAACATAATGCGACACTGGACTGTGGGAATATTATTTGCAGTAACAAAACAATAGGTACTAATAAATTAATAAATTTTAACTGTATGTTCTATTCTAGGAAATAAAACATTTCCATTCACATAAGTGGTTTTTGGTCAAACTTACAGTAGTTTTATCACTCAGTTAAGTTTACTAAGAAACATTTCGACACACTATCTTTTTTAAAGCTACTTATTACCTACTTAATAATAATTGTGGAATAACTACAACTAAATATTAATTTTTAATTTAATACAAAATTTATAGTTATCTATTTACCAGTGGCGGCTCTAGAATAAGTGCCGCAGAGTTACAGCAATACCAAATGGATGAGGAAATTATAAAAAAAGTATACAGTTATTATGATAATATCTAATTTTTATAAATGCAAGTTAACTGCAATTTTAAAACGAAATATGACAACTGACATCATACGGTAAGAGAAATATGACAACCGGCAGCGCTGGAAATACTGTAGGAAACGGCAGTAACTGCGTTTATTCTTTGAGAAGGCGGTAAATTGAGCATCTCGTGCCGTGACGTCACTCATCATGTGACATCTTTCTCTTTACCTGACGGTCTGACAGTGGATACCTAACCTTTTTTTATAATAAATGTTCTTTCGTTATCGCTAAAAATATGTGTCTTATTATCTACCTAAACAAATCCTCACAATCCTGTTATATTGTTATATCTTCATTATTTTAATATTTAAGTAAACACACCAATATTTGTGAAAATTAGCCTGTTAAATACCCATTGAAATATACACTTAGTCTTACTATTCTCAAACTTAATGTTAATTTCTCAAAAAAAAATAGTGTTGTGTTGGACATACAACAGTAATAATACTACGGTGACAGATCAGGAATTTTTGAATTTTCCTCCTGACATCGGAAAATCTGTTTAAAAAATATATACCTTACCACAAACAAAAAGCTACTAGGTTTTAAAAATTTCTCTTAGCGAATTTGGGCCGCGACTTAAAATAAGTGGCTTTGTTTTTTTGTGATTGTGTGGGAAGAATAGAACTATAAATAAAGCACTTTTAATCCTAAAATCCTAATCAATCTCAAACCACGACGTGTTTGAGGTTAGGTATCCACTGTCAGATGTAAAGAGACAGATGTCACATGATGAGTGACGTCACGGCACGAGATGCTCTATTTACCGCCTTCTTATTCCTTGTATAACTGTCAATACCAACATGTTGCTATCTTCCCGCATGCTGCCATCCGTACACGCACTATTTTTCTCCGAGCTCTGTAAAAGAGAAAGTTACCTCTTAACTTTTGACCAATAGAATTAATGGCGGGAATACGTCATCTGTATGCCTGATTTGAAATAGCGTATATTGGTATGCTTTCGTATAGAACTTTAAAGTTTATGAATTATCTTAATTTTATATACTTATGTTTATTATTTAATTTAACATGTGTTTTAATAATTAAAAGAACACTATAAATAACTCATAATGAAAATGACTAAGGAATAGAAATATTAATTATTGAATAAACTTAGATACATTTATTTTCTTGGCGTTAAATGTTTTTTGTATGATCAAAATAAAACTACTATTCTCACTAAGTTTTATGTTGACGATTGTAAATCAGCACTAAGTTTAACCATTTTCTTTAACAAATCTTCACAGGTTACAACATATAATGTTTTGGCATGGTTTTTAAAATACGTATGTTTGTCTGTTATTTGATGATTATTTACTCCCCACTTGATCTCTGGAAAGGCCAATGCGATTTTAATGAAATTTTGCATATAGTTTTGATCAAAGACGAAAATGCAAAATTACGTTTATACAAGGTGGTTTAAGAATGCCGACCAACAAATTCGAAAATATTATAATTTATAATATTTCTGACATGTTCCAGTTCATTAAATATGATTTCCGATAAAACGGAGATTGTTACATATTATAGCTAATATACACAGAGTGATCATTAAGTACATGCATCGAAAACATTCAGGAAATGATTCCCAAACCTATATTAAGACGAACATCTCAAATGATGTTTTGTCAATAAATTTATTTCGGAGATACAGTGTTGATTTAAAAGAGAATGCTCTAAATGTTTACAACAAAGAAGTCTCTAAAAGTATTCATTACGCAAAGCAAGTTTGATAAAAAATCTTCAAGCATTTCAGAGATCTTCAGGTTATTTTTTCCGAAACGAAGCAGTGATGGGCAAAACTTCATTTAGCTTTTCATCTCAAGGTAGGACAGTGGCTTAATAGTCAAAGGAGATGATAAAAAAACGTTATAAGATGCCACAAATAACTATTGTCAATTTCTCAAAATATACAGGTTCAGGAATCATTTCCTGAATTTTCTCGATGTAACCAAGCACTGATTTCAGTTTTGTAAATAACCCATAGTGCTTTATAAATATTATGTGAAAGACGGAAAATTAAATAGGCCTATCCTATTTCACCAATTAAATACTTAAGAATTATTACCAAAATAACTTGTATACCAATATATAAAATAGGTAAATAGTTTATAAATCAATCTAATTTAATTATTAACTATAACATATTACACTTATTCTTCTTCTAACTAACTAATAACAAATTTTAATAAGTAGTTTATTTAGCAGTTAAATAAATGATTTGAGTTATATCCCAGTAAACAGCAAAAAACTGGTTGTTTACTGGGCCTTTACTGGAGATGCTGGCTGATTAAAAGCCCAGTAAAGGTCCATACTTTGGTGGTTACTGTGATTATATTATTTATTATTTCTCTCTATCTATGCGGAAATGATTATTGACTTTTCATGTTTTAAAGATTTTATTAACAGTAAGATATTATACATTAAGACAAATAAAAAACAAATATATAAAGAATTCAATATCTTTAATACATTGACTGCCATAACTCGGTCTATAAGACCCAGTGACATATTTGTATAGTACCACCATCTCGGTCTATCAGATCGAGTCACGTATTCGAGATCCTGACACCAGCTATGCGGTCTGTCATACTTTTACCTATATTTATTTCTTTTACTCTTGAATTTGATTGTCCTTCATATTGTTCAACAAATTTCTTCAACTCGATTTTTCCTTTATTTACAAAAGTAAGCTGTTTCTAGTTTTCTTTGATTTTTTCTTAAACTCCTCATTCTCTAGCAAGAGGACATTATAATTACGTTGTAATTCTTCATATGCAACTTCCTGGGGATTTCCCTTACTTGTGGATAGAATGGTTTCCACATTTCCTATAGACAATAATGGACTTAAAATGTGTTTAACGATCTCTTTGCGTTCTCTAGTTTTAACACGTTCACCTCTTGCAGTTGGGTTGGACATTTTTGTCAAAGTTTCAGGCAACAAATTAAGTGATGGAATAGCTAAAACATAATAAAATTAGCCACAAATTATTTTTTAGTTGATAAATTTTATAATACCTACCAGTTTTTTAGCTTTTTTGGCAATACATTCATCAATTTTGATTTCATTTCATCTTCAAAATCATCAATTGTAACATGTTTACTGCAAAGTTTTTTATTATCGGGGTTAAATTTCCCTTTTCTTTAACATTTTCTAATCCACTCTTTCCTAATTAAAATGACAGTAGGAAACGAGAAAAGGATATTTTTTTCTCCATTCTTCTTTGCCTTCCGCTCAGCACTGCATATAGTTCCAGTCAACTTAAAACAATTATTTATTATTAACTGGATATTTCTTCTCGTCAAAATAAATATACTTCATCTTATTGTACATACCTTCTCAAAATAGATGTAATTCAAACCAAATATTGTCTTTTATATAAAAATCCAAATACCACTAAAAATGTCAAAAAAGCACATACAACGGAGGAGGTCCATAACAATATAATATAATATAACTAATAATAACCATAAGCAAAATATCAAAATAATAGCAAATAATCACAAAAACGATTATAAAATGAACACAACAAACGTATAATTTCATAACACGGCATACACTGTGAAGCGTTACATTCCCCTTCCGTCTCTCCTCACCCAAGTTAAGAGATAACCTACTCCTTTACGGACCTCGATTTTTCCCCGCCCCTTACCGCAATGCCCATCAGTTATAAACAGTGTTGCCAACTCGTGGGAATTAGGTACTCCATATTGTGATAATTTTTTAAGAGAATTGGAAAACATGAAACATTTAAAAAAACGGGAATTTTTGTTTAGTGATGTTACCAGTAACCAAGCCCATGATTCCTAATTTGTCAAAATATTCAAAATTAAGGTTTCCGACAAATGAGAATTGAATAGTTAAAATCCGGTAATAAACTTTCATTCCAATTATATCTATGCTCGACTATGCGACGTGGTGTAGCCGAGCTATACATAATATTGGTATAATTTAAATATTTATGAAAGATTGTTAACGGCAAACTGCAGTAGAAAAAAAAAAAGACTTTTAGCTATCTAGTTTATACTACAAGAAAATACGATGTTTCATTTTTAAGCCTGTACCAGACTATATAATTTACTTACTCCAACAAAATTGCGGTGATCTATCCTACATCTCACTGTGTTTCTGTCGTAGGCATAAAGCGAATTTAGACAAATGACCATTTGCCTGGGCATATACTAAGGGTCATGGCTAATAACGAAGTGACTCAAAATGAACACGATTTTGTTATTTACCTGGATATTTAACATTTGCCGACATCTGCGTTAGTCATTTGACAAATGCCGAGAATAAATTAAGGTAAATGGTTACTTGACTAGGCAAATAGCAAAGTGATTTTAAAACGAATACAATTTTGCTATTTGCCTGGGCATTTGATGCGACTTCTATTTATTCTAATATGCATTTTCACCTATTGCTATTAAAAAACTTGGAAAGTAATTATATCCTAAATACGTACAGGGCGGGCAAATTTCGATGTTTGTATAGGATAACTCGGTAACTGTAAGAGATACAAAAAACTGGAAGACACATTCTCTATTTCTTTTTTTGAGACAAATTAACAGGCAAAAACGAAAACTTGCTATCGTCTTTTGTTTTCGAGTTATAAACAAAAGTTCAATTTTTCGACTTTTAGACACATATCAATATCTTGGTTGTTTGTAAACTTTTACATCCTTCAGGTACTCTTTTCTGTATAATGCAGTGGCGTCGAGAAAATTAAAGTTTTATTTTTTTAAATGGGAATCATGGTTGGCTATGATTTAGTTAAAAAAGGAAATTTTTTTCTCTTTCAAAATATATTTTTTTTGTGGGGTCGCTTTTGATGTGTAAGTATTTAATAGCGAAAATAATCTTTTAGTAGATTACTATTTGCGTTTTTTTTTATATTTATTCCAAGTAGGCGTGTGTCATCTATAACAGTGGTTATCCATTTGTCAGTAAATTGCGTATTAATAATTTTGTTTCCGTCATAATTACACCCCATCTAATCGTAAAAGTGAAGATGTCTTACGAAAATTACGAGAAATATGATATGCTAGAATGCTTTATTCAAAGTAATAACAATTGTGATATGGCATCCGAAATATATTTCAATCGCTATCCAGAAAGAAGTCAACCTAATAAAGCTATTTTTAGGAGGTCAAGAAAATATCATTAATTGTGGGTCCCTCAACAAACCAACATTGAAGATGCTGAAGAAACCTCTATAACTGTAATTAGAATGGCGGTTGCAAATTCTTCATTTTCAAGTCGTCAAATTGAAGCTGATTCTGGGATTTCAAGACGTCGAGCTTTGGATATTTTGAAGACACACAAATTCAGGCCTTATGCAATAAGGAAACAGCATCACCTGCAATCAACTGACCTCAGCGACGATTGAAGTTTTGCATATGGTATCGTCAAAAAAGTCAACAAAATCCATCCTTCTCTAGAAATGTAGTTTGGACAAATGAAGCATTAGCAGTGCAGGAATATTCAACAGGCATAACGAGAACTATTGGCCTGATATGAACTCCCACCGTACCGTTGACGTGCGATCTCAGGGATGCTTTGGTTTTAGTGTTTGGTGTGCTCTACGTGGCAATCGTGTTTTAACATATCACATGTATCAAAGAAATCTTAATGGCCAACGGTACTACGAAATCTTAAACCAGAACTTTATTGAGGAATTGATGGACAATTTACCCTTAATTGAGGCAAGAAATCAGTTCTTCCAACAAGATGGTGCACCACCTCATATTATCAGGACGGTTTGAGAATTATTAAATACCAATTTTGGAAATCACTGAATTGGAAGTAAAGGATCAGTGAGGTGGCCACCACGATCATCTGACTTAACGCCACTGGATTTTTAATTTCGAAGCCACATTAAAGACAAATTATATAAGAAAACCAGTACCGACATAAATAGACTATGTGAATTCCATTTCAAATCTTCATATTTATAATCCAGTTTAGAGTGTTATGAACAGGTGTAATTTATGTATCGAATATAACGGACATCAGTTTGAACATTTACTTTAATTTGAATTTTTTACTTTGTAACTGTTATAAAATTAGATATAAATATCTGATTTTTTGGTTTGGGCTCGTTGAAGGACCCATAATTAAAGAAATTTTCTTTTAACTTCTTAAAAATAGCTTTATTAAGTTGTCTTCTTTCTGGATAGCGATTGAAATATATTTCGGATTCAATATCACAATTGTTATTACTTTGACTAAGCGAATAAAGCATTCTAGCATAGCTATCATATTTCTCGTAATTTTCGTAAGACATCTTCACTTTTATGATTAAATGGGGTGTAATTATAACGGAAACAAAATTAATAATATGCAATTTACTGACAAACGGATAAATGACACACGCCTACTTGGAATAAATAAAAAAAAAACACAAAAAATAATCTTCTAAAAGATTATTTTCACTATTAAATACTTACACATCAAAAGCAATCCCACATATGATATATAGTTTGAAAGAGAAAAAAAATTCCTTTTTAAATAAATCATAGCCAACTATGATTCCCATTTAAGAAAATACAACTTATGCCATATCTCGAAATTGCACCTTTTTTTATTTTCTCGACGCCACTGTATTATACAGAAAAAGTGCCTGAAAAATGTAAAAGTGTTTTTCATAACTTTACAAACAAACAAGATATTGACATGTGTCTAAAAGTCGATAAATCGAACTTTTGTTTATAACTCGAAAACAAAAGACGAGACAAATTTTTGTTTTTGCCAGTGAATTTGTCTCAAAAAAAGAAATAAAGAATGTGTCTTCTATTGTTTTGTATCTCTTACAATTACCGAGTTGCCCTATACAAACATTTGCCCACCCTGTACATACTACAGTTTAGTTCATTTTATATCACTGATTTAAATATAATTTTTTTTATAGGTTTCGAGTTGCAGAAACCTCTTTTTTAATAGTGATATTAATGTCCAATTATTTTTTAGATAAAGTTCACGGTCGTCAAAATTGCTAACCTTATAAAGATCTCATAAAATACTAAAGAGCAACTATTATTTTTGTTTGTATAACAACTATTCTTGTTTCTGTTTTTATATACAGGGTGGATGATTTAAAGTTACAGAACTATTACATAAGTATATCGAATGTAGATTAACTACTTTTGAACTTTAAGCAATTCTTTTATAGAATCCAGTTTATACTAATTTTGCAAGCAACAGTGCATGAAAACACATTTTTCTGCAGAGCCTTATAGTTATAACTTTGATTTTAAATGCAATATCGCAAATATTTTTGAAACTTTTATCAAGCTAACTTTTCACGTTAAAGTCACCGAATTTCAATGCTTCTCGATAAAAATGTATTATTTTATTGATAATTTCCCTCATCATAAGTCTAGCCAATAAGAAACATGAAATTTGTACCACGTGACTTGTTATATAGATTTTCTTAAAAAAATCTATATATACATTTATGCTCGGCGAATTTGGGCCCCCGTATCTCGAGAACGGCTGATCGGATCCACCTCAAATTTGGGATCTATCCGAATCTCGAGATTTCCAGAAACTTTCCATCTGTCCGGAACTCCGGAACTCCGGAACTCCGGTAGTCCGGAAACTTTTCTTTGAAATGCGATAACTGTCCCAAATATTGACCGATCGATTTCAAATTTTTACCAGAGGTAGACCTCCATGGTCTACATATGCCTATTGATTTTGAGCCTGTTCCGAAAACGGCAAGTGGGGCAAAAACGGCCTAACAACCAATTTTTTAAACTTCCTTTGAAATGCGATAACTGTCCTAAATATTAACCGATCGACTTCAAATTTTGAACAGATGTAGACCTCTAAGGGCTACATATACCTATTGTTTTGGAGCCTGTTCGGAAATCGCGAAGTGGGGCAAAACGGCCTAAAAGCCAAATTATTTTTCTTTTTTTTTTTTGAAATGCGATATTTGTTCAAAATATTGACCGATCGACTTGAAATTTGTAACAGGAGTAGACCTTTACGGTCTACATATGCGTGTTGATTTTAAGCAGGTTCCGAAAACGGGAAGTGGGACAAAAAAAATTAAGAATTTTGATTTTTTTTTTGGAAATGCAATAAATGCCCCAAATATTGACCGAATTGATACAAATATAGGCATATTAGCATAAGACTCAATAAAATGGATCACAAGGAACCGATTCCGTCTATTCACGAACCGCTCCGATCATTCCCGAAGGCGTTATAAGCACTTTTAATAGCGTTTTAAGAAATTAAAAAGGGCAAACGAGTTTCAAGGGTTTTAACAGCCACCGAGGCTACCAATTTAACCGCAAAACACGAACTGGACCCCAACCTTTCCGAAGTCACCCGAAGATACCCGAAGGCAAACGGGGCTTGCGGGGTATCATTTTTAATAAAACCGAACACGAGGAACCGATTCCGAGCATTCCCGAACTGCTCCGATCATTCCCGAATGCGTTTAAGGCAAGTTTAACAACGATTGCAGGAACCGAAAAACAAATTCAATTTCCGAGGGAGTTGACACGTACCCAGGCTGTTCTTTTAACCGAAAAAACAGAACTCGGTCCGAAGATATCCGAAGATATCCGAAGTCACCCGAAGTTACCCTTACGCGATCCAGGCTTGTGGGGTATCGCTTTCGAAGTAATCGGACCCACGGAATCGATTGGAATCACTCCGATTGATCACGAACCGCTCCGATCATTCTCGAAGGCGTTATAAGCACTTTCAATAGCGTTTTAAGAAATTAAAAAAGTGCAAGCAAGTTTCAAGGTTGCTAACAGCCACCGAGGTTATTGTTTTTATCTCAAATCCCGAACTGGACCCGAACCTTCCGAAGTTACCCGAAGATACCCGAGGTCAAGCGAGGCATGTGGGGTATCATTTTCAATAAAACCGAACATAACGAAGCAATTTCGAGCATTCCCGGACCGCTGCGATCATTCCCGAACGCGTCTTAGGCAATTTTAACAACGATTGCAGGCATCGAATAACAAATCATTCTGGAACCGATCCGATGTACTTTGTCCGTCTTCTGAAAATCTATATGGCATCTTCACCGCAGCGATGAATGTACCTCACTTGTTTAAATAAGTGATTATTTTGCAAAAATAATCGGTTATCTTTCTCCTAGCTGTTCATTTATTTTTGACATGTAAAGTAAGCTTTGACCTGTCGTTGTTATGCGCTACCCACCGACTTAACAGTCGAGGAGGTGAAGTAATAAAGGGGCTAAGTGCCAAAACTGTAAACTCTGGAAAATAACAAAAAACTTCATCATACTAAAATACTAAACTTTTTATTTACCAATGATTGTGCAGCTTATTCTTTTGCATACGCCCAAATATGCTCTATAGAAATAACAACGTACAAAAGTTGAACATAATGACTATATTCCAAAAAATTAAAAAGAAATTCTGGGAAAGGGGGTAAGTGCCAGTATTTTATTTAGTTAGATTAGAGTAAAACTCTTGCTGTTGCTTATCATGTAGATATGGAATCATTGATATTTAGTGTTTCTTTTTGTTGTCACCTATCTTATTTACATCTGGAAGCTGATGTATCGCCATGTTTATGATATCTTCCATGGTTTTTCCATTTTTAAGTATCGGAGTTGCCTTCCACGTTGTTACTGCAGAAAAACTTTCAGAAGTAAACAGAAAGCCAGGTTTTTTCGGAGTCAACTTTTAATCGCACGACATTGCTAATATTCACTTGCTTGATATTTAACACCTTGCCGGCTGCAGCTTGTATATCAAAAAAACTTTTTCTGCCACATATCTACTATTTCAAATCGGCCTGCATGAGTACTTGAGAGTATTACATAGTGTAAGTCCTCAGGTACCATCGGAGCGCACTTGCGCTTTCTCTTCTCGATCAAGGCGAAGTCCCTGTCACACTGAAAGAAGCTATGACCACTGATGAGGTACCTATGTTCAATGGTGTCAAAGTGTCCAGAATTCACTAAAAACATGTAAATCATTCTGTTTTTATTTTGGGAGGAGCAGTTGTCACTCCAAACAACAATATTCCTTTTGTCTGAAATGCCCATAATCAGGACGCGTAATAAGCAAGACGCAATCTCGTTACCGCCTCGTAATACCAATCCTTCATGCCAGAAGCACATATAAGAGCGTTTGTTATCTCCAAAGTTGATGCTCAAATTATAACACGAAAGTTGGCTCATGTAAAACATGTCAGAACGCGTCAAAGTTGGTACAAACATGACTTGCTTTAAATTCATTGATAACACACTCACGGTGATATCTGGCATTTGCGAGGATGCGATATCCGTTTTCATGAGCAAAGTGGCTGCTTCTGTCTTTCGATGGTGGAGTTCTAACTCTAACGTTGCTGCTCGAGTCCTTTCACCCTGTTTTTTATTTCGCAATTTAATGAATCACATTTTCGGCAGGTGTCGCTTCGCAGTGCACGGACCGAAACATTTGCAAAGTCTTTTTTCAAAACTCTTCTGTAAAACTTATAAGTGACCAAGCTTTCGGGATGTTTTAGCAAAAATGCTTTGTGAAGACGGTTTGTATTTAAATCTGGACTCAAGTATTCCTTTGCACTTTTTGTACGCGAATAATGAGACTCTTCTCGGAGTATGCTATTTATGTGTTCTTTAATAAGTCTACTATCATTCTTTGTGAATTTTGATGGTGCCGTACGAGTTTTCATATCTTTGTAGATTACTTCGTAACTTTTTTCTTTTTTATAATAGTCTCCAAGTGCTTTTTTGTCAAATCAAAAGTATTCATAAAAGTGGATTTACATACGATCACAATATTGCCCTCTCCGTCTGGAATGCTATAATGGACTGTAGTTTGACGATGACTGTCACGAGCGTCTTCATATGAGCCATACCTTCTTCTTTTGACGTCAGTCAGCTGTATTAGACCCATGATGTATATTCCACGAACGTCAATCCTGTTTTCGTAGTACTTTTCAAAAAGCGCCAGTCTGCTTGCGTAAGTCAACGATTTGCAATCTAATTTACATTTACATGTTACCTGTAAGAAAGAATACACATTTTAGGGTTCACACAAATAATTATTTACAAAGTTAAAAACTAACTTCTAGGTTAGGTGTCTATTTTCAACTATATCATTTCCCTTTCTCGTTTTATATGATTTTCCGGCATTTTCCAGTCTCTTTGGTCATCACTCAGTCTTCCCAATCCTTGTTTACGACATTCTATATTAATTTTAAACTAATTCTACGATCGTATACACAATACAGAATTAATACATAAACAACACAGCAGTGCGCATTTGTTCTTAGCAATTTTGATGAGGAACTAACGTGTAACTTGCTTGAAACAACAAGAACTTCCTGATTTTCTTCCAGAAGTTTGTGTCCGGGCACTTTGCCCGTTTTATAGGATATAGTTGGTGGCACATGGAATCTTTCTACAACATCTCATTTTTCGACGAATTGGCACTTAGCTTCTTTGTTATTTCACCTCCTCAATTCTGACAGTTTGAATTGTTAGTGTTATTTATACTTACCTACACCGTCAAATGGGAGTAAATAAAGAAAGTACTCGATTTATAGTATTTTAATAAAAAATGTATATGTGATATTTGGCAAATTGAAGTCAATAATATTAAATTACACAATTTACAAATTTCGGATTTTGTCTTTTTCCAGAATGAATTAAAAACAAACAATAAGGTATACTGTACAAGATTTGCTCGATGCAAATTAAGAGTCAAAGAACATAGACAGTGGTAGATGTTATAGAAATTAACATAAGGAAAGCTTTTGAATGTCGAACGAACGTACTCAATTTATTTGATATCGAAGCAATTATATAGTTTCAAAATACTCTACGACTTGTTGTGCGTAATAACGAGATACATAAATGCAGTGCGAACATAAGTTCTGTCGTAGAAATGCGTACTTTAATTAAAATTGTAGAACATTATTCAATTAAAACATAATAATAAATTTGACGGGATCACCATTAAACTACAACAGTAATCGGACTTGTTTTAACTGTAATAAATAATGGTAAACTCTCAGTACTACAGCCTTGTTTCTTATTGAATGTAATGTACTAACTGACTCACATATAAGTTAAATAAATGTTAGGCAAGTACTTCCTAATTACTTTTTTATGGTTATTCCGCATAATGTTTATGAACATAGAATGAAAAAGAATAGAAAACAGTAATATATCAAAAACAGTTGTACTAATTACATGAGTACCGCAACACTCTGATCCCATAAAACTCTAATTTGGTTACTAAAAATTCGAGGTTAATACAGTTTTCTTAGATCAATCAAAATAACATCTGTTATATATTTCTAATAAAATCGAATCAAACATTTTTTAATAATTTGTTCAACGTGGGCCTAACGTCGCTACCAAGACCAATCACCAGCGCCAGGATATGAGCTACTCCCAGCCCGGGAATTTTGCCGAACCTCTTCTGTATCGAAGAGTAGGAACTTTTTATTTGCGTAACAGCTATAAGGGAATTTGGATGACATGACGTAAATAACAGAGGCAGACAGTACAGTAAACAGTATTTTACCTTTACATGACAGCTCCTTCCTGTTTCACCGCCTTTGATTGTCTTAGCTTTTACGACGGTTTTTTTCTTTTATTATTAATCACCTTGATTTTCTAAGTGAGTCTTCTACCACCTTTCAGGTGAGCTTAGACTCATTTTTAATAAGTAATATTTCATTCTCACGGCGCTCCATCAGCCCGTCGAATACCACATCACATTTCATGGTAGTTTCTAAAAATTTCAATAAAACTTGCCAAGCGCTCTCCCGACATTCAGACCACTAACTAATGTCTACTGCTCTTATAAAACACCGATCCCTAACTAGCCCGGGAGTCACGATACAGCCGATTTTCCGAATTTCATGATGGTTCGGAATTTTTCATTGTGACTCTTCAAAGCTACAGGGCTCCCATAGCCAAACCATGTCATTCAGTTATATACCCATCTCCTTACACTCACTAGATCAATTACCGACCGCTCTACGTGACCGAAATGCCGCTCACACAAGTACGATAATCTCCTCCGATTTCATTGCAGTTTTTAATTTTTTAAATCTCGCTGTCATACATCTCTAGCCACTCTAGCGCTCCCATACATTTCACCATTCACACGAAGCGTCCTGCACGACTTTTATCAGTTTGCCAGCATAACAGCTCTAATTGGCGCCCGACATTATTCAACAACTCTATTTCTTCTCTTGTCCATGATCGTTCATCAGTGCTTCGTATCCCGGGCGCCATCTTCGGTGTTTTTTCGACGACAATTGTTTCGTCAGCGGATTTACTAATGATTTGATTGTATTTACGTATGACAGTCTAACGCCTCACACCATACATACCAACACACAAACCATCACTCTTTCTGAAGACGCGGACTTCTCTCCATTTTTACGTCCACTAACGCACTACACTAAACAGAAAATATAGAATAAATAAAAAATGTCTTTACACTCGCCGTACACACAACATGTTGCTAGCTAGAGTGGTTTTGAACTGAACAAATTACAAACTGCATAGAGCAAGAATATAAACTAAATAGATAAATTATTTATTACTATAATTTACTATTTTAGTAAAATAAGAGTTTTTTACACACCCCTTCAAATGGTAATCTCTCCCTAACGAGATCCTTGTCCCTAGGAATATTTCTTTTTTTGTTGATCTCTAGCATCAAACCATGCTTCATGATGCAATTTAAAACACTCTGTATATGGGTATTATTGAACTGAAAACCCGACTTTTATTTAGCATGGGAAATTATTTCTTACATCTTTGTGTACTTAATAAAACATTTTTTTTATAATATACATTGCTAGCAGCGGAAATTTTATTCTGTATTGATGATTCAGTAGTTTTTTAAATTAATCAACGGAACCTCAGCATATCATTGATATTTTGAACATGCAATAAATTAATTTTTTGTAGATTTCAGAGATTGATCATTCTCTTACGTTGCTGTATTAATTACTTTTACCAGCTTCTTAATTAGAACAACGTTAATCGATAAATCATATTAAATTTTTTGTTGATATAAGTTTAATAAAATCATCAGCATCTACAAATATGTTCACTGCTCATTTATCACTAATTTTAAAAGTAGAGCAATTACATTTTCAATTCATATTTAAGCGGTGTAATTGTTTTATTTGAATTAGGTGTCAACTAGTGCGATAGGTTTTGCATTTAATGTTATTGAACATTGACAAAATATATTTTTATGTTAATGCGTTTGCAGTAGTACTTGAGTTTTACATTCAATAACAATGTATTATGCTAAATTTGTAAAAGAAACAGTGCTGTAATGATTTATTGATATAAATTATTCGCACATATTATCATAACAGATTTTCTCAATTGTATTATAATTATTGTATAATTATTAACAATTAGATACGAATGAATGACGACGACGTGTCAAATAAGGATCCCAACAGAAAATTATTCCTCGCGGTATAACGCAAGAACTAATTTTTTAAAAAAAGACCACACTTGATTGACATTTAAAATTTTTGGTGTAAAAAATAATAAATAAAGTATTATGACGGGTGCTACATCTATGCGACTGATAGCGATTTCTACAGTCCGATACAAATAGGATTGCGAGATAACGATGTAATACGGCTCAGAATTTTTTTGGAGCACTATCTGTGGCTTCCCTATAACAGTAGCTGCTGTGCATAAATTTGTTCTATAAAATGATGAGTGATGACTGATGAGTAAAGCTGGCCGAGGTGGCTGGAGTACAGCCATGGTCTTGCGCTGGCGTCACACGTGCCAATTTAGAAGTGATTTACGCTGCAGTCTTATTTGAAAGGTTAATGCGGGAGGTTGTACCTATAAATTATACATAATGTCAAACGCGCCAAATGGTAAAAAACGACCGTACGCAGACACAGTGAATAAATTTATCGGTGAATCTCCGGATTTATTCTAGGACGGATGCAAAATAATTTGTAAAGTTTGCAATCAAGACTTAATGTGCTGGCACAAAACAGATTGTCGTCGTCATATCAATACCGTGCAACATCAAAATAAAAAAAATGGCATGCCTTTGACAACTCAGTTTATGTTTGATTTATTGTTAATGTTAATAGCCTGTAATATTTAGTTTAGCAAGCAACAATTTAACAATTGTACGAAAATGCATTTCTTGTCAGGAAATGATGGGTATGGAATATTATTATAGAATAAAGAAATTACATAATAAAAACAAAAAATATACTCTAAAAATAGAAACAAATATTTTCCTCAATAAATAAACTAAAAATAAATTATAATAGTAAAGTTATTACTTAATAAAAACAAAAAGACGTAATTTTGTCAAAATGAAAAAGAATAATATTAATAAATAATAACATCCTGAAGAAGAATATTTCTCAGGCACTGAACTACAAAAGCATAAAAACGGAAATAAATAATGCAGTTGATATCACATCGCTTCACTTTACCTCATCTCACATCGCTTCTTCCTCTGAATTCTCGCCTTTCTCACCCTTTTCTTCATTTGATGAACTACTATCCTCGTTCAAATTTATAATAAATTTGTTTCCATCATTTATATCACATTCAGCAATTTTTAAATAATCATTATCAATTGTAATTACTTTTCTAATTCTTTTTCCCCAATCTTCCTTGTTAATTTTCGGCACTTCATTTTGAATTAACTCTGAGACTATTTTATCGACTTTCGGAAAAGTATTTCCTTTTTTGACATTTTTCTTCAATTTACACCAAATTCAAGCGGGTTGAAAATACAGAAATATGGCGGTAATCTTAACACTGTGTGGCCATATCTCCCCGCTACAGTGTCTATAATATACTTCTCATAATTTTTCGTTTGTAGGACTTCCAAGAGTTGTGCTTTATTATAATTCCTCAAATATTGCTCCCTTCATGTTCTTGTGGTAATCTCCGTTATAATCTTCCATATTTTTTCCGCAGAGTTTTAGTGCATTTATCAACCTATCTATCAACAGATCCACAGTGTAATATAATCAACCGAGTCCTCTTATCAGGGGGCAATGATAATGGTTGACATGTCACAGATTCATCAGTCCATTCTTTTTTCATGGTGTCATGAATATCATACCATGTTTCATCTAGATAATAAATTGATCTATTTTCCCTTCTGAGTTCTTTTATTTCTTTTAGATATAAATTTCGCCCATCCAGTATTCGTCTACTTTCCATAATCGCCATGCGTTTATTAATAAGTTGATATTTAAGTCCAATTATTCTCAGCCAAGTTCCTAAATTTCTTTTGGTATATTTTAGGTGATAATCAATTTATTTCATTTAATTTTCTGTCTATCAGGCCAATAGTTGGGATTTCATTTTTCTGATACGCGTCGTACACTAAAGTTCTAAAAAGTTTGGCTAACGATGGGTCCACTGTTTTCGATTGACCGGCGTCGGATCGTTGTTTTCTTGAGAGGACATCTTCTTTCACCAGTTTGTGTATTGTGGGACGAGGAATATTAATCAGAGATGCTGTGTCACCCAGTAGATCGAAATCATACTAATTAGGGTCATTAGCTCGTCATCTCATTGTAAACATTAAGGCAAATTTGTTTCGCTTGCTCGTTCAAATGTAACCGATTTTTTCTTACTGAAAACGCTAATAAACTTTGATTTTCTTTATCACTGTATTCACTATCACTTTTATTTTCACTAACACAATAAGATGTAGTCGTAAAGGCCTTCCACGGTCGAAACATTTTTACTTGAAATACCTCTTAAGTTATTTTCAGAAACACACCAGCAAATAAACAGATATAAAATAATTGTTACTTATAATATTACACTATTACACAACTCACTGCAACACGATAACCCTTTTAAATTATTTTCAAAACATGCCAGCAAATAAACAGATATAAAATAATTATTATTTATTTTATAATATTACACTTACAATATATCCTACGACGCACTGCTAGAACAAATCGGTAACAAAACTAAGTTCGAATCTGAAGTATCACAGCATATAAGCTAAACTCCGCCTCGATCGCGTGCCAACAAAACAACAATCATCGTTCTCGCTATAATATATGCGATGTAAAAGACGGAAGATGTCATGTGTTAGACATTTCGCGCCCTCTTGTCGCGTCTTATCCCGCACGTCCTGTCACTAAAGCAATTTCTCATACTATACGTGTACTTGCATTTATCTTAATAATTTTTCATTGTTATAAATACTTTCAGAATTACAATTAGTTTTTCCTTTTATTTATTTACATCTAGTAGTACTTTCTGCAGAAATGAAATAAATCGCTTAATAATGAATTGTTATTTTTGTTTTGTATAAACCTTGGAATATAAATTGTTAGTTATAAAGGCATATTTTTTATAACATAATATCAGTAGGTGTATTGAAAATAATCCTGCCATTAAACAAAACATTGCGACAAAAGCGGAACATTATTGTTACATTTATGTTACTATATAAATATTTAATATATACAAACATATGAGACTATTTGCTACAACAGAGTATGGTGACTTTTTGATTTTTAAAATTAAAAAAATTATTAAACTCATTAGTTATTCATACAATTTACGATTTCCCTCATTTTTAGAGAAACGTTTAAGAAATTACCTGTATTAGATTGCAATGTAATTACTAATTTTAATTGTACCTATTTAAATATATTTTTCGGAAAGTAATTGTACTTGTACTTAAGCTCGTTTTAATTGTAATTGTACTTAAATACATGCCATAAAGTAATTTTAATTGCACATAAGTACTTTTTTTATGTTTAGCACAGTTCTGGTCTCGTTACATTCCTTTATATCACAATCCTGTTTAAATTGGACAGTACCACAAATATTTCTATGGGAGTACTTGGTACACAGTGTGCCTTGAATGTATTAATAGTGAATTAAGATGTATTTCAAATTTTAATAAGATCCAATTAACAGTGTCCAAGTGTTTAAAAAAAGTTATCCCATACACATTTGAGAACCTGTAGTAGTTTTGTACCCACATTATACACGCTTTTTCTTAAGGTTGCCAACGTTGCCCTGATGCTGACCTGAAGAAAAATAATTGGTTAAAGAGAGTGGACTTCTGCATAAATGATTCATAAAAAAAAATAACTATTAAACATACTGTTCAAAAATCATTTTAAGTAAAGTGCCATTTAATCTGTACATTTGTTTGTACCTCGCAGATAATTTTCACGAATTTTTCACATAGTTGTATCCCAGGTTCCTATGCAAAAAATTTTACTTTTAAACGGAACAAACCATATATTTTTGTATATTTGGTTAGAGCTTATTTCTTTGATATCAAAAATTTATATATATAATTTATATGTGTTTAGATTTCCGGTTTTTTTTAATATTTAAAAGAAAAGTTGAAATATGCTTGGTCCACCATGAAAAATGTATAAGGCAACACCGTTTGTTTTTGTCATGGACGTCTACAATTTTTTTCAGGTAGCAATAGTTGCTTTATCTAATTCAGACTACATACACAGAGCGATACATGGTCGTTTAGCTAACTGCGGAACAAGGGGCTTAGTTATGTAACATATTATATGTCTTTAATCTCGGCTTCCTGTCCTCAATACTGGTTGCATGTATTACAGGTATATAAATAAACGCTTACGTATTAATGATATATCAGTCAATTCCATCATATAAATGTTCTTTGAAAAATAGGATTTTGTATGCAACTGCCGGCCCTGAAAAATGGCAAATATATCCGCTGTCTGGTTGGAACATATTGGCTTTTTTCGGAGACACAATTTCAATGCCTCCAATATCAAATCCGTTTGACCATAATTACATTAGTTCTTTGGTCTGAATGTATCTTAACATAATTCATAGAATTTCTGGGATTGCTTCAACATTTATTTTTAGCTTAGTAAAATGTTAGCATTATTAAAAGTATCTAAATTGGACTTGGCCATTAACCACGATGAACTGGATAAGACATTATAATTACAGGAAGTTTATCATTCACAAAACAAACGGTATATAACTAAATAAACCTTCGTTATTATACTTTTTTTTTATAAATTAATGCAAATTTTAACCTATCTGGGAGATAATCTTGTTATGTCTTGATTAAAGGCTAGGAATGCTATTATGATTATCAGCATTATATCTTTATTACAGATTGGGTTATCTTGATATAAGTAAATGGCTGATATTCATGCCCACTTGCTCACATATAATTATAATATACTTTTTAGTATGATACCATTTAGTTAACGAGAAATTTCAGCACGCAACTTTACAATTTATGGATAATATTTGCATTTTTTCTCCGATAAATATGATTCTCCGGAGCATCGTTAGAGAATGATGTAGGTTTATAATTATTGTATATTCTATTCTTAGAACAAAAAATAATGGAGTTGAATAAGATATATGAAAATTGATTTTAATTATTAAACTACCTACCTTAAAATACGTTTTTCCTATTATTTCAGTAAGAGTAACTATTTAAAGGATCACAGATGCAATATTATTTAACAAAAGTTCATATATATCGGGTGTTGCTTCTAAGACTTTTGGGGGCCAATTCTCACATGGTATACAAATTAATTAATTAATTATGGCGTAACCATATATTATTATATCATTATGTTAGAATACCGCATGAACGAAGCAGTATCTGACACACAACTTTTTGTCTTATTGTCAGGTAAGGAATATGCCCTCAACATGTGTCGTGAATTTTTGGAACACCCTGTATATAATGCAAAAACATACACATTAAAAAAACCATTAGAAAAAATCGTATGTAATGAATTTTGGAAATAAGTGGGAAAATACTGATACTATGTTTTTAAGGATCATTTCTTCAAAAAACTATAATAAATATATGATACCTTATACAGTCTGTTCATATCTAATATTAACCTCAAATTTTTTTGTGACACCAAATATGCGTAATGATAGATGTAAGTATGTCATGATTACTTAATCACCCTGCAGACGTTGATTATACTGGAATTGAGATCTCATATATGGACACTGAAAAATTAAATTTAATTACGTTAATTTACATAGAAGTTTTTCATGTTAAGTCGGCATTATATTATCGTCACGGAATATTCAACTTAACTAGAAAAATGTTTTAATATCACCTACATACATAATTTTAATTATTTGTAATGGAACCATCAGGTCAGATTATCATTACTTTTGAATCTAGGCATAACTCATTACAAAGTTTTAATTATTATCAAATGTTAACTAAATATTATTTAACTATATTAGTCCAGGAAATAGATGTCAAAACAGTGGTATTGGAGAAAATTTTGCGGGAGTTTTGGAAATTGGTGGATAAATAAGTCTTGAGGTGCTGTATTCCAGAACTAATATTTTTTGTCGGTTCATCCTTTGTTCCCCTCTCGCCCTTCTTCAAACATCTGTCGTCTACGTTAGTACGAATTTAGTTCTTATACCGCTGTTCATATATTTTTAGTGTCAAGCAGTGGCGGTCGGTCCATGGAAGCAAGGGAAGCAGTGCTTCCCCTGGGATTATTATAAAAAAACACATAAATAGAACCTAATTATTATTTATCACATATATTAATCATTAAAATTTACTTTTACCCAATTTCAATAGATATGGCCCTGCTTTTCAGCAGCTGATATAATTTTTTTTTTTTATCTCTGCTTTTTTGGCCTTACAAACAAAGTGTTTTAGCCAAGCTGATATAATGTTGCACGATAAAACCGTAACGATGACGCACTCGATTAATCCAGCCAACACGAACTCGCGCAACTTCGATATATGTAAGCAGAGACAACTGTCTCTGGTAAGTAGGTAACTTATTGAAATGCATCCCATCCCCACTTCATAATCTTGATATCTGAGCTATATAGCATCGTAATACGTTTTATTTTATAGATTTTAATCTCGATTTTAATACCGATTTTAATATTATACTTAATATTAATCTTCCTAGTATTATTCTCAGCTTTTGTGCTATATTTGTAAAAACTTTTTTGGTGTTTCTAAACCTGTGGTGCGGCGACAAGTGATTTTTAAAACGTTGAATATTAGTGCGCGTGTACGCAGATTTAGAATTACTTATTAAATTTGGAAGCTGGTTCTAGCACTGTGGAAAATATTATTTGCGTTTGTGTGGTGTGCAATTTGTTGAAAAGGGGATTTTCAACATATTCGTTTCAAGATAAACTGGATATTATTAGAAATGGGAAACCAACACCTGATTTAAAATTCTTAAAATCGAAAGTTAAATCATGCTATAGGTACTTTAATATTGAAGTGTACAGTGCTAATCAGTGGTTAAGGGGTTGTGAAAATTTGTGTAAATTGTTTTGTTGGCCATGTGTACTGTTCACAAATGAAAAAGGTGTTTGGAATAAAAATGGCTTTTCAGATTTAAACAACATTCACAAAGTGACAAAAATGCATGGTAAGTGTGAAACTCATTTGGGAGCGGTGCTAAAAGAATAAACATTTGGAAAATCACGAATTGAGGCATTCATTAGATCAGCAGTTGAAAGAAAGTGTCAAAAGGACTTATTGATATTGTTTGTTTTCTCGGCGAAAATGAACTTAGTTTTAGAGGTCATACTGAATCTCGAAGCGTTGCTAATAGGGGCAATTTTATCAATTTAGTTGATTTATTAGCAAAATACGATACAATTTTAAGTAACCATCTGGAACACTCCACGATATTTCGCGGTACATCAAATCATATTCAAAATGATTTGATTCAGTCGATAAGCAATATTGTTTTAGAAAAGATCAAGCAAGAAATAAAAAAGCTCCTTTGGTGCAGTTATGTTAGATGAAACAACCGATATTACGAATATTAGTCAGTTGTCAATCGTAGTACGGTACATAAATCCAAATGGGAAATTCCAAGAGCGCTTTTTAGGATTTTTAGACGTAGCAACGCCATGAACGGCCGCAGCTTTATATACTATAGTTTGTCAGATAGTCGATGATCTATAGTGTGGTGCCAAACTTATCGCCCAAAGTTATGATGGGGCCGCTGTAATGGCTGGTGAATTGGGGGGCCTGCAGGCCAAAGTAAAAGAGACTTTTCAGAATGCAATATTTGTACATTGTTTTGCGCATCGATTAAATTTAGTTCTAGCTCAATCTGCAGCGTGTCTTAAAGAGTGCAAAGTGTTTTTTTTCAAGTATTAGTGGAATGGCTGCCTTTTTTTCAAAATCATCAAAACGGACACGAGAATAAAAACTTTCTCAAGAAATTTAACCAGTGAAGAGCGGCTTTCAAAATTGTCCCTGTTAACAATAGAAAGTGACTTTGTGAAGATGTCCAAAAATTCAAACTTTTACGACGAAGTTATTTCCGACATCGCAAAAAGAGAGAGGCGGATTAAACTACATTGTAAATAGGTAGGTATGTGCATGTTAACTACTTAACAAACTCTCTATTTCGCTGCGGGTTCAATCCTCGCCACCGGCGCTGGCAATGTCGGTGGATATGGTTGTGTGTCTGCGTTTTTTTCATAAGTGTAACCCTCGCCCGTGCAGCTTCGGCTTTGGAATCGGGGGTTGTCTAATTTTTGTGGTGTTTTTTATGTTTTATGTTTATTGAGGAGTGGCGGTCCTACAAGTGTACTTTTTTCTAGACATCATAACTTTGCAGCTTTCGACATTTGTTTTAAAATGAGTATACGGAAGCCACGTCCCTTTTCTTAAAATAATTTTTGCCTCGCTTCGCTCGGGGCCTCGCGCTACCCATCACTCTATATCACAAACTGCTTCCCCTGTATCAAAACTCACCGCACGCCCCTGGTGTCAAGGTTTCTATGTAAATGAATTTTTTTATTTTTAAGAATTACTTAGAAGGGAGGGAGTGCCGTGAGTAAAATGAAGGAAAAGGACTAAACTCTATTTACTTTAAATTTGCAGTGATGGGATGGATTTAAAAGAGTAAAACGCCCAACTCAGACCAATGCTTATGAAATAAAATAAACATGAAAATGAACCGTTATAGGAACTTTGCATTTGTGTACATCTGCCTGCCATCTGACCAAGAGTCAGCGCGCATTTTATTTCCTATCCTGATGGACACTGCAAAGTTAAAGTGAATAGAGTACAGAGACAATTCATCGCAAAATCACACGCCTGGAAGGATTAACATCAAGCGGTGCAGGTTTCAGTTCATCTCGTCCACAAACACGATGGTCTATAAAGTTTTCCTTTGGAAGTCATTGTTTTTTGTGTGCAGTTGAGATCAAAACTGATTACAATTAAAAAAAAAGTCTTCGTCCGCACGAAAATAATCCTGTGTACCAAGTGCGTAAGTTAGGTATGAAAAGTAAAATCAAAGAAGTTGTCAACGCTCGTGGGAATGATTGGGGTCGAGCCATTGTTGAGCGTCTTGCACAAATAATGATTTAGTCGCAACTGATGCTCAATGCCATCACGAAGTGAGAAAAAAGGTTCGTTTACAAACAGTATTGAGACTGCGATGAAATACATTTACTCTTATCTTGAGGCGTATTCTGACTAGTGTCAGTTTTCTTTAGACGAATTAATAGATAAAATCGAAGGAGATTACTCTCGTATAGGAAAATTGTGCATTCAAAATTTCTCAAGAAATACGGTGATGTTATTCTAATTGCATTAATTGGTAAGAAATGCCCAGTGCTATGCTTTCGAAACACAGGATATAGAATATTATCGGATGTCTGGTACAACCAGAAGAAAAGTAATTAGCAGGACAAGCGTCGACGTATTGTAGAGATAACTGCGAGGACATTTGTTCAAAAGCCTATGAAATGACAATATCTCCCATTAGATAATTTCTTTCAAAGTATTGAGCCTGACATACCTGAGACTCTATGGGTTTTCCAGGACAATGTAATATTAGGAAAGAAGCGTGGGTCTGAACAAATGAAAGAGAGGAGAGTATTGTTTCACCGCAAGACCGAAATCGTTTTTGTCACCAACAGAAATCGGATTGGCATCGTTTATTTTTAAAAAGTATGGAGATGATTAATTGACATATTATGATCGCTTGGATATGGTTCGTCATAAGCAGAAGCGAAAATTTTCGAAGCCTTAGCTGTAATGTGCGATCCATTGAATACCAATAACAATGCTTTTTTCAATTGGTGTTTAACAATGCTGATTTTAATACACAGGCTTTAGATGGTTATAATATTTTCCATGCCATGGATAGCATCTAATGTATAACTCCTGCAAATGCTCGTGTTTCAGATCACCACTACGATAAAAAAACGTGCCGCATACTCTGGATTGTATGGAAAGGAGTATATTTTTTATTAATGTGCATGCGCAACAAGAATTATTAGAATAAATCAAATACAGAAAAAAAAGCGACAATTGAAGTTTGTTACTTTTGCGACGAACGCGAAATGTATTTTTTTTTCAACGAATGCGCATGGGTTTGCGCAAGTTTGTGCAACAAAAGAACTATTAAAGATAACCTCATATTTCGGGAATATAGCAAAATTGAGGTTATAGTAACCTTTTTGCGTTAATTTTTCAGCGAAAAGTACATTTTTCATGAATTCGAACAATTGACCCAAATTTGTGGCGAAACCGGTCATCCCACAAAAAAAACATGAGGGCCATATTATAGAATTTTTTTTTCGAAAATTGCACTGGATATTTGCATAAAAACATTTTTTGCACTTTTTTGGTTCGTTGTTAGTTTCAAGCAAAAAAAATTCAGTACCAAAATGTGACCTCGAAAACAGTGCTCCAAGACCTATTAAACCCACCAATTTTCAAAACTCCCCCAAACTTTCCTTCGAAAACTACTTATTTGCTGGAATTTATGTATTTTTGTAGATGTAGATGAAAAGAGCAGAACTACTTTAGTACTAATGAAGTTTATACTTTTCAAAGCGGTTTGCTTACAATTTTTTAGTAGCAATGGGATTAATTGATGGAAACCTCATTTGTTATACCTTTTCGTATTTTAAGACAATTTGGTCGTTCGTTTTTATTTAATTCATTTGTAATACATCATCAGTTTACGTATAATTTACAAACAATTCTATTTCAAAATATTCAAAACGTGGTTTGGAAGAATAATAATTCGATAGCTTATAAAATATCTGCTAAACTATTTATTTAAAAAAAAAGTATTAACAGCTCTCGTTCTTAAGGCTGATTTACACGGGCAAGTAAAACTATCGCAAGTTTATGTCTGAGAGTACTTCCAAATGACTTGCGTAATGTAAACTGTGTCCGAGAATTTTCTCCCAGTAAGTCGCAAAATTGCCGGGAAGTGGTTGCGGTGAAATTCGCTTGCAGGTCTAAACAAGTTGAGAGAGCCCTCTAGGAAGTTAAAATTTATTTCGGTATTGTTGAAAGTTATGTGCAAGTGAATAGTGAATGAACTACAAAATGGAGGGAAAACGTGTGTGGTCGAAAGAAGACACCTTTGCTTTAATAAATATGTTCGAAGAATTTCCGGAGTTGTGGCAAATAAAATCAAGAATTTACAGGAATAGAGTTAAAAAACGAAAAGCATTAAAATTTATAGCCGAAAAATTTAATACAACCAAGGCTGAAATTCAGCGGAAGCTGCATAATCTTTGTACCCAAGCAAACTAGGAGTGGAACAAAATGAAGAAAAGAAAAAGTGGTCAAGGTACTGATGACACCTATAAGAGTTCCTGGGAATATTTTGAATCACTAAAATTCCTTGTTGATCAAAATATAACATCAGGGGCCGAGGATAACTTATTGGTAAGTAAAAAACATCTTTTTTTAGCAGTGTGTTTTATTTTTACAGGTTAACAATACATACTCCATTAATAAGTTTAAATTAGTATTTTAAATATGTTTATACTGCCAAGAAACTTCGCCTTCGGCCGAAACAAAGTAATCACGAAATTCTTCTCGGATTTCTTTAGCCGTTACTGAGTAATTGTGAGCACTTCCGTTCTGTAGTGGTAAGAGATTTTTTTTTGGCAGTCCTTTATTGCGCCAGCTTCCATTTTCATCACTTTCAACATCAAAAGTGCCCGGCTGCACATATAAATTAGTAGACGTTTTACGAGACATAAGAAAATTATGGAGGACACATATTGTTGTTATAATTATTTTTACTTTTTCCGGTGCTAGTGGAATTGGTTTCATTAAATGTGGTTTAAGCGCAAAAGCGTCGTCGGCAACAACTACATATGGTACTTGCTTAGTACGCCCAGATAACGGAGGGGGCAAATTTAATGTATTTTCTTGCAAGGCTGTTGATAATCCACAATCATTAAAAACTCCTCCATCAGATATTCTTCTACCTGTAGCTAAAAACCTTAACGTTAGAACCTTTCGTTCTTTTGGTTTGTTAGATTCCCGCATATTTGTATCCAATTTTGATATTTTATCCGAAACTAATTGCAGTAAGAAGTTAAAGTCGGTTTCTGACATACGCAGAAAAATTTTTAATTGTTTTGGATCCTCACTTCTTAATTCTTCTAATAACATTGTGTAAGCACCAAAAGTAGGCCTTTTGGCTATCCATTCTTTGACCCATATTCTTTTTCTAGTCTTTTCTCTCCGTTGTTTTCGTGAAATTGCAATGAAAACAGCAGCGGCTGCAGCTCTCCTTCTACGGTGAGACATTTTTCAGCACTAGAATATACTATACCGTGTATACGCGCATGCAATCACTTGATGGAAGTATGCAGCAAGTTAATGTCTATAGAGCACTTGCTGAGGGAATTGCTTTAACAATTTGCTTATATGTAAACGCTAGCGCAAGTTACTCTCAGAAGTACTATCGCAATTTACTATCCCGTGTAAATCAGCCTTTACGTAGGGGCCAAGCTACACGACCTCCACGAGCAATCTAGTGGTTAGGATAAATTTGGTTTAAATAATCTCTCATTACTTATTTATGCGGTGGTGCGTTATCTTGCTCAAAATGCATTAATTACCTTAGTAGGCAATGAAGCCATCTTCCAATGAATTATTTAAATGATGTTCTATGGAATCTAAATATCTGGGTCAATTTAAAGTATCTTTAAAAATGTGAGGATGTATTAAACATAGCCCAGTAAGTCTGCACTAAACAGTTACTAAGAACCGCTGATGTTAAAACTGCCCCAAAATTACGCCTCGAGGATTGTTTCTTGAATAAATATGCGAATTGCAAGGTTAGTAGTTTCGTTTCTGGTAAAAAAGAGATTTGCCAGAAAATAATTCAACTATTCTATTCCTTGAAGCCTTAATATTTATTACATTAGGATTTACTAAGATTCGCAGTTACTTTCGAGGCTGTTTAAGGGCCATACTGATGACGCAAATATGTAGCAACACGTGTCTGTGGATGTTTTAATGTTTTGAAGAGATTGTTCAATTGGTGAGTACTTTTGTTTTATTTATTTTTAGTTCTATTGAACAGAGTAGTTAAAATTAAAAATAACATTATCGAGTCAGTCGTACTGAACATAATGTAAATATTATCTTTTTTATAATCCAAGTTTCAGCGTTTTGGCAAACAGCCGGGAAAATAATTGTTTATAAAGATGTATGTTATACTTATCTGTGATAAGTTTTTGTAAAAGTTAGAAAAAAATAATTAGCAAACAAATTTTTAGCATTATTATATTTCATTTCATTCCAAGTAATAGGTGTGCCTGTCTGTTACCAATTAACCAGCTACTGAATTATGTACGATGGTACAGTATTTTCTAGCAAATTCTGTACTTTTTTGGAGATCATATGATTGGAATTTTACATATTTATTGTACGATAGACTAGAAATTAGTGGAATGTTATTTTCTCAAGACATTTTTCTTACATTGGTGATGGGATCGACTTTTGTTGATCGCAGAACTCGATCTGCAAAGGTTTTCATTATTTCCTTATGTGTTTTAAGGAAAGATCCCATTTTTCTAAGTCACCCATGATGATTTGCAAACACTTGGGATTCTACTATTTGGGAATCTTCTGTGTTCTGTAATGGTTGCGGTAGCAATGCCAGTACATTCCACAGAGTTTATCTTCACTTTCGTGTATTTGGTTTTCAACGATCATTTTGAGCGGGTTGGAAGTTGATTTTAGAAAATTGTGATTTTCCTGGATATCGAGTAATTATGACGTATACTTTCAAAACAGAAGAAATAAAAATATTGCTAAATGAGTCCATTTGGGTCAGTTTCACACCACAATTTTGGATAAATAAAATTACTGTTAAAGAAATATGTCGTAAACGTGCACCTATTTTATCAATGGCAAATTCAAAATGTAAGATACCTCGTATCAAGGAAATCGCGAACCTATCTGTAGTAATGTGAAGAAACATTTTTTGAAACATGATATCCATATAGATCTTCGTTGTTCTTAATTATTTATTTTCAAATATAACATACTCATTGAATTCTTTTCTAAAAATTTTAATTTATAACATGAGTGTATTTGTACAACAGAGAATTGAAATTCTTATGATGATTGGAAATGGTGTTATGATGCGAACTCAATAAGAAGTATGTAATTTATTTAATAATAAATATTCAGAACGGCCGATAACTCAATCGACAGTGAGTAAAACTGAAAAAAAAAATTAGAGAGATTAGTACGGTGGAAGATTTACCCAAAACAGGTCACCCGGATGTTGACGTAGATACAAAATTAAATATTTTACTGGCTGTTGAAGAAAATCCACATACCAGCGTTCGCCAGGTTAGTCGCGATTCTAATGTTACTAAAACGTCAGTACAGACAGTATTAAAATTAGAAAAATGGCATCCCTTTAAGATTCAGCTTATGCAAGAACTAAGTGATGATGATCCAGATCAGGGGATACAATTTTGTGAAACAATGATGAATATGTGCAATGGTGATCCTCTTCTGATAAGAAATCTTATTTTCTCCCATGAATTGCACTTTCAGATTAAATGGTGAAGTGAATCGTCAAAATTATAGATACTGGGCAAGGATGGATGCGGGAGCAGCACACAAAGTATCCACGAAAGGTGTGCGGGAATTGTAAGAAATATAATCATTGGACCCTATTATTTCCTCACCCCTCAAAGTGAGGATGTTATGTATTCGTGAACAAAATTTTGAAAATTTTTATTGCATTTCTGGACGAATCTCGACGAATTATGACGATACACAAAATATCAGACAGAAAAAAATTTCTGTCTATGTGTCTGTAGGTCTGGTTCGCGAAAGCAGATACAATTTTTGATATAAAGCTTTCCAATTTGATACACACATTCTAGAGGTCAAGCAAGAGATTTCGTTGATGAGCAAAATCGATCCCAATTTTTGAAACGTCAAAAAATGTGACTTTTTCTGTAACGTCAAAGTGACTTTTTTGAAACATCAAAATGTGACTTTTTTGAAAAAAATTACTCTTATTATAAACTCCACCACACGTCGAGTTTTACTACGGTGAGGAAGTTCTGATATCCAAGTAATTGGCAACGGTTTTTTTCGATGGAACCGTAAACAGACCGGCATATTTCCAATTTTTAATGGGCTGTCTCATCCCAACGTTGTAAAATTTATTCCCCAGTAGAATTAATCTTGGAAATGTTGACGAAAGCCTGTGGTATCTACAGAATGGTGCGCTTCCCCATTATGCAGACGTTCAAAAGTATGTTGACCAAATATTTCTAAACAGGTGGATTGGTAGACGTGGAATGGCCACCAGGATCATCGACCTCAATCCATTAGATTAATTTCGGTGCGGCGATCTAAGAAACTTAGTTTATAAAATCAAAACATTGTTGAATTAAAAGAGAAAATTAGAACAGAAATAAACAACATTTCTCAGTAAACTATAAACAACGATCAGCAACACTTTATTCATCGTTCAAGGTACTCTCAGCTACAACAAGGAGTACAGTTCGAACATTTACTATACATTGTTTTTATTATTAACTAACCGTTAGTTCTAGTGACTACTATTTATTCAAACAAAACATGAAAAATTAATAAATTCTTATATTCAAAATGGCAGTATCTTTCAACATATCAATTTTAGACCATAAGTGTGATACATTTTTAGAATCAGCTGTTGTTTCAAAATCTAAAAATGGAGAAATGTGCAGAATGTTCTATTTAAAAAAAATATCGATGACGTCATAAAGGAAACAGTAATGACATCATAACCAAAAAAAATATAAGATAAGGTGCGCAATTGAAATTAAGAATTGACGTGTCCGAGGATTTTGCTAAATATTTTTGTTTTAAGAAATAATGAATTTATTCCATAATTTATGGACATATTGTACGTAGAGGCGTACAAGTTTAAAGTGAAATAAATTATGATTCAGGTATCCTTCGTCAAAATAATTCAAATAGTAATAAGTAAATTACTAAGAAATAAACTGATTAATGTATAATATAAATCTTCCATAATATCGCTTTCAGACCAGAGCAGACCACACTACTGAAATAATCAAAATCAGTGTTACTTTGTAAACATCTTTAATACGTTTTTGCCAATTTTTGCTCTGAGCGTTTTTCTAATATGTTTACATTTTAAAAAGTTGAAATAGAAGTAAATATTGTACGAGTTCCATCAAATACTCCAGAAATGTTCCTACTGTATGGAAGTTGGTGGTGGAAGTTTAAAACCGGAAGTGACCCATTTTTTTTGCACTTGCGACCATAGCAGTTAAAAAATCTCTGGCACAGTGTTCATATACAACTGTATTATTGATTTAATTATGTTTTAGCCTGACATGTTATCAAGTAGGGTCCCTGATGGTCGCCTTTCTGCCTAGGGGTAAAAATATATAAAGGTGTAAAAAATTGTCTAACACTTCACCAATCCAAAAATAAATGTGTTTCTTAACTGTACGTGGTCGGGCATAGTTTCTTTCTATTAAATATTAAAAGTTAGGTAACAACAAAATCATACCTGCGTTGAAACTGTTGTTGAAGAAAATAATAAAATTTATTTTGTTAGCAGTGATAATAACGTTAATTAAAAATATATATACATTTACAGTGTTTTAATTAAATTGTACAAATAAAAAAACATTTAGATATACTATCACAAATAAGGTAGAATTTGTTGATTGAGATGTGAAATAAAATTCAATAACATCGTTAAATCTTTTCAAACATTTAAAGAAATCAAGTTCTCAACTACGTGTTCGGTCATTGGATGTGTCAATTAGAGACAAAAGATATCTTGTTTCCGGTCGCCTTAAATATCCTCACCAGCTTTGGCATATCTTAAAACGATCAGTTAAATAGTTTTAAATTTCAAATTGACAGCCGTAGATAACTATTGTCTCTGTTAGGTTTTATAATGCTTTTCCGTGTTAAAGTATGTTTAAGAAAGAACCATAAGTACTTATTTTCTTTAGTGTTTCTTAAATCGTTATTTTCATCAGGTGGCCGACATAAAACTGTAAATCGCCTTTAAACATTTTCTATTGAAGATCATTGATACTCAAACGCAAAAACAATAATTATTTCATTATAAATAAAATGCGTATTTAGTAGGTGGAAATTACAGGCAAAACTTTTTTATTTGTACGAAAAACAGGTTTCATAAAATTCACTAAATTTGTATTTCTAACAAATAAATAGCTATTTGTGCAATATGCAAGGAAACGGGATTTTTTTCCATACTAGTCATGTATAGAAAAATACACGTTTCCTATTTGTAGCACACAAGATTTTTTCTAGAAAAGAGACCAAAAAAGTTATTTTTAAAATATCATCAAAAACGTATGGCAAAAAACAAAAAAAGTTATATTTTTACAGTAGACAAATTTGGAGGTGATATCTCACTATATATTTTTTTAATAACTCGTGAATGGCTGGAGTTATCTAAATTCTAAAGAAATTTGATTGGTTCCTTGTTTAGGGCTACTCAGCGGTGGGGGTTTTAACCCCATACCTAATGCCCTTCTGGTTTCTAAATTTTTTTTTTTTTAGATGGAATTAAAACGCACAAATCTATGTACTTAAATGTTTTTTTATATAAAAAATTAGAGGTCTTTTATTGGATATGTGTAAGAATTTTATACACACTCTGTATATAAGTATTTTTAGAAAAATTCTTTTTGAATGTCCCCTTATCGTTTTCAAGTAAAAACTAAGTTTGCGATTGAAATCCAGTTAAATATTAATATAAAATATATAAATTGCTAAAAATGGGTCTCACCCTAAAGGGATAATAATTGACAACTTTGCGTCCGATAACTTTCTGTACTGTTTTCGAAAACTACTTTGGATCCCGTTTAACCAACTACACTTTTCTACGTTTTCCGTTTATTGGAACTTGGACAAAACTTTTCTCTCGTGTTTTTATTAAATTATTTCAGACATCGATACGATGCACCAGTAAAATGATGATAATTTAAAAAGAACTGATCATTGTAATTACTTCACTAAAAATTTCACAACACAAATAACACCACTTGTTTACATTTTACAATATACTTTGCCTACTTTGTGTTCACTAACAACTACAATACTTGCTATCCGATGACGTCACCGTATCAATCTGCCAGCCGGCAGTGTTTGTGCACGTAATGGATTAATTCAGACTTTAATGTTGAATAATAAAAGGAAAAATTTAAGAAAATCTCAAAAATGCTAAATTACATTTTTTGCCATTTTTTTTTAATTATGTAATAACAAAGATTTTGATGAAATGAACCAATTACGAAATAATTGCGGACACCGCTTTTTGGGTACCATTTTTTGTATGGTGGCCGACAAGTAATGAATTTAGTTTGGCACTTCATTCTATTATTTTTGCTCGCAGCAAAAAACCGCCCGTGTCAAATTTCATGTTAGTATCGATCCATTGTTTAGTATTTTTGTACCAATTTTTCGAATGAACCTCGCCCATTTTGACCCAGAGCGCCTAGGGTTGAAACATATACCATTTTATAGCTCACACCGGTAATAATAATAATTCAAGTAATTTTGGATCTTGTTAACCCCGCCAGAAGAATTCAAAAGAATTTTCATATTTAGTGAGAGAGATTCTTCTAGTGCGTCGTCTTTGGAACTGTCGAAACTTATATCGCTGATCTACTCAGATGGTATCCTTTCCTTACGTACTGTACACCCTACTTACCAGCCCCTAGAACTTCCGGCAGGGGTTTTGTGAACTTACAATGTTTTCTTAACCGTCTCTCAAGTCACCGAAATCTCCCAGAGAATCCTAGGATTTTGTGTTGAGTAAAAAGAAACGAGGCCCTACAATTTATTTTGGAGTCCAAACCACACCTAGGGCATCGACAGTTCCCTCTCCCATCTTAATCCGAAACAAATTAAAAATAAAACTTCTAACTTGCTCCAGGATGGATTCGAACCATCGCTATATGGTATCGAGTAAATACCTATAAGCGCTTTACACACTCGGCTACCATGCCCTCATAAGTAGCTATTTTTCAATCCACCTTTAATGGAGCTTAACCTGAAACATAACTCATCCTTAGGCGCGTTTGTCTGAAAACTTATATTAAAATGAGTGAAGTTCTTTCTCATTTACAATATTTTGAAAATTGCACACAGTGTGTAATATTTAGTCTAAGGATGTGATTGCACCAATTGGGTTACACAGGTCAAGCTAACCCACTAGATACATGACTAGCGCAGTTTAAGTTGCCTGTCTGAATACGAAGTCCGAACGAAAGTTAACGAGGCAAAGTCACAACTCACAAAGTAGATTTCAGCATCGCAAAATCTACAGTGCAGGGCGTTGCTCGTTCACCTAAAGAAACCTTTGCGTATTAACGTATTAACTAAAATTATCTAAATGTTTTTTCCCAGATATCACAGATAGTAAAACAGTAAAATTATGAAAAGTATCAAAACAGCATACAATCAAATATTGATTTTTCGAAACAAGAAGTAATTTTAAAACCATAAATTAATAATCTCATAAAAAATAATAGAGAAAAATAATACCAACTCTAAAAAAATAAATTTCATCAAATTAGATGCTCAAAAACATTTCCTTCTTGAGCAAGGTAATATCCTAACCTAATGTAAATGCCCTTTCTGATATTCGCGCTGTGATCGCCCATGCATCGTGCTGGCAATATACCGGCAATTATAAACTGCGTATACTGCCAGTTGTATATATCTAGTGGGTTGACTCGATCTGTATGTCACTGCAGGGAAATAATGAAAAAGCATCTCTTGCGAATAGATATTTTTCATAAAGAAGGAAGATACAAAAATTATCATTTTCTAGTTGCTCTACAAAAAACTAATTAAAATGCCCATAACATTTGAATACATCTAAGTTCGTTCATTTTTTGACTTTTATATCTTCTGTCAGCAACTCCAGTGCAGAGTATAGAATAAATAGACATAACAAAAAAATGTGTGAAATTACTTTTAGGGCGAGTTATACCACAGGGGTTAGCGTCAAACTACCCCGATGACATCAGAAGGCTATAATTTAAAACAATTTAGTGAGCTTAGATTTTCAAATATTATCGGATAAGATAAAAAGAGGGAACTGTCGATGCTCTAGATGTGGTTTGGACCCCACAATAACTGTAGGGCCTCGTTTCTCTTTACTCAATACAGAATCCTAGAATTTTCAGGAAGTTACTTAGTTGGTTGAGAGGCAGTTAGAAGAAAATTTTTTTTAAGAGAATAAAAAAATTGTGGGAAATATCCACTATCTTAACAATAGTTTATATGGTAATTGAATCACGATTAAAGATAAACTGCTATGGTATAATTCGCCTTAAAGTATTTGAACGTAAATAAAACAAAAATAATAAAGACACTAATGTGAACTTCCACAAATCTTACTGAAATGCACCCAACCGGATTTCGCATCATGATATCACTAATTGCGTGTACCATAAGATAATTTTAAGTTCTAATCAATACTGTTAATTAGAATTGTGTCACCAGATTAGGTAACCTATTATTAATAACTTGATGGATGTCAGGTCGTGACAAAGGCGTTTCGCATTACATCTAGCCTGTCTGAAATCGTGTTTCGTCTGACCGGGTTGCTTGGCTGTTGTTTGGCTCCTTCCTGAACAAACAGAGGTCATTCATGATCATATGCTATGGCTAGCTTGATTAATTTGACACTACAAACTTTTATTACAGCCGATCGTGTGCCGCTGTTTGTTAACTTGATTGCCAATATTTTCAATTCATTTATTTCGACATGTTTTGAACCAGAGCAGGGTCAAAAAAATTATGAAATGATTTCGCCACAATTTTGCTGTGTCACAAAGCAATCAAAAATACAGTCAATATTATTACCAAGGTGCTTATTTTAAACGTTTTGATATTTAAGTTTAAAGTTTACCTTTTACAAGGTCTTTACGAATTTACCTTGAGGCCATGACTATCAACATTTAATTAAACACATTTTGCAAAACAAAAATAGGTACTATTAAAATTTAAGAAAAAAAACCGTTAAAATAAGGTGGGGGTTACTTTTTAGACAATTAATAAAATATTTGCAAAATATTTACATTTTCTTCCATAACCAAAAGGAATTTCTTGGATATTTCAAATTTCGCTAAAAAAGTATTTAAAATAAAATTTCAAAAATTATCTTTAAACAATTAAAATTTCTTAATGAAACTTGAAACCTGTCGAAAAAATGTCCTCCTTATTAAAAAAAAAAACATTCTGCAAATATTTTACTGATTGTCTCAAATATAATCATATTTGCATTTTCTTTAAATTTTAATCGCATCCTTTTTGCGAAAATTTTTTATTTTCGTTGAGAGTGCCTTAAGTACTGATGCTCCAATATTCACATTGACAACTTTTTTTATTTACACAGAGTTTCCTTCCACCAAGCTGGAAAACCTGAAAACGTCAGGGAATTTAGAATAGTTCAAATAAAGTCATGGAATTTTAATAAATTTCATTAAACCATGGAATTGGCATAACTCTCTGCTAAAGTTATGAAATTTGTTTCTAATCTTTCTCATATACAGATCGTGCCAACCCACTCCTGGATACATGAATAGCGGTATGCGCAGTTTACAGTTGCCTGTCTATTGCCAGCACGATGTATGGGGCGATCGCAGCGCGAATATCAGACGCGGCTTTTACAGTACACTAGGATATTACATTGCTCAAGAAGATGTCTTTTTGATCATCTAATTTGAATTATTTATGTATTTATTTTCATATTATTTTATGTTTTTAGAGTTGGTATTATATTTATAAGAATAATAATTTGTTTTTAGAACTTACCTCTTGTTTCGAAAAGAAATCAATATTTGATTGTGTCCTGTTCACATATTTTTGACATCTCGGAAGAAACACTGAAATTATGAAGCGTTCAGATGATTTTAATAAATACGTTAATACGCAAAGATTTCTTTAGATGAACGAGCAACACTCTCCACCGCAGCTTTGGCGTGACTGAAATCTACTTTGTGACTTTGCCTCGTATGCTCCTCCCTCAGCAAGCACCCTGACGCAATCATCAATTTTCGTTGGGGCTGGTGTATTTAGTGAGTTAGCTCGATCTGTATAAAAAAAGTCGGAAGTTATAAACCAATTCCATAGGGAGTACAGAGGACCTAGAAATTACCAACAGACAACTACAAACTCTCACAATAACATCATAAGACAAAAGCTGCCTTGCCTAAAAAATTATTAATGAAATTAATAAGCCTTAACTAGAGACACGCTAATAAGTCAACACGACAGTATTGTCTTAGGTTTCACTGGTCGCTTATGTTTTAGGTAGAAACTAGTCGGATGATGTTAGAAGACTAAAATTCAAGATTTAACATTAATTTTGAACTTTTATGGAGTTAAAAAAAAATAGTGAGCTTAAATTTTTAATTATTATCGAATCAGCGAAAAAAAAAAAGTGAGAAATGCCCTTTGAATATTAAGTGCAATTTCGCCAATAGCGAAAAATGTTTAATAAGTGTTTTTGAATTTCATTAACAGTTTTTTCCTCAGTGTATGAATTAGCGTAATAAATATTATCAGTAGCAAATTTCGAATACAGTTATAGATGTTTATAGACAACTGATTACATCGGTTGAGAAAAAAAATTGTTTCCCTTCTTTCGGCAATATTTTGTTCGTGCTTAAAATAATCCGAATGCGCACCGAGTATTACACATAAATATAGTTTTTGAGACAGGTAGCAGATAGTTTGTTTGACATATTTATTTTCTGCAGGTAGCAAACAAATTTTTCTAAAGAAACATAATCCTAGATAACTAGATTCATTTCGTATTCAAATGTTGGCCGTAGTGCCGCTAGTTAGTAAAATGATATTTCCTTATCTAAGTCACATCGACTTGTCATCCCACTTCACACACGCCGCTTTGTTTGTTTTTATTTAAACACGTAAATTTGAGGAATGACTAAGCTCTTCTTATAAAAATTGTAAAAATGTAATTGTTTAACTAGAACATTATCTAAAAGGAAATAAGAAATATGTATAGTACAGTTTAGTCACGAATCTATAAACATGCCTAGCCCTGTTTAAACTAATGGCAATAAAAAGAACTTGGGTTCTTTGAAATTTACTTATAAGGATATTTTAAAGAAATTACTTAAAATGTAACATAATGCTGCTAACTCTTGGTACTAGTAAAACAGTGAAGAAGTATCAAAAACGGCTTGTTAAGAAGAAAACTGAATTTTTTTTTAATTAGTATTTATAACAATTTATTTATTTATTTTAGATACACCCTCCAACAGTATTTGCATACCAGTTATAGGGATGGGAATACAGCATAAGTACGAAACGAAAAGAAACAGTCTTAATAATAAAAAAAATAATAACAATGATTCAATAATTGAAAATAGACAAATATTACAAGGCATTTACAGCAACAAAAAAATAAAAAAAATATGGAACATTAAATAGCACATACATTAGTTTTTGATAGAGTGAAAGATGCAAATAAAAATATCTAAATTAGTTTGAACACAATGATAGTTATTGCATAAACAAAATAAAGGGAAACATTAACACGATGTGTCTAGTTGCGATTATTAAAACTAATTTGTCTTAAAATAGAGGGACAGTATATCTTACTATGAATAATATTACATAAGAATAATGCATTTCCCTTCTACCTTTTTGACTCATCATATTATGCCTAGTCGATAGCTGTTGATGTGGCGCTCCAGTGCTAGGTAAATGCCATCAATCCTAATACTTTAAAAATATGCATTGAATACTTTCTAAAGTACTACTATATGTTTGATACCCTGGATTCCAAATTATACTATACACCGTTTAATGAACAGAAATAGTTAAGCCACTTCCTGCAAATGCGCACCATATTTGAATATAATTCTTCTACTGGGCATATTTCTAAAAGGCACGACACAAGCAACCGCTTGATTTGACTGCCTTAAGAGCTCAGACTCAGCGTCGGCCATTGCGCTATAGTGTTTTTTAGAGATCACAGTTAAAAAAATTGTATTTTTCAAGACTGGTGTATATTGTGTATATTAAACTCAGTAATGAAAACGATTAATATTGATTAAATGTTATCACGATAAAACAATTTTCGTATATTTAATAACAAGTTATTTTTGGTACACCAGTCATTAATTTTGTTTAAATTCATTTACAAATGAAGGGAATCGCCGATAGAATTAATATCACAATAAATTTTTAAATCATCTGCATATAGAAGACAAATGATGTCGATAATAAAAATAACGAGATTAAGTGGACTAAGTATGGAGCTCTGTGGTACACCAGATGAATTTACGAATTCGTCAGACTTGAAACCACATCATACCACTTATTGGTGCCTGCATCGCAAATATGAAGAAAAAAGGTCAAACCATTTATCTTAAAAGCCAAACCGTTTAATTTTACACAAAAAAAATACCATGATCCAAGCCTGTCGAGCACTTTACTAAAATCTGTATAGGTGACGTCAACTTATCTATCAGAATCAACTGATTCAGAAATATACTGTGACGCAAAAAAAGATTAATGGTAGACCGATCCTGCATGAAACCATGTTGAAAGTCACTAATTCACTCATGAGTGTTAGCATAAATTGTTTTATGTAAAAACCCCGGAAAAGTTAGAGTGATGGTGATAGCGATAAGTTTATTAATTAATCACAGAGTTTTTATCAGCCTTCTTAAAAACAGGACAAATTCTAGAATGTTTTCACACATCTGGAAATGTGCTGGAATTTAAACAAAGTATAAAGGTTTTTATAAGAGGACAGGCAAACCCTAAAGCACAGTTGATTAAGATGAAACATGTATGCCATCAGGATCAAAGGTAAATTTAGGTTCAATTACTTTTAAAATGCCATATACATCATTTTCGAAAAAATGTCCACGGGAAAAGGTATTATTTGTAACATTACCAGGCTCATCAGGAATAACTAAGGCAAAGTAGCTGAGTGGGTAAAGCAATTACAGCTATTTACTCGGTATTAAAGATCGATGGATAGTTTCCATCCTGGAGCAAGTAAAAAATTTTATTTGTAATTTGTTTTGGACTAAAATGGGAGAGGGAATTGTCGATGCTCTAGATGTGGTTCGGACTCCACAATAAACTGTCTTTATCCAACACAAAATCCTAGGGTTTTCCAGGGGTTACTTCGGTAACTTGAGAGGCGGTTAAGAAAACATTTTTAGAAGACAAAGCATTTTAAAACCTGACTAAGAGATATATTTAAAAAAAATGCAAACGCATTACGATATCAGCTGGCTGGTTGAAATAAGTATTATCGAAATTGACTGTGTTCGTTGTCATTAGTCATTACCGTCTTTAATAAAAAAAATTATGGCCTAATGACAATTGCAACGAATATTATTTTGAATATTATTTAAAAAACTTTTATATGCCATATTAATATCTTTTTAATTTTTGACCAAAGAAATTTGAAATTGACAATGTGATTATCTTTAATACGTTTATATTCCTTCAATAGTTTTATGTTACTTTTTATATCACTGATTATAACTTTTGGAGAGCCAAGATGGATATTCCCTAGGCAATGGAATTTTATTAGGCACATAATTCAAATATATTATTAATTTACTCTGTAAAAGTGATCACATGTGCTTTTAAAACTGATTATGGGAATTTTAAATCAATATTTAAATTATGTAGCTAATTAATTCTAGTATAATTCTAACTTAATTCCTTGAATTTTCAGGTGAATTTCCTGGAATTCCCCAAAATCTCTGAAATACTCATGCCTTGTATACAAAAACTTCCTTAGAGGTTAGTATCCATATTTAATAGTAAAATAGTTTCCTATTGGCATAACAGAATTATATCTTAGTAATAGTCTTTGTTCATTAGTTAATGGTGTAGTTAATGACAATAAATTACTTATTTTATTACTTTGCAGATAATTTGATAAGCAAACTACTTACATGTCTGGTTCAACATGAATGTCAGGTCAATTAATCTTATAGTCCTTACCTGTAAAGAAGAAAGAAAATGTTTAGTGCATGCATAAAATTGAATACTATAACAGTTGCAAAGGTTGAAGAACAATAGGTTTGATTGACACTGACTATAGAATAGAATTAAAACATACAAAACAACATTTGAAAATGTTGAAATTTGAAGACATGTAGTGTTTGTTAACACCCACAACTTTATGTAAAGAAATATACGGTACGTTGCGTAAAGCATTTCTTAGAAATGTTTACAAAAATGGAATAAGTGTCTGTTATAATTTACACTGTAATGCATATAAATTACATTACAAGTAATAATATGTATCTATAAAACAGGATTTATGTACTCATTATCGTCTTTAACACATTAGTTATCCAATCTAGATCAACACCAATTTGAATAAAACCGAACTTAGTTCTACAAAGTAAATAAATCTATATGTATGTATATGCTAATACTGCTAATAGGTATTGATGAATAAGTCAAATAATATTCAATACTCAAAGGCATATTCGTCAAGAGAAAATTAAACAAAATATTTATATGAAATCAATAAAAGGTGAATTGATGAATGATGAGATATAAAAAATGTAAAAGACTCATATATTTATTTATGAGTCTGAGTACGTCTTTAAGAATCGTGTTCGCATGCGCATGTTGCTAAAGTGGGAGAGTGCGGCAACATTTTCAGATTTGGGCTTTCAGATGATGTATCACATGCTGAGAAAAAATTAAAAATTGTTTTTCAATGCACTAATTTAAGAAAAGTTATCCATTGTTTAACAAAACATAATAGTAGGCCATGGAATAGTCAGGCAATGTCGGAATACGTGGAAGGAGGAACAGAAACATCAATATTGTAAAGATACCGGAGCTGTTCGAAGAATCACTGAATGCGAAGAACGCCTCTTAAAATTGTGGCCCTAAGGAACCGTTTCAGTGTCAAATTAACGGTTAATTACTACGAACCAGCTACTATCCATCAAATTCATCGCAGAATAAGTTGCTTTGGTTTTCGATCGTACTGACCTCATTTTGCTGCTGGAATGGTAGACAGCACTTACCCGAGGGTTTATAGTGGTGAGGTGCAATAGCATATATAATTAAGTCTCTTCTAGTCTTCCAAGAAAGGAACTCGTATACACAAGAGTAAAATCATAGCCGTCGAACTGATCGCGTTAATGTATATTCAAAGGTTGAAAAACACTGTTTTCCAGTGGGAGAATGCCAGACTTCATACTGCTGTCAGAACTAGAAAGTTTGCGTGCAGCAGTACTATTAATTTCGAGGTGAATAATACCTTGTCTAATCATAACAATTTGAATCATTTGACACTCTCCAATTCAATATCAAAAAATCATTAAAATAACGTATGTTTCGAATGTTTTATCACACAGTATTTAACTATATCTTTTTCTAATAAATAATTTTATTTAAACTTTTATTATTTACTATAATTAACAGCTTAGTAGCTAACAAAATTATTAACTTAAACTAAATGAAGGGGCCTGTGCTGTTCAACGAGGCACACATTTCTGCTAACATCAATCATCAGGTTCTGGATGATTGAACATCAATTTCACGTAACTTTCTGAACATTCTACGCCTTAGTTATTCTTCATTATCTGCCTGCCACCCTCCTTCATACACTTAGCGAGATAAAAGTGCCAAAAATCTTCAAATGGGTGGGCCTGAGGTAAACTATTGGGATTATCGTTCTTTTGTACAAAAGTTATGTATGCCAATTTTGTGTTTGCCTGGCATAATCTCCATCATGATGTTCTTGTACAACATCAACTAATTCGGTGAGTCAATTATTAATGTATCTCTTACTGTCTAGAGCTTCGCCCCTTACTTGTCCCAAATAAGGTCTGGATAACTCTACTCAAAATCACACACCAAACTAGAGCCTTATCAGCGAATTTCGAATTTTCTTTATATTTTACATTGTCTGGGCATTCTTCTACATTGTCCGTAAAAAAACCATCGTTTCCTTTGATTTCCGAGTTGTCAATAGTACAGTTCTTTTCATCGTCCAGGATAAAGACACTCGTTCACAAAACGTACCCGCCTTAGCTGACGACAACATCGTGGTATCCTTGCTAATTGATTTGGAGTATATTTTGGACACTTTCGTCTCTGGTATTTTTGGCCATATCTTACAAAATGTAAGTATGACAAACAAATGGCACACTTTAGTGTAACGCAGACTTACAGACTTACAAGACATCATAGAAAACAAACTGACACAACACCGCAACGTGGAATGGAATAATAAAATAGCCAAGCTCTCCACAAAGGATAGTTCTTTGTGGGTTTTAATCAAGCTGCTGCGACGCGACAAAAATGACATACCAGTACTAATAACTAACGGACAGACTGCACTAACGGACGAAGATAAAGTTAACGTAATAGCTCGACATTTACACCAGACATACAGTATTGAAAACAATACTACTGAACAACAACAAAACAATATAGACAAACAAATACAAGATATCCCTACCTAGACCCCGATCCCCCCCAGAAAATTAGCTAAAATAATAACTTCACCCTCAGAAATTAAAAATATTCTAAAAACCTTCCCCAACTTAAAAGCCTCCGGACCAGACTACATACCAAATATACTATATAAAAGACTCCCCAGAAAATCACTAACTCAAATGATATACATTATAAACTCGGCGATTGCAATATTTTCCAACAGCGTGGAAAACTGAAATTATTGTTCCTTTTCTGAAACCGGGAAAAGACCCCACGTCACTTAATAATTACAGGCCTATTTCAATGTTAAACTCTCTGGGAAAAATAGCAGAGAAAATCATTCTCAAAAATTTAAACAAATTTATCAATAAAAAAGAACCCATCCCAAATATTCAATTTAGTTTAAGAGGGGGACACAATACCATGCTGTCGCTGTGCAAGGTGGTGTATGACGTCATCGAGATCTTTAACCGAAAACAAAACACCAAAATGTTACTTCTAGACATAGAAAAAGCATTTGACACCTTTTGGCATGCGGGTCTCCTGCACAAGCTAAAACACTTAAATAAGTTACCAGACTACTAAATTACACTAATTAGATCCTACCTAGATAATAGGAATTTTTTGTGTAAAAATAAATAACGCTAAATCTGAAAGACATGATATCAGGGCGGGCGTGCCGCAGGGGACGGTACTTTCACCCACGCTGTTTAACCTCTATCTCGCTGACCTACCTACATACCTCCTTATACAGACTATCATGTATGCCGACAACACGAAAATTTACGCAAAATCCTTATACGCACAGACAGCTACACCTAAAATACGGTATCACCTGGACAAATTCCTGCGCTACTACACAGACGAGAAATTAACAATAAATGACAACAAGACGGAGACAATCACCTTTACCAAAAAATTTACAAATATACGTACTTTTACGCTACTCACGATTAACAACAAATAATAGACTAAAAGAAAACAGTAAAATACCTCAGACTGACATTTGACCAACGTTTTTCGTTTACACCACATATTACAAAGACTATTAACAAGGCGTAAATGAACTTACACAGACATTACCCACTAATTAAACCACGTTCAGTACTAAACACCGAAAACAAATTATTACTATATAAGACCATACTTCGACCAATACTGACATACGGCTGCATTGTCCGATACACAATATGGACGCCTCCAGGTAACGCAGAACAAACTACTGAGACTAATGACAAATTCTAACAGATACATACGGATAGACGACCTACACATACACACTAAAATACCACTCATACGACCTTATATAACAAACACGGCTTAAAAATTCCTTGAAAAAGAATTAATGTTTCAAACCTAACCAGACATATTACTGACATACGTGCACACCACAATACAGACATACACACAAACTTTTACACGAAAGCTTACCTCTGTACTATGACGCTAACTAACGTAGACAGAACACACATAATGATAGACAAACGCACTATGACACACATACATACACCCGGCAACCACCACACACCCTATTTACTACCCTCCCACCCCCCTTGCATGGATAGGTGCGCCTCCTCCCTCCTCACCTTCTCTGTACATAGAGCCTGAAATAATTTTCTCAAACAGGTATTTTCACGTTTTTCCTGTATGTTTTATTAAACCCTTTTATATATATAGCTTAATCTCATTTTAAATATTCAAACTGTCAAGTATATATTAACTAATACATATTGGATTTTAATAGAAAAGTGTCATATCAAGACAACCAAAAATAAGCCAGTATAGCAGCACAGAGCCATAACACCGGCTGCCAGGACGACCGTCCGCACCTCGGCGAGAATTGTCGCCCTGGAGGTTATTTTGTATGAATAAATTTGTATAAAATGTCATGCTATATACCCTTGCTGCTCTGTATTTATTTATTTATAGAAATATAAATGAATATACATAAAGTAGCTTCTAAATAGATTTGTACCAAAATAGGAAATAAAGAAATTTAAATTGCAATTGGAATTTAGTCTAATAGAACCAATGCTTTTTGATTAACGAAAAAAGTAAATAGTATATTTGGTAAGAAAATAATAATTGCATTCAATACATATTTTTAAATTAATTCATACCAATTTTAAATTCTCTCACTATATTTATTATTTTTATAAATGTGTATATATACCACCACTAAGACAAAAATATTACATACCAATTTCCTAAAATATGTTCTTATAGGCATAAATAATTGTATAATTATTAGACCATTATCGTGTAAACTAATTTAATTAGATTTCAGTGTATATTATTTTATCGTTTTACTTTTAGTAGTATATTAAAAACCTGTTAGGAAAATATTTATTTTCTCAAGCAATAGTTTTATATATGCTGACAGTGTTACGGTGTTAGTTTGTTTAACCAGTCATTGACTGATTTACAGTTTTTATCATTGCATTGGCTGGTTCTAAATTATGTTGATAATTATAGTCTGTATTCATTGGCCATTAAATAAATTATGAGTACTTATGTATAATGTAAGCTAATCTAAATTGTTTTGTACGAACCAATAAAAACAAATGCTTTAAGTGCTTTACATTGATAATATGTGTACTTATTGCGGCATTGGTTAAAATAAATGCGTAAATATTTTATTTACATTAAATTGTTTGTTTTTCATAATGTGTTGAAAATATAATTCCTTGCACGCTTAGAACTTAGCTATATAACAAAATTATAATAACAAACTGATTTTTCTCTTCAATAATTAATTATGATATAAACTTTATATCAGATTTTTATAAATAGAAAATAAAAAAATATCATAATATACAAATAAGTAAAGCTGCAAATCGTTTCTGTGTATCATGGTCGTAGAGTACAGATGTACTTACTGTCGCCGGCATTCACCTTGGCCGCGAAATTCATTCTCCAGTCCAGTCTATTATTAGCTTTTGAGTTGTGTACACGTTAAGTCACTTGGGCGTATTGCATATTGTTTTTGTGTTTTTATTTTATTTGTTGTACTGTATTGTTGATATTAATTTAATAATAAAGCATGGCAGACTTACGCAGGGGTAGAAAACGGCCATTTGCTGACAAAGTGAATTCATAGGTGAATTCCCGGATTTATTCTATGATGGTGCTAAAATAAGTTGTAAAGTGTGCGAGAAAGATTTGATGTGCTGGGATAAGCGTGATTGTGGACTTCACGTAAATAGTGTACACTATAAAAATATAAAAATGGCGTGCCTTCGACAACACAGTTTATGTTTGATTTACTATTAATGCTGATTGCCTGTGATGTTCCGCTGCACATACTCATAAACAACCATTTCGAGAGTTCTGGAATAAATACAATGCCCAGGTGAAGTTACCAAGTCGCACAACGTTATGTACCTATCTACCAACTGTACACGTAGACATGGTAAATAAGATGAAATGTGAATTAAAAAATACACGGCAGTGGTTATCTGTTGATGAGACAATAGATTGTAAAAAAAACTATTTTAAATGTTATAGTACGAGTACTGGAGCCACTTAAACCAGCAGTTCCACTGTTACTAGCTAGCAAAAGACTAAGTCAGTGTACTAGCGAAACAATTGCCAGGGTGGTGCTGGAGACGTTAAAAAAATTTGAACTGTCAAAAAGTCAAGTGTTGATGTTTGTGAATGATGGCGCCGTGACAATGTGTTCGGTAGGATGTTTTTTGCAAGAACAAGTTTGTATGTTTATATATATTACGTGTAAAGTGCATGCTTTACATCTTGTGGCAGAAACTATTCGAAAAGGTTTTCCAGAGGTGGATGCATTAATAGCAAGTATAAAAAAAGTGTTTCTTAAATCTCCTAAATGTCTCCGTGCATTTTATAGCAAGTGTCCCGGTATTCCTGAACCACCACAGCCGATTCATACACGTTGGGGAACATGGTTGCAGGCAGCTTTTTATTATGCTGAATATTTCCAACAAATAAAAGCTATGATACCACAATTCAATCCAGATGAGGCTGCAGCTATTAAGGAAAGCCAGACAAAATTCGAAGATATTTCCGTTGAAACAGCTTTAGGTGACGAAACAAATGAGTGCGTTAAAGAAAAGTTCGCAAGTGTGTTAAATAAAGACACCGGTTTTACCAAATTAAGACAAATATGTGATGGTGCAGACCCAGATCCGTTAAGTGCGTTCAAACATTATTTTACGTATGCGTGTGTTACATCAGTAGATGTCGAACGGTCGTTTTCAAAATATAAGAATATATTTTCACCAAAGCGAACATCACTCATTGAGACAACCATAGAAACATACCTGATGCTGCAAAATGGCTACACATCTTCTCCAGTTTGTGATAAACAAACTAGTTCACCAAGCTAGTTAAGAGGGTAAGTTTTACATACATTGTTATAAATTGTAACAGTTTATTGTTTCTCGTATTAGTTAATTTCGAGTACGCTACTGTCCCTCGGAACATTTTTGACAGCCGTATAAATAAGTATATGTATCTTTTATAAGAAATATAAATATTGATACAATCATAGTTACAAAAATGTGAAAAGAAAAACCAAAAAAAGAAAAGCATAGTACAGGGTACAAATAATTAGACGTATTTCACAATTTGTCGAGAATAAAGCGGTACGTGTCGTTATATTGTGTGCTGTTGCATCCCAAAAAAAATGCATTAGTGGTGAGTATAAAATTTACCAGTAGGTTGCTGTAAAGTAGAACCCTTGAAAAATTTAAATACGTTGTGTTGCAGGGATAACAAGACTTGTTATCGGCAATTCAAATGATTGCTAAACTTGGTAAATAAAAGTAATCGTTGGCGATCTGGCAAATACTCCTATCTTAAGGCTGTCATCAGAGTGGCACCGTTTTCGGCCAAAATTAATCCAATCGTTTTAATTTCCTGGCATTCTATTAACTTGGTCGCAATATGACCGATTTGGACCGATAAGTTCGGGCAGTTCTGCAGAAAACATGTGACGTCGGACCGATTCAAATTGACTTGTTTTTCCAGCTATTTCCAGTTTTCCCGATTTTGTAGAGATTGCCAATGTTCCAATAACTGAGCAAAGAGAATGTGATATTCGCCAAATATTTTTCTGAAACGGATAATATCGTTTATACATATAATATCTTTCTCTTTTTTTTAACACGCTTTTATTAGCTTCACCTGTATGTTTGTTTGTAACCGACTCTTTGGACTCGATTTTGACCCACTTTAAACGGACAGATTTAATTGAAACTTTGTACACTTACGAAGAACCGGTAACAATATAATAATTTGATAAGTTTATATCATTATCCTGATCAGGATCGCCAGAATTAAGTAATTTCGTTTCCTCACGTATCCTCTGCGTGAGAGCAAGAGGCTTAATACTGTAAGTACATTCCGTGATTCTCAGTTCGGTCGTTGGCCGAGCGGGCTAAGGCACAAGTCTTAGTCGACGCGAAACGACGGACTCCTCGGGCGCTTTGTGCCATATTTTCGTATATCGAGCAACCCACGCTTTTTTCACAATAATACTAGTATTTTTCGTTCATTATTGTTTTCAGTTTATATTAATAATTATTTTTCACTTTTTAGTTTGATGTGCTTTAAAAGCGTGTTTTTTTAATTTTTTTAAACTATATTTATTAGATAATAGAATTTTAAAGCGGTACTTGTTTCTGTAGATAATAACGTTTGCAAATTCATTCTGTTAATTTCGAAGTATATTTTCGTTAAAACAATATTTGAAAAACCAAAACTGATGATATACCCGACGTCCTACTTTGGTCGATCTATTTAGGCCGTAAACGTCCGAAAATAAATTCGACTGAAAACGGTTCCATTCTGACAGCATAATTTTTTATATCTAAAATTAAATACGATAAAAACGATATAAATTATTTAAAATGTGAACTTTGTGTGTTAGAAAAAATCTTCTACAGATAAAAATGGTCGGAAACAGGACAAATAGATTAAAATAAAAACGCTACTTTGCTTACGCTTCGTTTAATATACTTAAACTTCTTCAGGGCTCAGTTGCCAAATAGTACCATGAAATTTCCAAAACAGGATATTTTTTTATCACATGCATAACAGGTGAAAACCCAAGAAATTTCCATATAACTTCTATAATATCAAAGCCATATTTCATTATCGCTAGTTATAAACTTTGTTTCACTTTTATAAATTCCAGAATTTTTCGGTTACCATTTTAGTTTAGCGAATATATAATAACATGTATATCATTATTTCTAAAGATATCTACACCGTTAATAGATAGTTATCTACTTGTACACCTGCTAAATCTGCAATAAAAATACTTGATAGTCTTCAAGACATGCGTGGGTTATTATAAATTATTATGGGTATAGTAATATTAATAGAAAATATCTGTGAGCTTTAGAAAGTTTTTAAATGATTTTTTTTAGTTCTAAAAATAACTGTATGACATAACGATTAGTCTTGTTAATTAAAAGTTAATATTAATAATTTACTGCAAAATAGTAATTTAAATTTACATGTCATTAAAAATAACAATCGATTTTTATTACTTTAGTGGAAAAAATAATAAATATCTCATTCGCGTAATCCTCGCCTTTTTCCAGGGTACTATATTTTATTTAATCGGTTTTTGGCAACGGATTTCGATTAGCCCGTTCTATGTAAATATGAAGTAGGTGAAACTTATTAATGACAAAATTACAGGTCAAACTCATCACGTTCTTTATTACAAGTTTAACACTTCTCATAAACGTCGGGGATTGAAAAATAAGTAAATAGTGAGGATTTTTAAATTTCAGCTATTGGCTGGTAAATTTTATGATCATTGCTGAAAATCCGAGTCCTGGGTTTGATGCCGGGTCGAGGAGCTGGGATATTTTCTAAGGTAGAAATTACTCTTACCATATCGAGGGCATTATATCATAGGGGCGTATAATCATAACACCAATATTGGCATTTACGCCCTTATGATACGATGCCCTCGATATGCAGAAGATGATTTCGGTATGTCTAAAAATATTTTAGCGTTTTATGATATTCACCATTTTGAAATCAAATTCACCAAGACTAAATGTCAAGTCAAATTGATGGATTTTATTCGGTAGTGATACGTCTTTTTAACGACACGTTAAAAAAGTGTTTCACTTTTTCTCCAGATACGATTCAGTAACATGTTTAGCTATGGCTAGTTATATCAGTGGAAAATCTACTACGTCAAAGGCGGCTAAAAATCTTTCTGGGTCTGTTTCTCAGGGGTATATAGATTGATAAGAGGTAATACCATAGTTTTTGCATATTTTAGAAACGGATAACTTATTATGATATCCGACAAAATCAAACTAACATTTCATTATTCATAGCCTTTTCACATCGCAATACTGGAAGGGACAAAAATAGTTTTAATATATTTAGCAAGCTTGGAGATGTTCACGTAAGTTGAAAGAAGATATAACGAAGTTTAGAAAAATCTAGGAGGTTAGAAACGATTTTAATAGAAAGGATAGTTGTTTGTATTGATCATTCATCGATAATAGTTACTTATGCACCAAGAGCAAAAGAGGCGTGAAAATTAACATGATAAGGGTCATAAACGCCCATTGTGCCCGAGGTTGGTTTAAAATTTTATGTACGACCTGTCTTAATACATAATACATAAATATATGTCGGCTATCTTGCAAATACTCCATAAGAATAATTGTTAAATTTTAATATTCCATAAAAATAACAGTTGTATGTCACACTGACAGATAGGAATTTGATTTCTATTACAAATAAACAAATAAACGCAAATAACCAAACAACAATGTAAATAAAGGTGGCCATATTATAATTTTGTGGCAAGAATATTTTGTTCAAACTTAATAAATTAGGAAATATGTAACACATGGTTGTTTTAATTTATCACAAATGAAAATTTAGTTTTAACATTTAACAGAATCCAATTTTACAGCCCAATGGTAGCGAGGGTTTTGTTTCGGAAGGAAAAATCGATGTTTTCCCAAGCAGCATTTTACCTTTGTATAAACGTCGCCTACTGCATCCTGACGTAGCTGGATAACGTAACCACAGTTAATTAACTGACTCGCTTTTCATCAATTCAGTGGATAAAATCAGGGTCGCTACAACATCGGCATGCGAGTAACAGAGATGCCGTTTGGCCGTTGCGCGAGGAACCAACTTTCGCATCAAAATTGGTGAAGTTTTAAATATATTTTTCTAACTAAAAACATTACTGTTAGACATTTGGACCACTTGCGTTCACTGGAATCAACACCTAAACTTAGAGAAATAGAAATGAGAGCTTCACCTTTTGTGTTTTATTGTGATGATTTTAGTATATTATTAGTATATTTGTGTTACCAAAATTTTTCAATGCAAATTAGCATGCCAATCATCATACCACGTCCGGCTATGTTGACATTGCTGATGGCAGCATTCCTTTTTATATAAACGGCTAATGTTTTTTTAATCTAATTAATATTATTGTATCTATATTGTTCTTATGTCCGTTTGATTTTTAAATTTTTAAATAAATTGTTTAATTAGCTTCGTGTTCTTTCAAGTGTTAATATTTTTTAAAGGGCAATTTTCGACATCATGAAATATAATTCGCGGACCAGTTCATGGTAAAATATGGATATTGTAGGATGAAAAATCAAGCGCGCCCCCACACTGATGAATTTTTAGAAAACAACTGTACATACAATGTAATGATTACTTAGTGATTTGAAACTTAAATGTAGCATAACTATATTGACCAAAATCACCGCTATCGCATTTTCTTCACATTATTTGTCAACATCACAATGACGGATAACAGTATATAGGTTTGTCCTTGAGCTTGTCTTGAAAAAATTGCGCAGTTATGTAAAGAAAACTCAGCCGCGTTTAGGTATAAATCCTTCTGAAATATACACTATATACGACTGCTTAGTTGTAAAAGGTGGTTAAATATTTGATTGACAAAGAAAATCAAAAGGATAATAGAATAACACAACAAAAATGTATAGGTTATGTTGTTTGTTTTGAGTTCTTCCTCTTCCTCTACCCACTTTACCAGACACGAATCACATCATGATGCATCATCCATAAAACGTTAAAAAATGACTCTTATCTATACGTCAATAATTCAATATTATGACAAGGTCTCCGCAACGTCAATAGTAAACCTAAGACACCAAAGTTCACAGTCAATGTATTTTAGTCGGCCAGATGTTAAAAAGTGTCTATTTTACTTTAGTCACAACAATTGATAAACGACGTCCTCTAATCGGCCAGAGGTCATGAGTGATATGATGACAATTTTCTACATCTAATGCAACGTAAATTCAGTGCAAATGTGATCGCATGTCGCAGAGTTGTTGCTTGGGTTACTACTACTTTCCCCCTATATACGCCAATGTTGCCCTCCCCCCTTAGTGAAATCCTAAATCCGTCACTGATTCTTTTGTCGAAATTTTGTGTTTTTCCGTTTAACTTAAAATGGAAGCGGATGAAAATTTACTTTCTTGTACTCCATCAGAAATTACCGAAGCAGCAGGGGCTGCGACGTTCGACTTGTTGCCTCAAGGTCGAAAATGTATGAAAAATCGAGCAAAAACTCTAGGCGGGCTGTAAAGTATTCTACAGTACGGTGGGCTGTAAAGTGATACTGTAAGCCCTCAAACCAAGTATATAAGTGACCATTTAGGACCAGTCGTAGGTATACAAAATACTTTAAACACCTAAAAATACTCTGAAATTGTTTGGAACATACATCTAATGCTAGCTGTTTTATTAAGACACTGTTGTTTTAGGATGTTTCCCGGTAAACACCATAGTATGGGCCTTTACTGGACCTTTATTGGGCCAGCATTTCCAGTAAAGGCCCGATAAAAGGCCCATTCTTTGTTGTTTACTGAGATATTACCTTCAAATATCATAAATCGACATTGGAAGTAAATCCATTTGATCGATAGTGGTGATGACGTATTGCCATTGACATTTTAAAGGCAGATATGCTCTTAAACTTTTTAGAAAACCAATTAGTTCTACAGCACGACATCAAACTCGATGATTTAAAAAATAGTCTATTAAATGCCAAATATAATAGAAAATAACTTTAGTTTTACATAAAATATATAAATCGTGATATAGCTTTATTTATTTAATGTTTACTACATTCACTGCAATTTAAATTTTGTGGTTACAAGAAAAACCTTTTTATAACATTTATCTTATTTTGCATTAATCCATTAATTTATTTTTGTATTATTGTGTAAATATGATACATTATATTCATTGGTGTAAACAGTTTTTTTATCAAGGCAAGCTAAAAAAATGTCTTTAAATTCTGCTTATTTAAATATTTTTTTAATAAATATGAGCATATATAAAAAAAATAATGCGAACCAAACATATACTAAATTTTTTTAAGGTTTCTCTCTCTACAATAGGTACACAACATTACTATTAAGTCAATATTAATGGACATATTAATCAACGCAACGGCTTAATAGTAATGGGAGTTGTTACCTATTTAATTTAATTATACAATAATACAATTTGATGAAGTGACACGATCGTCTTATTTAAAACAAATGCATAGTTTAAAATATTTAATCCATGAATGATGCTTAAAACGAATCACATTATAGTTAAATTTAGAAATAATTGTACGAAAAAAAAATTTGTTTGTGTCAAGAAAATCGAAAATTTTGTAAAGTTATAATTTTGTTTTATTTTAAATCGTATTTTTCATTAAATTTAAATTGACTGACTGATCGTCTGACATTTTTTGGTTATTGGTAAGTGCCGCCACTGTTTTTGTGCTTCAAATCAATGCAATTTGTATTTTTACATGGTTTTCCAGCAAATTTATAATAACATTTTTGTGAAAGTAACAATAAGAATTTATGCATCCATTGTCAGAGATTAACCACTGAACTATAACCGTTTACTGCACACAGAAATGTCAGCCAAGATAATGTAATAAAGTTCTTCTTCGTGCTGAAAGGAAAAAATAATGATTTCGTCAATTTAGGAATCATGTTATTTCGCCACATTATAATTTGCAATTAAAACGCGGTTACCAAATAATTATCTCTTCTTGTTTTAAAAATTTATTGAAATTACGAAACATAGATATACATGTTTATAAGTGGTATTCGTAACAACTTGCTGTGTGTTGAAATAATAAATTATAAATTTATATCACCTAGAGCTATGAAATTGGTATTTTAATATTAATTAAACCAAAATATTTGGTCGATTCCAACACTTTAAAAGGTTTTATATTTGACACTTTGTCGATGTAATCGTTATTTGTCCCATCTACCACCTACCAAAATCCTTTATTTTTACAAAACACGATTAAAATAAAATACAAGATAAAAGTGCTTCCAGACAACAAGAAAGCCGATGAATTGGCTAGACTCGGGGCCGAGGAATCCAGTCTCGGGCCTGAGCCTATGTTAGGCATTTCAAGAAGGCAGGTCACAACAGCACTCAATGAGTGGGCCCACGAGACACTGAGGAGGCAGTGGAGGACCAACAGCTAATGTTTGACTTTTGAAAATATGCTGATACTTACGAGTTCAAATTCTTAGTTCCGAAATTAATAACAAAGGCGATATTCTAAAGCTCACCATGGCAATCAAATAGAAATTGCAGAATTGTGTAACATATTTTTTTGGTTCGCATTACTAGATTTAACTGAACATGGCTCACCACTATGCTTCATCATTACATTAATTGATTTGGCTGGAAACTATTTTACAAGAACATTTTGATTATGCCGGTTTAATTATAAACGATGTAGATGGCATTTGTCGCCACCGGGTGTCTCATCTATACAATATACGAACTTAATGTGGCGGGAACGTAATGGTAACGGTAATGGTAATGGTGGGGGAGGCTGACGCCTGGCAAGTAGGTCACAGACGGGCCCGTTTTACGAACCCCCAGTTGTCCCCTTAGCCATGCGTTTCTCTTGCTCCCTCATCGAATCTTTCCGACCTTCTGATGAAGGTAAGGATGTCACTCATTGTGAGGGAGCTCTCTTCTCCTTTAGAAGCGCCTCAGAACCGAGGATACTGTGTCTCAGGCGCCCAAACGCTTCACATTTTCCCAGGAAGTGGTAAGATGTTTCTTCATCATTCCTGCATCCTGGACATGTAGGGTCTTCCTCAATACCTATCAATGATAGATGCCTCCTAAGTCTGCAATGGCCTGTCAGAACATCCTATTAAAAGATTCAGAGTTTGCCAACTCCGTCTCAGCAACCAGGCCGATCTCGATTTGCTCGGCCTCGTCACAAAATCTCGGGTTTGCCTTCAGGCATTGTTTACGGCATATGCAATTATCTGCATGGCCAGTCTGATAGTTATGAAATAAGTCAAATTAACGAAGAAAAAAGCAAATGACCTAATGGATAAAAGTAGTCATTAGAGTGCTGGTAATATAGGTACAGCGTCCACAACATAAGGTTCCCAGGTCATTTGTAATTTGAAAGAAAACATGTATCCTTTCTCTCTTCTGTAACGAAGAAAATCGCATAATTCGTACATTCATTCACGTAAACATACCTGGTGTCAACGAGCAAATTATTTTAATACTTTAGATTCACATTTTTCATACGAGATCAAAAGTTTTAAATTTACCATAATTCATTTTACTTACACCAATTTAAAGCTTAAATTATGACGATTCTAATAGGCAAGAAAAAAGCAGGGGTTATAATTTGAAAAAATTAGAAATTGTCGCTTGTCAGGAAAAAATTATTTTGAATTATTTCAAATAATTTCATTATAATGAAAAATATTCTCTTCATATTGCACCTAAATGTCAAAAATGAACGATATTATGATATCCAATGCCTACCTGGAAAATTTTCCTTAAACAAAATTTCAATTATTAATTTTAAATGTCATAAAAAATTGAAATAAATCGCCATATTTGAGGGTAATGTCAAAAATTTGGATTTATTATATAGAAAATTTCATGCATAATCCGATTTTGTTAAAATATTCAAAATTTATAACACTTCTGGTGAAACCGGAAGTGATAATGAGTATATGTTCGTCAAAATAAAATAGTTCTCATACGGAGTTCTATGATTAAAAAATTTATTCCAATTATTAAAAAAATGACGGGCTGATATATAATGTCGTTAACATCCGGTATGTATACAGTAAAGTTATTTAAAATTTTAGATTGGATACCTTTATGTTGCGGCACTTATATTATACTAAACCGTGGCGATTCGGCAGCTAATTCGATTTAGCCGACTGTCCGTGAAGCATCTTTTCGACCAGGCTTTGCTCGGTTTTTCTGATCAATTATTAATGATAAGGCAATTAGTTGTTTTCATAAATGCGATATATTTAACCAACTATATTTTTATACCTGTTTAGTAGTCAAGTAAATCCAATAAAGAACAATTTTAAAATGACCGTTTATACATTTTTTTACACAAATTCCTTTTTTAATGTATTTTTGAAGTGAAGAGGAAATTAGAACATTAGAAATAAGTGAGTAAATATCTACAGGGTGGGGCAATAGTGCGTCGGACCTCGATATCTCGAGTTCTACGATAGCTAGAAATTTATTAAAAAATTACAAGTAAACTAGATAAAAAAGTCTATAACTGGAAATTATTTTCGAATATACAGGGCGAGCAAAGACGAAATTACAGGACAAAGTGCCTTTTTTAAAATAGCATGCTATGTATATCAGTACATTTTTTGAAGCCTCTTTCTAGGCTCTAATCATTCCTATATTATTATTGGCTATCTCCCAAGCACTTTGATGTAATGAATTTTTTTGTTGAAATAATGCCATGCAGATGGATATTAAAAAAATCACCACAGTCACAATTATGGGTTTTAAGAAAAACTTATGTGAATACCAGTTACGGGACATCTAATTAATGTTTTTGAATCATTTTCATTTCCTAAAAATGTACAGGGTGGCCAGCAATTAGTATTCAATTAAAAACTTTTTAAATTGAATTTTCTCAATTTTTTTCAAACGGAACACCCTGTATATTTTTCAATGATGTGATGTAAAAATGAAAAACGAACAAATTTTGTAAGTACTTCCCTATGGCTAATTGCAACCATTTTCGTTTTATTGAGCAATAATTACAACATTCAAAAATAAACTTAAAAAAAGAGGTTTCTTCAAATAACTCAGTAGAAAAAATTATAATAAATGTTCCACATGTTGGCCATTTTGATTGACACACATCTCTATGTGCTTTTTAAATGAGGTTCCCACTGTTCCTAAAACTGCCGGTGTGATAGATCTAAAGGCAGTTATTATTATTTCCTTCATATTTTGTACTGTTGTTGGTGTGTCTCTATAAAGAATTTCCTTCACGTATCCCCATAAAAAGAAATCCATTTTTGTAAGATCTGGGGATCCAGCAGGCCATTTAGTGGGTCCATTTCTTCCAATCCATTGATGAGGGTAGGTATTATTTAAGTGGTCTCTAACTGCATTTAAATAATGTGGTGGAGCACCATCTTGCTGAAACCACATCCTATTTCGAATTCTTCCAGGGCGATTTACCTATAATTGTGGCAGATAGTTTTCCAAAAAATTAAGATAAATAGCTCCAGTCAACGTACCATCAAAGAAATGTGGTCCTATTACATGTTCTCCAATAATTCCTCCCCAAACGTTTATAGACCATCTGTGTTGGTTATCAACTTGCATAAAAAAGTGAGGATTTTTCGAAGCATAATAATGGAAATTGTGCCTATTAACAAATCCATTTTTATGAAAAGTTGCCTCATCAGTGAATAAAATTATTGAAGAAGTTGACATCAATTTGCATTTTACCTCTGGCCCAATTACAAAATTGCAGGCGCTTTTGAAAATCGTCATCAGATAATTCCTGGTGCATTTGAATATGATATGCATGCAACTTATTTGTTTTTAAGATTCGACCCACATACCGTCTACTTATTCCTACTAATGAGGTCACTTCTCTTTGACTAACATGGGGATTCTCAACCGTTGCCAGCACCACAGAAAACTCATTTTCTTCGTTCACAACACGTTTTATTCTTTCACTTTTTTTATATTCGTCATTTCCAGTTTCCAGAAATCTATCGAGAAGGTTTTGGAAGCTGCTAACATCAGGAAGCCTTCTTTCAGGATAACGTTGGTGATAAATTCTATTGGCAAACAATTTCTGTCTGACTCGCCCAAAACAAAAGTCATGTCTACAAGTTTCGCTTTATTAAAATTCATATTGTAAAATTCCAAATATTTTAAATTCAGTACAAACTGTAACCAACGACCGATAAGTGTGATAAATGCTCCTTTGTACATGACAATTTATACCAAACTGAGGTTTTATTGCTTGTCAAATAACGAAAACAGCAACAAAATGTACAAAAAAATCATTACAGTAAAGAACTGGTTAAATACTGTTTACTCATTTCAATGGAAATGGTCCCACTAAATGGCCTCATTTCAAAATTGCATAAAGACGTGTGTCAATCAAAATGGGCAACACGTCGAACACCTATTATAAATTTTTCTAATGAATTATTTGAGGGAACCTCGTTTTTTTAAGTTTATTCTTGAATTTGACACTTATTTATTTATAAAACGAAAATGGTTGCAATTAGCCATAGGGAAGTACTTACAAAAAATGTTCGTTTTCCATTTTTACATCACATCGTTGAAAAATATACAGGGTGTTCCATTTGAAAAAATTGAGAAAATTCAATATAAAAAGTTCTTAATTGAATACTAATTTTTGGCCACCCTGTACATTTTTAGGAAATGAAATTGATTCAAAAACATTAATTAGATGTCTCGTAACTAGTATTCAATAAGTTTTTCTTAAAACCCACAATTGTGACTGTGGTGATTTTTTTTAATATCCATCTGCAGATGGCATAATTTCAACAAAAAAAATCCTTTCATTAAAGTGGTTGGGAGATAGCCAATAATAATATAGGAATGAATAGAGCCTAGAAAGAGGCTTCAAAAAATGTACTGATATACATAGTATTCCATTTAAAAAAAAGCACTTGGTCCTGTAATTTCGTCTTGGCTCGCCCTGTATGTCGAAAATAAATTCCTGTTATAGACTTTTTTATCTAGTTTACTTGCAATTTTTTAAAAAATTTCTAGCTATCGTAGAACTCGATATATCGCACTATTGCCCCACCCTGTATATTACATAAAAACACACTTTTTGCTTTACTGTAAAAACTGTCTTTTTTAGATTCGGTTAGAAATGAGCAGTTAGTAAATAAGAATAAATTGAGAATACAGTCAACTTACTGAGTCTGCTAGTTGCTTAAACACTTTACCTGGATATGGAAACAATAATTTAATTTGTCGTAATTGAATTAATATTTCCTTATCTTTGTAAAGTGTATAATGAACTAAATAATTATTACATAAAGAAGGTGTACAGGGTAGTTAATTATAAATTACCCACCCCTTATCATCGTTATTATTGCCTATAGAAAATAAAAGTTGTGTGGTTATGACTGAATTTTGTTAAAATGGTATCAAAAATAATATATTTTTTTTAAATGGGATACCCTGTATATTATTAAATTTTTGGAATGATCCTTTGTTTCAGGTTTCAAAAATATACCATATGTTAACCCTACCATATACCGCTTTTGAGTTATTAAACGTCGAATATCTTAGTTGAACTAGTTACTTACTGTAAATATGGAAAAGTGAACATTATTAAAGTGAGCAATGAAAATAAAATTTATTATGTTTGATAAGTGACATTTCTTTAATGAAATAATCAAAATGGTTTACAGTCAGGAAGAAAAAGTCCAAATATTTACTTGTTATATACAAAATAAAAAATAAATGTGCAGCAAAAAGAGCATATAGGGTGTTGTATCTAAATCATTCAACACCATCAGAAAATACGTTCAAAATATTTACCGAAAGCTGAATAATACCTCCCACTTTAGTAGAAAAAAGCGTGTAGTTCAAGCAAACCAGGAAGAACAGCTAGATATACTGCTTCATTTCGAAGCCCATCCATATTTATTCGCGAATAGACTTTTTTTGAAACATTGTATTATTTTTTAGAAAATTCTGATTGTAGTATAAATAATGCAGTCGATCAATTAAGTAAAAGTTATTCCAAAATCCAACGTACGTTAAAATATAACAGCTATAGACCATATAAAATTGTACCCGTACAAGTTTTAACAGAGGCTCATAAAAGGAAAAAACTGGACTTTTGCCGCCAGATGATTTAAAAGTTGGATGAAGATCCCGATTTTTTTACTAAAATATTATGGACTGATGAATCATCATTTTCTACGGCAGGAGTTTTTAATAGAAAAAATCGAAGATCGTGGGAAAACAAGCACAACAGAAAAAAGATTGGTAAAACAAATAAAAAAATCAGGAAGAAAGACTGGTAGCGTTTGGTGTGGAATTTTCAGAAACAAAATTGTTGGGCCTATATTTTATGATCATACTTTAACTGAAGTTACCTATCTGGAAATAATTATCCCAGAAGCAGAAAATATTCTTTTGCAGAATTTGCCTGAAGCCGAAGTTGATGATATGATTTGGATGCAGGATGGGGCAACTTCGCATAGTGTCCTACCCGTTCGAGATCATTTGAATAATGTATTCCCAGTATGGATAGGGAATAATGGACCTATTAATAAATGGCCACCTAACAGTTCGGATTTGACCACTATGGATTCATTTTTTTTGGTAATTTCTAAAAGACATTGTCAATAATGATAATAATAAAGAAAAATAATAGAGAAAAAACATCACCTTGAAGGAGGAGGAGAAACAGACCAAATATCGCGATCTCCGGTACGAGCTCCAAGTGCTGTACCCGGGCTACTCAGTAAAAATGGTCGTCCTTATAATCGGTGTACTCGGAGGGATAAAGCCTACGCTACTCTCGGAACTGAAGATCATACCGGCCTGCCAAAAATCAGTTGAGTGGCTGGCAGGCCAAATGCAGAAAGCGGTCATTCTGGGTTCTCTCCGTCTGCTTAGGGCACACGATTCTGGTATCTACAGTCATTAACCCTGCGGGATGTGGGGAGTGGCTGTAGTTGATGCGCCGGCGCGACTCCCGTGAGGCGTCGGAGGCCACGGGAGGACTGACCCGCATTGGGAAACCGAAAAAAAAAATAATAATAGTTTTCAAGTCATTAAAGACAGGATTCGACTTGAAATAAACAATCTGAATGTAAATAATGAAGCCATTTCCGGTGCAATTATAAATATAAGAAGACGTTTTCAATTATGCATTGACAATAATGGTGGGCACATCGAACATCTTTTATGAGTTATCATTTATTATTTAAATTTCCTAAATAAATCTTTGTTATATATTTTGTATAAATATTTGGTTTTTTCTTCGTCACTGTAAACCATTTTGATTATTTCATTAAAGAAATGTCACTTATCAAACATAATAGTTGTCATTTTCATAGCTTACTTTAATAATGTTAACTTTTCCATATTTACAGTAACTAGTTTAACTAAGATATTCGACGTTTAATAACTCAAAAACGGAATATGGTAGCGGTAAATTATGGTATAATTTTGAAATCAGGAATAAAGGATCATTCCAAAAATTTAATAACATACAGGGTGTTCCATTTAAAAAAATATATTATTTTTTGTATTCCCTGAAATCTGCACCCTACTGTACTTTTGATAGCATTTTAATAGAATTCAGTCATAACCACACAACTTTTATTAAAACTTTTTTTTCTATAAGCAATAATAACGATGATAAGGGGTGAGTAATTTATAATGAGTAACCCTGTACAATTTTTCCCATCGATTAAAAGATAATATAAACTCGTGCGTGGCGTATTCCATTCGATTGGTACATATGGAAAATCAGTAGAACTTATGGGAATTTATGATTATTACGTATGTAGTTTTTTACGCGTTGTGGATGTATTACTCAGATTCAGAATTTAGTAACAAATTCGGCCAAAGGTCATTTTGAAATTTGGGTGCTACATTGTATTTGTTTTTGTGCAAGTAAACTTGCCAGACCGGTATTATTTTATATTTTTAACATTTTATTATTACTTGACGGTATACTCCAGTATTCATATTATACGAGTACAAAAGGACTCACAAAATTCACATACTTTGGGGAAATGTACTCTTACTAAATATTCTCAGAACTACTTTTCAGATGTACTTGTATCCGAAAATGTATGAGTATATTTGTATTGTACTCGGCTCAGCCCTTATTGAAATTCGACTCGAAATGGAAGTCAATTTAGCCGCCCAGCCTGCAAGAAGACTCAATTATGAATAAAGTTGCTACAACAAGTAAATGTCCAAAAATTGAAAATGTTGTCAGTACATGTGAATGTAATAATAAATAAGGTAATGAATAAATTCATTAAATTTTATACAGACGAATCACTTCGGAATTCAGATCCACTGAATGAAAATTTGAGGGAAGCAGTGATAGCCTATGATATAATAATTGTAAATAGTGATGAGTCAAACAACAGAAAGTTGGATAACGATGCGGTGCAATAAAAAAGAGACACTTAATAAATATTTAGGCTGAAAAGTTGAAAACAAAGATGAAGAAAACATGAAAATTTGAAAAGGAAAGAGAGAATTGAAACTTGCAAAAATTAATATACTGAGAGGTTTAATCCAGACAATTAAGAGTTAAATAAGAAAAGGCATAGTGAAGATACCTAGACAAAGATTGCGAGACCTGTTCATTAAAAAAATGGTTGTTTACATATTTTCACATAGGTTTGAGGTTAAAGCTGATTTATGAGCAGAATATACATATTTGTTGTCAGTTATGAACAATCATCTGTTAAAAATATATTTTTGTATAAATTTGTTTAAACAACAAAAAATGAGAAACATTTTTTAATGAATAAATATGTTTAATAAAACAATCAGTTATTTAGTGAAAGCATTATTAATATATTTGTTATTGCTCTGCCCCCTTGATCTATTCGATTAATTGTTTTAACTTAAGCAGTATCCCTCAGGACCTTAAGACATGGGCAATTAGGTTGTGACCCAAAAACACCATAGATATTTATATATCATTTTCTTTTATCAGTTTCTGTTATAGTATGAGTTATTATTGCTAAAACTTGGGATACATGTGTCCCATCAACTTGGCCTATAGTAACTGACAAAGATCAAAAACCACGCAATTTGTTAGATTCTTGTACAGTTCTACAATTTTTTTCGGTCACATTATTTTCTTATTCCTAAAGGTATAAACCAATTTGCAAACTTTTATAAAGATTTACTTAACTTGTATTAGACAGAAGTATCTAACATCCTTATTATCACGAAAAACCATGTGCCTATGAAAAAATAATAGGGACACTTTTATGTAGATTGATAAATTCTGTATCTAACTTTGTAACAAAGATGGTTTAAATTTAAAAAAATAAAAGTAAATCCTATTGACTATAACTAACGCTTTCTAACAAGTTTATTAAATTAACATTTTGCAGTGATATAAATTTACTTGATAAATTTGCATGCTAAATTTCATCAAAATCATTTTATAACGGAATCGCAAAATTGTAAATATGACAGTACTGTTGTTTCCTTTACAATTCTTCTATGCAGTTTTACGACTTTTTTTACAGGTATTCTTACATAGTATTCTTTCCGAATATTTTTGAGTAAAAATTATAGCGTAGCAAAAGAAATTTTAATGCAACATATGATTTTTTTTTATCAATTGAGTAACATAATCAGAGAAGCCCTTGATTTCGTTGACTTTTAACACAAATTTTTTACCTTACTAAGAATTTTCAAAAGTACATTATTTACATTAAGAATCAAATTCGATTTTACGAAAGGCCTAACTTCTTTTTGAGAGAGACAAATAACCGGGCATTTATATTAACCTTTAAATTATTTTCATTTGGGATCAAATATATAAGGAAGCTGGGTATTGTCAGCGTAATCTTGCATTTTTGTTGAACCGGTACCTTTAAGTAGATTTGATGTATATAGTAAAAAGATAAATGGATCCAACACTGATCCTTGAGGAACATCAGATGTTATTATGTAAATGTTGGCGAAATTATCCACATCCACTATTCTTTGTGTACGAGAGTATATATGTCCTAATAAAATTGGGTTATATGTCGTAAAATCCATAACATTTTGATTTCCCATAAAAGAGAAATCTAACAAAACAAGTGTAGAGGATTTACCTTTATCTAACGAATTTCATCATAAATATTCAGTAAGACAAAGGTAGTGCTATGACATTTTCAAAAACCCGACTGTAGAGGGGAGATATTATGTTTTTGAATAAAATTTTCTAAAACTTTTGATGGTAGGTATTATGCTTATTAGTCTTAGACCACAAAATTTTTGAGGACTATTTGTAATCCTTTAATATACCTTTAGTATAAAATATAGTAACACAATAGCTACAAGACAATTTAAGGTTATATCGCATACATGTACAAACAGATGGTGTTCTAATGGATCTATGTCATCACAAAAGCATTACCAACTTCACTTTGTTTTTTGGTCCTCAACAATCTACCAGTGTTGATGACGTTATAAATCCATGAGATACATTTTTATTTTAACAAGAAACTCTGGGTATATGGGATTTGAATTGCAATTAGTTGGTTTACATGAGGTTATGTTGTTAGTGGCAGGTCGAAATGGATGGAATTACCATGTTTAGAACTTGGATTCACATAAATAAGTGAAATAATATAAACGTTTCAATTGTGATAAACAAACTGCATGTACTGTACCGGTAATGAAACGACATTATTTTGTTATAATTTAACAAATACATAAAATATAAACGAAGCCTAACTTTTATAAAGAAACAAAACAAATTAATAACAATTAAACATCAAAAATAGTAGTAAAAGTCCTTCATATTGATTGATAGTTCATATAAAATGTTATTGCCTCATAATAAGTAGATATCTGCAATAACCGTTGATTGTTTACAAGCTTTCTTCTGATATCATATCTTCATTTAAGAAACAATTTTTGTCAAATATGTTTACATGTGTTAAATGGTATGGCTACTTTCTCATGATTGTCCAATTTGGATACTATGTGCCAAATATCCTTTTTAGAGAATATATCAAATTATCTTAAAATGAACGTTAGAAATGCGATACTTACTATTATCAAACTATACACCATAAATAACTATTTGAGTTAATTTTGAAACAAAATTTTCTACTTGATAAATATTTAATTTTTTTTCACATTTGAGTTAACTACAACTTATTTAAGTATTTCTCTGGAAGTAAAACAGGATAACAAGGATGTCTTAGGATTTCATGTCAGTAAATCAGGAGCGTATAAGTTGAAAACAGTACAAGTGTGGGGTTATCATAAACTAAGGGGTCTATTTTAAATTCTTATATAGTTTTAAGAAATTATGCTAGTAGCAGAAAGTAAACAGAATCTAGTTGCCTCAATAATTGGATTTTAGTGTATCTATGGAAAATAAAAGAAGTGTCGTGACAACTATTGATACAAGTGTCAAACGAAATAATCGTAATTTAGAGAATTGTTCTCAAAATAAAACTCGCGTAAGGTAAATTGTAACAATTTCAATATGGATCTGCAAACAAGAATTGGTTTAGTGCAATGTTATTATGTGAGGCGGTAAAAATTACACTACTGGATTGCGAAGATTTCGTACGAAAATGGGTTTGAGAGCAGGGCCGTGCACAGTGAAGGCGTATCGTAATTTGATTAGCAAATTTGAAAGAACAGGGTCTGTAAAAGACCTTCCGAGGTCAGGAAGACCTAGGATTAGTGATGTCCAAGTTGCAGAAGTTCTTCAGGAAATTCAAAACGTAGCCAACACTAATCCGCTAGCAATCAATAGTAAGAATGCGATATCAAAACGATTACAAATGTCATACACCACGGTTTGGGAAATTTTACGGAAAATCCTAAAAATGTATCCCTATAAACTGCAACTCCTGTTTGAATTAAAGGACGCAGATTTTGCTCTCGGGTACGATTTTTTCATTACACTTATTGACTCAGATGGAAATTGAACCCGAATGGTTATCCCGTTTTATGGACAGATGAGGCCCACTTCTCTCTTAATGGTGGAATTAATACTCAAAACTGTCGAATACGGTCAACAGAAAATCCACATGAAATCGTTCAGCAAGGCCTTCATGACAAAAAAGTCACCGTTTGGTGCGGTTTCACAGCTAATTTCATCATTGGTCCATACTTTTTCGAGGAAATACAGAATGAGGAGGCCGTATCTGTAACTGTTACTGGTGAACGATACCTGCAAATGTTAAGGGATTATGCAATTCCACAGTTGCAAAACAAGCACGAAGGAATTGAAAACATGATTTTTATGCAGGATGGAGCACCTCCGCATATTTACCGACCAGTTAAAGAATTGTTAACTGCGGTTTTTCAAGATCGTGTTATAAGCAGACATTTTGCAAATTCATGGCCACCAAGATCGCCTGATATTAACCCAGCGGATTACTGGCTGTGGGGTTATTTAAAAAATTTGGTGTTTAGAATGGCCAACAACGCTGGAGGAATTAAAGGACAGTATTAGAGAACAAATTCGTGCAATTCAGCCAGAAATCTTGAATAGTGCTGTATACAATTTGGAGGAACGGATGGTAATTTTACAACAACAAAATGCAGGTCATATCGAGCATTCGCGGTAACTAGTGTTTGACATCAGAAATCTCATTATGTAAGCAACTAGATCCATTTACTTTTTGTTTTTAATTTGATTTGTTAAGAATATATAATAAGTTGAAATATATCCCTTACTTTATAATCACCCGTTACTTCATTAAAAAATGTTCTCACGTCTAGTCTAAGCAATAGCGATGTAAAGTTACCGTCTGCCAGTCGGTAATCAAAGAGACCATATGGGTACCATACTTTTCTCTTTTGAAATTTTTAGTATGGCGGCCGCATACGGAGGGGGGGAACATTTTTTTTTAATTGATTGGTTACCGATATTTGTCCGCATAGGTAGTTAGTATATGTACTCCACATACCCCAATGACGATAGCAGACAAAACTTACGATCGGCACGCGGTAACAGGAAATTAAAAAAAAGTTCTTGTTACTGGACCAAACCTAGCGCATAATGTTTGTTTTGGTGTGTACTGTACTATAGTGGCAGACATTTCTATAGGCTGGTTTTTGCGCAATTTGCCATCAAGTGACGAAAAATGGATCAAAATTTGAAATATTGATAAAAAAATTAAAAAAAAACTGATGATTAAAAAAAACGTCTGCCCAGCCAGCTTATGGTTCACAAGGCACTAAAGAAACCCTAATCTTGGCTGGCAGACATTTTTGCCAATTATAACCCCACCAAACTACCCCTTAAAGGGTTAAAGAAGCTCAAATCTATCGTATTTTCTACTGTAATAACATATCCCACAGACTTTTTTAATATTTATAAGAAAAAAAGTACAGACACGAAAAACTGAAAAGTTTTTTAATCCTTTAAGGGGTGGTTTGGGGGGAGTTAAATTTGGTAAACATGTCTGCCAGCCAAGATTAGAGTTTTTTAATGCTTTATGTACCCTAAGCTGGCTGGGCAGCCTTTTTTTTAATTTTAACTATTTTTTATCGACATTACAAATTTTGATCCATTTTTCGCCGCTTTGATGGCAAATTGCTCAAAAAAGGTACAGGTTGAAAATGATTTTTTATTAATAATTTCTTAACTATAATTTGAAATTTAAACAAATTTTGGTGGTTACATAGTGAATGAAAATCTTTGATTCTGATCCATAAGTAAGTCCATTTACCTTCTAGGAAGCCAGCAACAGACTATCCTTAAAGAATTACACCTTAAAATGTTGGGAGGGTTGATAATGTCGAACTGTAAGTAATAGAACAAGATTTCCTAAACATTCATTTAAAAAAGTACTCATGTTTGATTTTGGTAAAATCAATGGTTTCGGAGAAAAATGAAATCTCAGTCGGCAAACAACTAAATGACCACCATTTTTTTTTTTGAGGGGAAGAAATTGAAATGTTGAAAATTACAAGTAAATGAGTTATTATTTTAACAAATTATTAATAAAGTACTTTTTTTTTTCACCCGTAACTTTAAAAGCCCATAACTCAGTAAAGGAGTATCGAAGGAAACATTTTCATATGAAATTTTGGCACTGTTTGTCCCCATCTACAAACTCCTGAATTATTGACATGAATCCCTGGGACACTTGATGTAGAACAAACTTTTTAAATTTTTGGAAACAAGTTTCTATGTGAAAAACCGCATTTAGAATTTCAACAGACTGTCTAAAAACTAAAGTTTAGAACCATCTTACAAAATATTTCTTAGACATAGTCATTTCGGAGGTACAATAAACAAAAAACGACATAAAATAACCCTACGCCGGACGGTACAAGTTCTTTATTTCTATAATTTGTATTTGAAAAATTAAACATTTAAAACTGAAATCGTATTAATATTTTAAATAGTTCACGGAAAAGTTTGTATGAAGCAATTTCTTCTTCCTATGTGATAAATAATCTTGCTTTTCTAGAATCTGCAATAGCATAGATAAGTTATTTTGAATTTTTTGAGTTTTGAAAGTAAGTAAAGTAAATAGGTTTAGTTTCAGTTTTTTTTTAAATCTCTCAAATTAATGAGCCGTGCAGTAATTAAAATTATTTTCTAGAATTAGTGGATCATTAATATCGGGGAGTTGTTCATTACCGCTTCTTCATCTTTATTTGTGATTTTGTTATTAATCTGCCACATAGCTTTATTCTTATTTACACTGTGTACTATTTTATTTTAGTACTAACAGTTTTTTGTATCTATTAGTAGCTTATGATCGGCTTTTTTATATTCTTTTTACAGCTCTTCATATTCATTATTTTTTGGCCTGATCAGACTGAATCCCCCTGTGTAATTGATAAGTAACGGCACAACTAACTTATTCAATATAATAATCGTTTTGCTATCTATTTACCAAAGTGAAATTATTGCCCATTGGCAACTCTCGACTGTAGTTATATTTATTTCTTAACTATTTCATATTCAATGATTAAAATCTTCTATAAAAATATTAATCATTTAAATTATCTTTAATAAATCTTTAATATTACATCAACACTTTTAATCCATGAAGTTATATTGTGTAATAATAACATCCTAATCAAGTTCGAAAGAAGTAGCAACCGAAAATACAGTTAGTATATAATTAAGTCGAAACGATATGATATGTAACGAACATTGAAATAAATAATAAATATAAGTAACTCTACGATCGTTTACTCAGAACTGTAGTTTTCTATATTGACCTCTAAAAGTTGTTTTTATATATACGTTAATCTCCACCTTTAAATAGTGCTTTTATTCTCTATATGAAGCATATCATGCACTTCCTGAATGGCAACGGAATCTTGAATGAAGGCCTTGTCGCGTGCTATTTCTACTTTTTTAATTCGTTTTTTTTACATACATACACCAAAGTAAAAAATTAAATTTGTACAATTATGGTTTTTTACAACGGAGATAATGAAGAGCGCGGATTTAGAAAACCTAAAATTTATAACAAATTAATTACAGGTTGTAAAAATATGTTAACACTAGTCAACAGTAAAAATGCTTCGATGACAAAATCAACTAATTTTAGTTTGTATTATCGTGTTTTAATGCCAAGATGGCTTCTAAAATCGTTAATTTGTTCTAGTTTCGAAAATACATGGGGGTATGGTATTCAGCGCTCTTGTATTTTCACTTAGTGAAATTTGGACTAGAAACTTATTTTTGTAGCAACACTGTGAAAGTGTGCGGCCATTACTCATTGAGACGTATCCAAATTCTCTCGCAACGGTCTGTTTTTGGAAAATAAATAATTCAGACCACATTTCTTATAAATTAGATGGAATGGTTTGAGTTATAGATTAACTTCCAAGTTCGATTAAAATAATTTCATTAAACCCTATTGTACTACCCATGTAGTGTGCTGCTACTGTGCTTAAAATTGTTTACTGAGAAGTTCCATCGCGCGTGCGCGTCGAAAGGACAAATTCGATGAGTTCTTTTAGCGGTAGAAGCGAGGAGATGAGTTTCGTGGCTCCGAGCCACGGCACAGGGCAGAGCCGTTGCGATGCCTGAGTTTGTGTGCGTTACTGTACGTTTGCCTAAAACTACGTTATTGAGCTAAGAAGTTATGAATTAGCCGAGCTGGTGTAATAAAGGAAATGCCCCTGACCGCGCTCTTGGCTCAAGAGCTACAGGTAAGATTGTTTCAGCATAGTCATGTATATAGGCGAAAAGTCTGTAAATTTAGCAAAACGTTTTCTTCGAACCCTAGGTACCTAGGCACCATGATTACTTTGTGATCAAACTCTGAGTGCCTCGCGAGTGAACAATAAATTGTCGACTTGAAGTATAGTAAAAACTTGCAAATCCGCCCGCTGCATTTAGACTAACTTCTAACTGTACTTTTATGTGTGGCTCATTAGCACATAACTTCCTATTTTCCATCTTTTATAAAGGTGGCCAGTTGTTTATTAGTTAAGGAGAATTATTGTATATTTTAACCTTAAAAAGATGGTGGCGCCCAATAACCACTAATATTGTAGGATTGATATTTCCGTATGATTTGAATTGGCAATTGCTATATAGATTTTTTTTTCGATTCATTTAGTCTTAAGTTTATTTGATTTATCTAGTTAACTACTCTGCTTCCCCGCCCAGAGAAGAGAGTCATACATATTGCTATTTTGAATAAATGTATTTTGCTATTAGTATTTTGTTTTATTTACTAAAATTTGTTTTAACTATTTTAATGATACGGTAAACCCCGTTATATACCCTACACAAGTCCTCCCAAAGTTTTATTGGGTTACTGCCGGTACCTGAGGATTTTGTTTTTGAAGATCGTGAGTTTACAGTAATTGCCATATTTGTGGAGATGTAACTTTTGCGTCCCAAAAACGGGCCTCAACTCCATAGACATCAAAAACTTACATCTTATAAAGTTGGAGAGCACGACAAAAAATTCAGATCATACAACGGATTGTTATTTTTATACGGTGCCACCTCTTCAGACCAGAATTTCCAAGAAAAAAAGTGACTCATAAATTACCACAACATACCATCTGCATACAGAATACCTTCCTATTTCTGACTCACCACCTTAATATATTGTAGAATCTGATGAACAATTAGCGGCAAGATGATTCTGCTGAACTTGAACCTTCAAATTCAGCTGATTCCGATTTTGTGCCGACTCAACCGACCACAAAAAATTACGCAAAATGATCTAAACAACATTATCAGATACTTAGATCTCCCAATGAATAAAGCAGATCTGTTTTAGGCTCTAGATTACAGGAATGCAAACTTTTAGAAGAAAACGTAAAAGTGTCTGTATATCGATATCGACAAAAGACCTCAGCCAGATTTTTAAAATTGAACGGGATCTTATAGTTTGTAGTGACATACTTGCTTTAATAAAATCACCTAATATTGAGCACAAACCTGAGGATTAGAGAATTTTCATAGATTCTTCTAAATTGAGTCTAAAAGTTGTTCCACTCCAAAATGGCAATTTGTTGCCATCCACTGAAAAGCCATTGAAAATTATAGTCTTATTGCTAGGCATGCAGCTGGATTATACAAAGTTTTGTTGCTTCCCCTATGACTAAGAAAGTGGTGGCCTCCAGAGCAATCACTAAATCCTGGAATTGAAATAATCCAAAACAAGTCATTGGTTGATATCAAGAAGATTATTCTACCTGTACTTTACCTCAAATTGAGGTTAATAAAACAGTTTGTAAAAGCGATAGACAGAAACAGGCCAGGTTTTCAGTATCTGCAAACAAAATTTCCTATAAGCTCAGTGAAGCAAAAAGAAATACAAGTATTTTTGTCGGTCTTCAAAGTCTGTTTGGGGACCATCAATTTGATAAAGTACTCTACGGAAAGGAGAAAGTCGCATGGAAGTAATTTAAACTAGTGGCTAATGAGTTCCTTATAATAGAGGAGCTAACTATTATCAGGAAATTGTCGAAAATCTCACGGCATACTAAGACCTAGGATGCAATGTCCGTAAAAGTTCTTGCTTTCATTCCATTAATTTTTTTCCGGAGAAATGTGCCTCATTAAGTGATGAACATGAGAAAAATAGAACTCTGTTATGCTGGCCGACTACTGCTGAAATGTGACCTGACATTCTCCAGATGTAGAATATAAAAAATAAGCAAGAACAAAATGCAAAATGTGGACCTACAAATTGATGTTAACTTACCCTGTAACGTCTTTTAATATAGATTATCTTAATACAGAATAGGCGATTTCTTTATTTTTCTATACTCTTTTAGCCGTATCCATATCATCATAATCTTTTGATGGGGTTTGGCGTGCAATTTCAAAACTAGAGCAAAACACTTTTTTTAATTTTTCAATCTATAATACAGCAGAAAATGCAAAAAAAAACAGTCGATGAGAAGCCGATAAAATAGCAATGAATGCATTGTGTGATTAATATTTGATGAGATATTGTAGGTTTTACACGATCTTTTTCTAGATTAGATCGTAAAGACGCGACATATGAGCACGAACTGGCTTGCACGAACGCATGCGCAAAAATGGACGTCTTGCTCAGGATGCTCGCTTTGTGTGTAAAAGCACGGGCATACCAACGCACGCATGCGAATGTAAGTCACAGCTTGTCGGTTTTCTTGACATGGTTAAAGAAAATGATTTGTTGCGTGGTCAGTGTAGACGCTAGACCGGGTCAGTTTGGTATGTTGTGAACGTATGAATTTGCGGTTTAATGTTTGTATTATTTTTACTACAACATGAAGTAAAGTAACGAATTATATTTAATTGACGAGTACAATAAACATGTTTTTCTTAATCAAACTGTAAATTAGGTATAAATGCAGCACGTGCAACTGCATTGTTATTTGAATTCATTTTCACCATTGTGCAGTGTGTTCCGTATCCGAAATAGTTTGAGCACATACAAATGATCACAAAAACGAAAGTTTCAAACATAACCTGAGCAAGCACAACCTTAGCGCAAACGCATCTGCGTGCTCATATGTGTATGCACCTTAATGGTTTGTAAATTTACGGAATTTGTTAAAACCATGACATTTCATAACATACTTTCCACAAATTCTAAAAACCCCTTCTCTGTGTTAAATGCACTCATTCATTGGAATGAATAACTTTTCAAACAGCTGAATATGACGAATTTTTTATAATTTTTATACAAATAGGCCGCCATATTCTACTGAACTTATTTGTTGAATAAATATAGTTTAAAAAAAATTAAAAAACATGCTTTTAAAGCACATCAAACTAAAAAGTGAAAAATAATTATTAATATAAACTGAAAACCATAATGAATGAAAAATACTAGTATTGTGAAAAAAGCGTGGGTTGCTCGATATATGAAAAATGTGGCACAAAGCGCCCCACGCTTTTTTCACAATAATACTAGTATTTATCGTTCATTATTGTTTTCAGTTTATATTAATAATTATTTTTCACTTTTTTAGTTTGATGTGCTTTAAAAGCGTGTTTTTTAGTTTTTTAAACTATATTTATTTTTCACTTTTTAGTTTGATGTGCTATGAAAGCGTGTTTTGTAGTTTTTTTAAACTATATTCATATTGCTTATTGATGCTGATATTATAACATATTACGATCCAACAGATATTTCTGAAAAAAAAAATATTTTTTTATTTCAGCCATGGGATTTGAACTCACGCCCAAGGAGTCCATCGTTTCGCGTCGACTAAGACTTGGCCGCTCTGCCAACGACCGACCTGACAATCACGGAATATACTTACAACATTAAGCCTCTTGCTCTCACGCAGAGGATACGTGAGGAAAGAACTGGCGATCCTGATCAGGATAATGATATAAACTTATCAAATTATTGTATTGTTACCGGTTCTTCGTAAGTGTACAAAGTTTCAATTAAATCTGTCCGTTTAAAGTGGGTCAAAATCGAGTCCAAAGAGTCGGTTACAAACAAACAAGCAAACAAACATACAAGTGAAGCTAATAATAAAATAAAAAAAAAGCGTGGTAAAAAGAAAGAAGAACTCACCCATTAGCAGAAATTCAGCGCACTAGCTAAATCAAATCTTTGATTAACAGCAGGACATTGTTTTTTAGAAAATATATTTTTACCTACAAAATGTTTTTATTTTTCAGAAATTTGTCAAAACTGAGTGGTAACTTTTCACATAAGTGTAGCTAATTTAAGTCTCAACATTTTGCCTTTTTACTCCGTATACTTTGGCTTTCGCAAAGGCCGGACATACATTTGTCGCACACTGTACAGAGTGTTTTCTAATGTCGAAAACCTCAAGAAGTAATTCGTTGGACGATTTAAAGAAGGAAAGTTCCCATGAACATGGGTTAGGAAATGCTTCCATGCAGAATTATGGTCCTTCAAAGTTAAAGAAAAATAAAAAAATTCTTTGATTATCATTCGTAATTTTTAACTGACTAATAATGTTAAAAATAACTTGCTTTTGGCCATTCACAATGGTACTTTTTGAAAAATTTCGGTCATATTCCGATTATTAATGAAGGAATTGATAATTCTGTTGCGAAGATAATTTTGGTGTACAATATTTGTTCGGTATACTAGAAATTTCAGGTAAATCCAAAAAAAAATCTAGAGGATTTATATCAGGACATCGTGGTAACCAAGCTTTTGACATCACTTAGGAAACATCCTGTATAATTCAAATATTTTATTTCTATCCATCAAGCAAAGTAAGACAGTTTCACTTCGTATTAAACCATGGTCAAATTACAAAAATAAACTAAAGAAGTAAAACTAGCTGTCTTAAAGACTACATTCGAGCAATTTAAAACAAAATTATTTTTGTGCAGCATTAATTTTAGTACAAATTGTTTTTGCGAAATCTCCGTAAAAGCAAGAATTACTGATTCAAGAGTAAAGGAACTAAATTGGCCTCCATCTTTGCAACATGGCAGTGGTAACTTTACAACGTCCGATGGAGAAGTTTACATATTCATAACGTCGTTCTGTAGAACAGTAAAAATATTTATTTTTGTCCGAACTGGGCTACTCGTCAAATAATGACTAATTTTCTATTAATGAAATAGAAATAAAATTCAACCCTGGATTTACTTTCCCTAATGGAGACAGCTATAATCCAAAAGTCGTGGAGCAATTATTTCTCGTTTTCTCAGCTGGGACTATTTTTAAACTATAAGTATACATATGTTTAAAAATTTTCCTGATCCAGTCTTGTTCACGTGACATCGTTGATTAATTAAAATTGGTCAAATCTTATAATTTCTCTCTAAATGAGTTGAATATAGGATATGCATTGTTCGTTTTCTCTTTCCAGCTATCAATATTTTTTTGTATCAAAGCAATGTGTCGCTGATTCTGATTAAGGCTAAGAGAGACTATAAAACAAACTGTAATTAACAGTTCAGTTCACTTTAGATGGAAACAGCTCCTGTTTTTTTCCAAGTTTTCCATTGATATTTATTACGTTGGACATTGACGGGGAACTTGAATTGATATGCGACAAATAAATTTACTGTTTAAGAAAAGGAAGCAACAAACAAGTTTCAGAAAAGTCAATTTTATTATAAGTAGGATATTTTTAATAAATCTAGTTCTGTCTTATACTGTAGCATTTATTTTACATTTCATATTTTTTACACGTGTTTCCGAATTATGATTATTTTGTGGTACACAGATGTTTATTATGATACGCTGGTTGAATTAATAAATTTGAATTATATGAATTAGTTGGACAGGGTCGTCTCTAGCTATTGTGCCGTTGGGGTGCGAAATGTAATTTACCGCCTATCTTTTATCGCCTCAAAAACATATTTTTTCATCCAATTAGGGAATGAAAAAGTAATAGGCAATAGAAAAATTAAGCCTTTTATTTTATATGTGTGTAATTACACAACGTAGAGCATGCCGTTATACAGGTTCGGAAACCAGGAACGATACAGTTAGCGTCAAATACTACGAATATACTAGAAAAATGTTCCATTATCTAGTTGTTAAGTGCCCTATACACAATAGCCCATCACGCTGGTCCATCGTCGGTTATCGTCGTGGTCGGCCACTGTTGATGCCATTCTCGACTTCAAAGTTTACAGAAATTCTGTAAACTTTGACAGTGCCATGCCGCTGCAGGCGGTGCGATATAATAATCAAATTACTTTACTCACTTTATTAGTGAATATATGCCGCCTATACCATGTTGCCGCCGGTGTGCAAGGCACGCCTTGCACCCCCGTCCCTACGGGTCTGTAATAGTAGGAATCTATATAATTATCCATTGGGAAATCAAATTTGGTGAATCCATATAAAATATACAGGGTGTTTCTAAAAGATTGGAATATCTCTTAGCTGTAGGTTTTTGACGTTAAACTAAGTCGACTTAATATAAAAAGTAGGGGTCTAACTTTTTTCGCATGCAAGTTAGAGGGTGTTAACGTCAAAATTTTGTATTAATTTATTGTCTCCATTTCAGAGACTACGATACGTATCGATATCCATTTCAAATTTGGTAAGGGTATGTTTTTGAGGTCCATGATTAAAATGGTGATACTGTGCACGTCACAATTTATAGAGGGCGCTAGTTACAGTAGTTTTCTATGACACTTTAAACTATAACTTTTTACTTCCTTATACCTAATATAAGGAAGTATAGTAATCGTGATTTTTTTCGACCTCGAGATTTTGATTGATATATACTTTTTGAACCCTCCTGAATCCATTTTGTCGGTGCGCGTGTGTGTGGATGTGTGTGTATGTATGTATGTGTATATCCGCGATAACTCAAAAAATAATAACGGGAGACTTCCCAAATTTGGCAGTTAAGTTTGTCAACAATATTTTAGGTGACACATTAAATTTGGTGAATATGGTACCACCAGAAGAGACATAATGAATGAAAGAAGAAAAAAGGTTCAGTTTCGGGGAGAAAATTTAAAAAATTTTTTGCATTTCTGGACGAATCTCGACGAATTATAATGAAAGAACATAACTTTATGAAAAGAATCTGTCCATATGTCTGTAGTATCGCGAAAGCAGCCACAGTTTTTGAGATAAAGCTTTCAAATTTGGTACACTTGTTCTAAAGGCCAAAGACAATGAAAAATTCGGTGATGAGCAAAATTGGCCAACGGGACCCAAACTTTTTTTGTATTTGACTACAAAAAAATATGTTTTTGATGAAAGATTATAAATCATGTTTACTATATCAAGCCAATAAAATATATTTTCCAAATACTTATAAAGCTGATGTAAACTGAAACATTTTACACATTTAGCCTCATAAAATGGGGTTAGGATAAATTTGATAGTTTGAAATTTGAAAGGTCTAATTTAGTTACAAAAATGTCAACGTCAATAATAAAAAATTATTAAGATATATGACATGAATTATTATTGACAGTATCAAATGACGCTAATTAATTATTTAAAAATTTTAATGAAACATTTTAAGGTACGCTATTAAAATTTAATTGAGGTAAGTGAAGAAGAATGATTTTTTAGAACAGGATGGTATAAGAAAGTTATATGCTGGCCACATCAGATATTTTGAGGTTAGCTTTTAGACATTATCTTTCATTATGTTTGAGCGCAATTTCGTTCTTCACAAAAACGGTATACTCGTTAAACACGACACAAAGCGCCTGTTTCGAGAAGTACGCCATTTACAACTGCAAAAATTCGATGAATCTAGAAATACCATTAAAGTTCAGAAAGGAATACCACTCCATTTATGCCAAAATTTCATGAAACGGAACTGAAAATAAATGTATCAAAATATTATTATTATTATTAAAAAATGGAAATCACATTGAACATTTGAGTTTATGAATTATAATGGAAGAATTTTTCATTATTGTTACTAACTTGCTACTACCAGTAGAATAAAAGTTTTTGTTAGCTCAAAAGTATAAACAATGGGGTACTGTCTGAACTAACCTGTACCTATGGAGTGTAGAGAAGGAGAAACGTCTCCGTGTTAAAAAATGTGATCGGATTTTCGATGGAAGAATAGGTGGCGCTGATTTAGAGGAGGTATTCTACGTGATTTTGTTTTTACTATTTTTATTATTTTTTTACGCTGTATAATTCTTTTCAACACCTACATAATATTATGTTTTCGTTAGTTTATAGAATCTGAGGCTAGTTTCAGAGATATAGTAAGTGTTTAACTTCAGACTCAATCCCATAATACGATCAGCGCCACATCTCATACCTTACAGAATTCAGACCACATTTTGAACGTACCGTCCATAAGAGACGTTCCTCCTTCTCTACACTCCATACCTGTACCTCTCTTTTAGGATGACGAACTCTGATGTTAGCCGAATATTACATTGGTAACCGCTTAAGAAACTTCGGATGTACGATATATTGCAAAGTATCGATTAAAAGTTACTGGTTGGGTATAATATCGAACAAAAAATACCAATATGCGAGGTACCCGCCCAGCTAGCACACAACGTCATTATGACGACAATTTTAGGTCATTATTCGTCGGAGACGTCACATGACCTATTCAAGACGTAAAATTGACGTCTTATTTTTGACGTACATATGACGTATTATTTTGACGTACATATGACGTCTAATTTTGACGTATGAATGACTTCTTTTCTCTGATTTACATCTTTTTATTTCCATACATTGTGTTGTTGTGTTAAATGAATATTTTTAGTTTAAATAGGTACATAGTGAAATTGTGAAATTTCACTCATATAGATTTTTGCCCATTAGTGCAGGTATTATCCATAGGTGCATTGACTTAACATACTAACCACTAATACTGTTTATATTCTATCATCTCTACCCGTGCTTCTAAGCTTTTTTATTCACTTTTAAATGTTCGCGCCTTCAAATTAAATGCGTCGCCAAGCGCATTACATTACGTTAATTATAATGACCAATTACAGAAGTTATTTCTGTGGACCAATCATAATTTCTGCAGACAGGCTCTTCTGTCATCTGTGCTTTTAGTTGAAGTGTTTTGTGCTGTGGTTTTGTATTTCACGTTTCGCATTGAGCATTTCGGATAACAACCACCTGTTGTTTAGGGTAGTACTCATCTATGTAGATCATTTTCACTTTTTTGTGGATAACTGATAAAATAGATAGTCATTGAACAAAAGTTCAAGGTTGATAACACGAAGGATGACATATGTTATCGTCGAATTTCATGAACAAGATGGCGGTGGTGTTGCAGCAATACACAGTTCTTGGTTTACTCCTCTAAAAAAAGAAGCATTCTGGCCGCCGTATAAAGAGCAACAACGGTTTGATAAAGCTTTGCGATTTGGCGAAGTTGCAGACGAAAACAGTTGGAAATTGTATGGCATTGCAAGAATATTTTACGAGACTGGTAAGTGTCATAGTCAGATCTGCAATGGAAAATTGTTTACACTTAAAATTACAGATATTTTAAAAGTGAGGCAGAAACTAAAGGAAGCAGAAGTAACCTCAAATTTGGAAAGTGAACAGGAAGATATCAATAATAACGGTCGGCAGAAAAGAAAACACAAAATTGTAAGAAAACTATATTCATCGGATGATGAATGTAGTGAACGAGAGTCGTTACCAAGGCCTCCACCTATAAAAAGGACTTATTTAGCTTCCAATCTTTTGTCACTGGATGGAAAGGGTATGTAATATTGAATCAAATATTTTGATACAATCTACTAATAATTGAATATTCAAAACAATTCATTGTTATAAATTGTTATATCAATATGAAAAAAAGGGATTTACCACGCAAAGAGAAGAAGTAGCAGTTTGTGTAATACTTTTTTGAATATGAAATCTATCTTAAATAATCATATACTTACCTATTAAAAATTATTAATGTGAAAAAATGGCAAACATTTTATCTGTAAGTAAACAAGTACTATTGGTAAAAGTTTCCATTGGGACATTTTTAAAAGTGGAGAGTACACATTATAGAAAATGCATATAGACAACTGTTACTCAAATCCTAACCTAAGTAAGTTTTGTACTGTCGAGACTAGTAACTTTTTATACAGCAATCCTTGATAAATAATTTCTACAGTGTGATTTTTTTCTCAGCATTCACAAATTCATCACAGTCACAGCTGATACTAAATGGATCATCACAGTCTCCCTGTACATCACAATCATCTAATTTGTCTCCGTCATTGATGAGCAATCTTAGAAACAGTTCCTTTTCTGCAAATAAAACAACAGTGAGTTGTAACTCTCCAGCGACTAGCACGTCTGACCAATTAACTGTGACAGGTTTGAATAATGTTTAAATGTATAATGATTATTAATTATTATGTGATTTTCAATTTTAGACAAACTTATAGCCTATGTTAAAGAACAGAATGATCAAATACTGACATGGATTGCTAAACAAAATCAGAAAAGCATAAATAACACTGAATTTGGTATACCAGATATTCCATTTTCATTTCCACTGCAAACTATTGAGGAATTGGATGAATTGAATGCTTATGTTAATGATAATAATGATAAGTTTACTGCCTTAGTAAGTATGATATAATTTATAATGACGATAACTTCATTTTTATTATATTTTCAGGCTTCGTATTTAGCAACATTAGGTGGCAATACTCTAACTTCTAAAACAAACAGAATTTTCAAGCATGTTATGTCAGATGTTACAATAAAATTTAATTATTATGGACAGAGATCAAAGAAAAAGAGCATTTTCAGACTTGGCAGTAAAAAATTTGATCTTAGGTAAGCATAGTGCTGCATACCTTCATTTTGCATTTTTTAGAATTAATAAGTAATAAATATTAAAAAAAAACAAAAGAAATTCAAAAAAAATGATTTTTTGTGATTTTATAATACTAAGTAGAAATTAAACTTGTTAGTTGGGGTTTTCCAATTTTTTGTCTGAAAATTTTTCATTTTGTTTAAATTTTTTTCGATTTTCCCAGAATTGGATAACTCACCAAACAAAAATATGTATTTAGCCAAACAAAAAAATATGTTCTTAATTTCTTAATTAAATTTTTATAAAATGAAAAAAAAATTCAATTTACAATACCTACTAATAAAATTTTAATTCAGGTGCTGTTAAAAGAGGTGTTCCAAATTCAACAGATAAGGATATTGAAGATGTTATGAAAGTCTGGTTAAAACATGCACGGGAACGTTTAAAGAAGAAGGATGCCGGAAAAAATCAAGTATAGATTAAAGCCTCTTGTAAGTAAGCGACAATTTCTTCGTAGAGTAGCACTAACAGTTAGGAAAATACATTCCAATACGTCATTCACTAATAATATATATATATATATATATATAAAACCTCATAAATAAAATTGCAAAAAGTAAGTTTCAAAAGTTTGTTCATATGTTGCATACATAATTATGTTTTGTTTGCTATTTTTAACTTGAATCAATTTGTTAAGTTTTTGTTTTTGTTTAATACTAAGGTTTAATGTAGAAACCAAATATTTTATTTAAAGGACATAAGTTTTAATTACAATAATTTGTGCAATTTTAGGTTCGTTTGTAGTACTGTTTCTACATACATACAATATTGTATGAATTTCTATACTATTTTGTTTTTTGTGAACAGAAGTATTGTTTTTTCTAACCTTTTATTTTGTTCCTATTTTGAATACATACTTGCTGTAAATATGTATACTTAAAATATTGTGTTATATTGTAATATATTTACATGTGCTTTTTCTGTATGTACTAAATAAAGATACATGTTTCAAGTTTTTCTTTTATTGCATTTCATAAATTTTTTTTGTAAAAAAATTGACGTCAATAGCAGGTAATTTTTTATACAAATTTGACGTCAATACTGGGTCAATTCTTCATGCAATTTGACGTCGTCTTATGACGTCATTTTACCTGTGACAAATGGCCGTCTATTTAGGGTCATTTAAACGTCTTTATGACCATCCGAATGACGTTATTAGTGACAAATTGGCACGTGAAGATGACGTGACCTTCACGTCAGTGTGCTACCTGGGCGGTTCACATTCGATCCGGCATTTATTGAAAGGGTTTTTTCAAATTACACACAAACACTATTTGTTCTACTTTAGTACGGCTACATGCCATAAACATCCAGACAATTTCACTAAAATACGTGATACAGTGGGTACTGGATGAAAACGTACCGTAACGTAAACTGTAATATCGGTGCAAAATATCATACCATATCAGACATCCCTACTACTGAATAATATATTGAATTCATTATTTACATTTTAAATAAGTACATTTACTACAAAACACATAGAAAATAAATATTTCTCCCACATTGCTCGATTCTTTATTCATTATAAACTATTTATCGCGTATCGGTAAATTAAATATTGGGTTTCGTTTCGCCGCTGTCGTCTATAGTAACTAGAGTAATTGTTTAAGTGAATGGAAGCCTTAGAACAATATGGTTGCTTTCTGGAAGAATCCGATTCCTTATTTATATTCGTTTGTGCCTGAGTTATGTTGTGATAATGACGTAATTAATTTTTTCCTTTGGCCACTTTTCATGATTTGTTCTATTCATTTGCAACACAATTCGGGATAACTCCCAAATTATCATCCGTGGTCATTATAATTAGTCAATTGCCCTTAGAAATATTGCTGAATGGACTTAAACCTCAAAGCAATAATAATAATATGCTGTAGTGTATAGATCTCCTTAAGGAGAAATAAATGTTCTATGATAAATTAACATTGATTTTGCCACCATATATATACAACGACTTTGTTGCAAATTGCAAATATTGAAAATATGTGACAAAATTTGTAAGATAAAAATAAACGTTACAGAAAATGATTATGTATTGAATTTAGGATTACCAAATTACAATTGGCACTATAGCCATTAATATAATTTGTATACTTTCAAAAAATAACTTCATATTAAAATAGTGGATATTTTATTTTAACACTAGTAGTGAAAATATTACTTTCCACTGTCCTTTTAAAAAGATGTTAATTTTTCTGAAATTGTAATAAAAAAATATTTTTTGTCATATTTCCTTTTAAAAATATGTATTCACAAAAAAAAACTTTTAAGTCTAGGTACCTGACTCAAAAACCAGTATGTAATTATTACTATTATTATTTTTAATTTACTATTTAATTTACTACATAATACATTAACAATAATGGTTTATTAAATTCACGTTAGTTACTATCGAAAAATTTAGTGACACCGTTTACTGGTTTATATCAAATTGTCTATATTTATGAAAGTAATAGACGCAGATATACTTAAAGAAAAAGGCACACGCCAATAAATTGCATGTTATTAAATTAAGTACTTTATTAGCCATTAGTAGTTATAACAACACATTATAAAACTTAGGTAGTAGGCATTTAGCAAATTATTTATTAGCATAACATTTTTTCATACAAACTCGGGCCAAGTGCTAAAATATTCTCCACCAATTATTATTTTAACGACTTTTACCCAAGAATAAGTATCCCTAAACAATACAATATAAACAACAATGTAACTTAAAATTTATACTACACAATAAATTCCTCTAAGATGGATAACAGTACTACTTACCAATGGTAAATAACATTACAAGTATACGAATTTCCTGAATGAAGGCGTAATTTATTGCAAGACAGTCATCGGTAATGTTTCTTATCTTTTAATATGACTTGTCTCTGTACATAATTTGGAGAATAATTACTGATTGATTACATAGTTAAACATGGATGTCCAGTAAAAGGAGAAAGAAGACTAGGTACATAAACTACCTTTATAGCATGTTGGATGTATTCCGTCAGTCTGGTCCGTACATTTCGATCTATTTATTAATGCACATAAGGAATGAAACAAAAGAAAAATTAATGCAATAAATTAAAAACAATATAAACGTAAAAAAATATGTTAAATAAACTATTCTTACTAAATTATGTGCTATTCCGAATATACCTATTTGTTACAGATCTTTTGCATTTTAATGGTTTCGTAGTATAAATCGGAAAAAAGGGAGATTTAAAATTTTCCTCTGTGGGGCTTAGTAGCTGTTATGATGGCAATATTATAATTTGTGAAAATTTAGATCTGTATGTATCTAATATAAATGTAAAATTTTAAAATAGTTTTTACATTAATTAACTTTCACATTATAATAAAAAAAAACTACTAGGTAAGCCCGCAAATCTGAAAATTTAAAAACTATTTAGAGTATTAAGAACGATTATTATGACCTACAATCCCAAAATTATTGCTTAAAAAATAAATATTTCATTTATTTAATTTCTTACGTGATTCCTTACGTAAATATATATATATATATATATATATATATATATATATATATATATATATATATATATATATATATATATATATATATATATATTTTTATATATTATGATATTTTATTTTAATGAAAATGTTGTTTGTTATATTTATTTTAAGACTCTTTATTATTTTTACCTCTCCTCTCAGGGTTCGGGCAGGTTCCTGGCGATTAATCTGAAAATATAATGGTACAGCCCAATTTCAAATAAAACACACCTTCACAGATTACAAACAAAAGAATTTATTTTCAAAATTTCCGATATGGTTTAGAAAACGTAAATATCTTAAAATTAAAATGAAATGGCCTTTATTTTTGATCAGATCTGTTATTATTATAGCTGCTATTAAGTCGTCGAGTACCTAGGATTTATTGTGGTTTTACTTACGGCGATTTCTTGTACTTCACGTTATCGCAATCTCTGTTGAATTACGCTTCTGCTTATATTGTTGCTCTGTGCCTCGATCCTTCCTCCGTGGCAAATTTCAGATTCATCAAACTTCAGTAACAATGGCTGCACGGCACATTGGATTTATATTTTCGTAGCACAACACTATATTTATTTAATAATCAGCAACCTTTTATTTAAGGTACGTATTTACCTTTACTAATTTCCTCAAATCACATTTACTATTCTATACAATACTTCTTGGTTGTTGCAACTAGAAATTACTCTTCTATTCCACTAGGAATTATTTTATGATATTCATAAAATTTAATTTTTTGTTGTTTTAGGTTTAGAAACCCTGTTTTAATAATTTGCGAGCTTGAGTATGGACTTCATTTGAAAATATAAATTTAAAATTTTTAGGTTAGGAAACTTCTTATAACATTTCAATGCTCTTCCTTTCAGCTTTCTATCCATACTAAATCTTAAATATGACCTTTTTTATTGGCCTAATCTGACGTTTCTCCAAAAATCATGACACTTGATTTTTGAAATTTAAAATATGAAAATTTAATTTTCTTTTTATTTCTTTATTATACCTTATGGCTCTAATTTTATTATTGAATTAAGATATAGAGATGATTAGCTTTATTTTGATATGCCATACTATGACCTTTTGTGAATATTTAGAAAAATTACAATTGCAACAATTTTTAACAAATTCTCTTATATAACTAATTACAATCATCTAAACCACATACCAGAGATTACTTTAAGAACTAATGAACAAATCAACACCATATTTGCATGTCTAAATACATTTAAAACATTATTTTAATTTGCCTTTCGTTTTAGGACTTCGTTAAACCTCATTGGCTGGAAACTTTTCAAATACAACAAATTACTTAAAACTAACTGACTGGAAACAATAAATAGATGCTATTCTTCTGACATAGCTATAACAAGTTCAACAAATGGTTTTTATTTTAGAAAAAACTTCATATTTGTCAAAGTTATGTACCTCCTTGGACATAATTTACACATACACCTTTTAAATGTTTTTACATTTTGATGCTATATCGTTGTACTAGCTCACAAGGTGAGTCTCTTTCACTTTTGCAAAGTTTTAAAGTTAGACGATGCACTTACTTCGTAGAAATGATTGAAAACTCAGATATCGTAGAGTTTACGCTACCCAAATTATGAAAGTAGTTTATAGCACTTTTTCTCCAGTGTTCATGATTGCTATCATACTTGTAGCTATTCTATGACTAACTTTATTATATTTGTCTTTCACAAAGTTCATAATTTTAATTAATAACAATAAAATTTTATTTATTTTTTTTCCAGGTTATCCAAAGGTTTTGGTACCTAAAATCAATAATGTTCTGGCTCTGGTTGCCATGCTATACACAATAGTCCTTCTGATGCTTATTCTATATAGAAACAATGTTTTATACCATAACATAATAACATACAGTTCATTTACCACACGGTAGGTGTTTATATCTAGCGTTTAACAACATTTATTACAAATTTTACCTATTTGATATGAATACAGTTAACATAAGTGTCTCTCACTGAAATTGGTCTCTCATACCACTCAAAATATCATTTTAATTTAAATTATAGAGTCTTTCTTTGCTTTAGTATTGGCAAAATATCCTTATTACTTTCTTTTTATTATTTAAACATAATTTTATTCTTATGTACTCTGTATATTATACAGGGTGTGGTTTGGTCATCGTAATATATATAACGCATCGATTTGATCCCCATTTGTGTTATGCGAAACTTAATAGTTTAGGAGTTAGATATTTAGGTTTCCGTGTATTTTTAGCTAAACTCCGGTTTTGCCCACAAATTTCATCATTCTGACTTAACTATTGGTACTAATGTCATGATTTTTTTTATAAATGTAGTCCAATAGTGGGCCTATCATCCTGTAAATTTTTTTTATTGAAACCAATACTATTTGGAAAAAAAACAAAGTGTTCCTTAACTTTAGAAGACCAGCAAAAAATAAAAACAGAACAAATTTTTAGCAACCATCTTAAAAACTTCTCTACTTTACTGGCAATCAACCTGATAAATTTCATTCAACTAGTCCCATGACTTCACATCGAAAATTTTGTGCAGTATAAAAGGCGAAAATCCCAGAAGCAGAAGGTATCATGGGTGAGGCCCGCACAAAGGATGCAAACAGTGAACACACGTGTTTCGGACTTATGGTTCTAATCAGCACTGTGCTGTTAAGTTGAAAGGATGGACTCAACTTAAGACAACGACAAAAGGAAGCCAGACGCTCATTTGTGGCTGCAATTGAAAGACCCCGTGTTTACAAGGCGACAGACAGTATTGCCAGGGAGGCAACTATAGCTATTTGCGGGGAATTCCCTGCTCAAGGAATGTAAAATAACAGAGGATGAAAGGTTACTATAGGATGAAATATAATAAGTAGAAAGGATAATGGGTGTTACTTTACATTCACCCATCTGATTTCATCTCTATGCGGGTCTAACCCATTATCTTTTCTACTTATTATATTTCATCCCGCAGTAACCTTTCATCCTCTGTTATTTTACATTCTTTGGGTAGGGAATTCCACGCAGGTAGCTATAGTTGCCTCCGTCGCAATATTGTCTGTTACCCTGTAAATACGGGGTCTTTCAATTTCAGCCACAAATGAGCGACTGGCTTCCTGTCAGTGGTTTCCTAAGTTGTGTCCATCCTTACAACTTATAAATAGTCGTCTTGATAATGGTAATGGTAATGGTGAGGTAGGCTGGCGCCTAGCAAGTAGGTCACCAGACGGGCCCTTTTTACCAACCCCCAACTGTCCCCTCAGCCATGTGCTACTTTTGCTCCCTCGTCGAATTTTTCTGACCTTCTAATGAAGGTCAGAATGTCACTCATTGCGAGGAAGTGCATCTCCTCCTTTAGAAGCACCTCAGAACCGAAGATGGTTCATGCGCCTAAATGCTTCACACTGTCCCAGGATGTGGTAAGATTTTTCTTCACCATTCCCGCATCCTGGACAATACCTACCACTGATAGATGCCTCCTAAGTCTGCAGTGGCCTGTCAGAATTCCGATTAAAATATTCAGAGTCCTCCCATTCCTCCCAACCAGGCCGTCATAAAATCTCGGTCCCGTCACAAAATCTCGAATTTGCCTGCAAGTCTTATAGGCTCAGGCTCGAGACAGGGTTCTTCAGCTCCAAGTCTAGCCAAGTCATAGGCCTTTTCATTGCCTGGAACTCCGGTATGTCCCGGAACCCACACCAGTCACACTTGTTTATGCCTGGCGAGCTCATCTAGGGGCCCCCGCACTTCTGAACGAGAACTGATCTCGTCCTGCGGGAGCACACTGTTTTTAGAGCAGCCTGGCTATAGAAGCAGATGTATACCATCTGTTCCGCCTCGTTTCTAACCTCAGCCTTACCACCACCACTAGGATGGCGTAAACATCTTTGGAAGACTGTGGTGTACGAACCTAGAGCAAAGCTCTCCTGCACTCCTTTGCCTTCCAGATATATTCCCACCTCGAAGGACGTCTAGTGGTCTCCCGAGATCCGTCTGTGTAGCACACCAGAGAGTCCGGGGTGAAGCCAATTCGTCCTTCACTCCACTCCTCCCTACTGGGAAGAGTGAGAGTATATTTCCTTTCCAACCTTAGCTGATCATTTGCTTCTCCACTGTCGTGCCCTACGTGCTCCCACCGCTTTGAGTGGGCAGGCTTCCTCATATGCTGAGACTATATACCTTTCTAGGCTGGCTACATTTATTTCTAATTCCTCAGGGAGATAATCCTCCCTCCCGGTTCATCTTGGAGGCTTGCCAGGGTGAGGAGATACCTCTCCTAGTCGGTTTTTCTTGCATTTCTTCGGAGGTGTCCACTGTCCTGTCATACCCCATCTCGAATCTAATCATCCTGTGATCAGACACCGAGTTACCTTCCAATCAGAATTTTTTCCATCAGACTTTGAGAGACCAGCGTAATATCAATCACCTCCTGGCGGATACGATTGATAAACGTTGGCTCTTTTCCTATTAATAATTTGTAGGTTCGTCGACGCCAAGTACTCTGTAGAGCCTCGCCCCGGGTTGGAAGTTTCATTCTCGGCAAATATCATGAACCAACCCGGTTCTACTCGGCCCGAGTTCCTGAAGTGAAGCTCCGGGCTGTGAGGACTATCTTCGGGGCTCGCCAAGGTCCGCAAAAATCTCCTCCACGAGGTGACCTCTCAGACGCTCTGCCTCTTCATGTGTAATAATACCAGTCTCGCAGCTGGACATTACAGCGACCTGATTTCCTGTTCTGGCAGCAGAACTATAGTTGACCAGCTGTGGCCCGGCCCCTGAAGCCCCCAGGTTTGTCACCCCTGTGCTTCCCTTAAATAAGGGAGACACATGGACCGCCTCACCTGCTGACTTTGATAACGACTAGTGAGTCAGAAATACCTGTCGGTGGCTTCCATCTCTTTGCGCGCCTCACCCATTATCCTTTCTACTTACTCGTTTTACCTTCTTTAACATATCATCGTATTGTCGACAATCTTATCTTTTTTTTATCCTCATTTTCAAGGAGATTGTTCAGTATAAGTTGTGGTGCCAATACCATCACAAGCGACTTAATATCAGTTCTAATATGCAAAACGTAGCTTTGTCCTGACACTCAATAACTACCGAATGTCGAATACCAGAAATGCCCTTCTAAAAAAAAAAACATATCCTCTTGTTATTTTATCCACGCTAACTAATGGAGTACTGATTGATACCATAAACTAAAGAATCATATTCTTCCAAACAAAGGGTGGGTAGCCACGCTAAATGAAATATTACTATGATAGTTAATCATCAATCAACAAGATTGGAAAGTGATTCTGTACTGGATGAGCTGGCAATTTCCAGGGCGAATACCAGCGAGCCCTGGAAGCCGGTGGGCGCAGTAAAGACATTTTCCGGGTCTATGGCAATATTTTTTGTGCAACCATTCTTGCTAGTTTCAAAAAACTGTTTACCTCTTTAAATTTTTTACAAACAAAATTCATAAAATTCAACTAACAGATGTCAGACGATTACTTCCAACGAAGAATAGATTAATCATTTTTAATTATAATCAGATACTGTTGTCAATTGTCATAAATGGGGGAGCTGTTACAAAATAAATACCTACCTTATTTAAAATTTAGCGGGATTCTCCAACTTCGTTTTTTCAAATTCATCAATGATGTTCCCGCGAACTAGTCTACAAACTTCAGCGGGGTTCTTCCATTTATTTCCAAATTGCATAAAACGATTATTAAGCTAAGTTTTTCTGTTAATTTCTAATTACTTTTGGAATAAATTATTATTTTTAATTATTATATGTCATCATAAAACTTTTGCTCTAGTGACATTTCTTGAATTAGTTCCTTTTCTATGTATAACAGTACTAGAAAAGTCAATCTTTCTTGACCAGTAGAATTTCTAATGAAGTTATTAATTTTTTTTTAAAGCGCAAAAACTACTTTCGGTCGATGTTCTTGTGGTAGTAATAGTGAGAATTAATTCATATAATATAAGAATTTCAAGGCAAGCTTGATTTGTTCTACAATCATTAAGGGATTTCCGTAAGTCACAAACTATTTTTACTTATAACTTCCGATGTGTTGTGTATCACTGAAATTTTGGATTGCAATGCAGGAAAATCAAAATATTGGGAATAATTTTTTTTTAAGAATCAAAAGCACCTTCCGGAATTGTAGTATTATGGCCATTCAACTTTGTTAACATTTTTATTCTTGGTGGTTGAGTTTTTATCCTCAATTACTTATGTTTGTTCCCTAGGCGATCAAATTGTTCTCTATTAGATAAAACAATCGATTTAAAATCTAAATCTCTTTTATGCAAAAATTTATATCATTCGATTTAATTTGTAAAATTGCAAATACGTTATCGAAAAACGAGAAATAAAAGATTAAAGTTAGTGTCTGTTTTTAACATATCTACATAACCTCTAGAGCAAACTATTGTTTCATGATCCCATTCCTTCTGGTGATCTAATATCTGGCGATATTCAAACACAGTTTGTACCAATCTACCATTATAATTCCATCGAGTTGGAGCTACTTTGGGTATTCTTTTATGTACTTCGGAATCTAAAGCAGTAGTCCGTTTTGACGATTTTGAAAAAAATGATGCGATGCCGCTTAAAGTAGAAAAAAACACCTTGCATTCCTTGACAATGCTAACAGATTGTTGTAACACTAAATTTAATCGATGCGCCATACAGTGTATAAAAAGTGTACTTGGATAAGTTTGTGTTACTTTAGCCTGTAGTCCCCCTAATTCACCTGTCATTACTACCTCTCTGTCGTAACTTTGCGCGACTAAATTTGAAACACAATTTATGTTCACCAACTATAGATTGCACAACGTTATAAAGAGAGTTTGCTGTTCTTTGCGTATAAACGTCTAAAAATACTAAAAATCATTCTTTAATGTCACCTTTTTTTATAACATAACGTACAATCGTCGATAACTGGCAACTATTTTTAACATCAGTAGTTTCATCAAACGAAGTTTTCTTCTATTTGGCCCCGTATTTTTTCCTAATACAACTTCTCCTATGCACGAAATTAAATCATTCTGTATAAGATTGGAAGTGCCTTTAAATCCTGTCGAATTTTCTAAATAGAATTGCAATGTTTCATCATGTTTTGCTAGCAAATTAATGAAATCCACATAATTCCCCTATTTGCAGAATTTTTCCGATTTTTCGTGACTCCGAAAACCAAGCTCATGTTTTCCTAGGAAACACACTACATCTATAAATCTTTTAAGGATTTCGCGATTTTTTTCGTACTACTTGATTATGTTGTTCATGCTTATTCACAATTGATTGTTCAAGGTATGCTTTATTCTTGTTTTATCGAAAGTTTTTACTTTAATAATGGACTGAATGTGTTATAGATGAATGTCTTTTTGTTCCATAATTTCTTTTCATTTCAAAAAGATGCCCTGCAAAATAAAAGCGACTTAGTGTTGTAACCAGTGAGCCAGTCACATTTTTAATAATTTTCCGTCTTGAAATGTTTTACATATAATTTAGTCTGTTTGGTTAACTTTGTCAAATCTGAAGTTGGCCTACCTTTTAAAATAATTTGGTTTTTACCTTTAAAATTATAAGTTGAAAATCCCCTTATCACTAAATTATACACATCACATTCACATGGTATAGTTTCCGTCGCTTCAAAATGATTTTGCGAAGTTGAAGGACCCGGTGTCTCCACGTAAGCTGTTCAGTATCCAGCTTACATCCGTACTATTTTTAAGTTTGTTTTAACGTTTTTCGCGATTATAATTGCACCACATTTTAAATCATAAATAATTTCAATATCCAAAGTCAATATAAATACGGAGTAACCAGCAAAAACAATTTACAATAAATGAATTAAACGGCCCGATTATACATCATAAAACGCTCGCGTTTACTTACAAAACATTACACATTTACCATATTTAAGTACGCTGTGAGAAAACAACTTACACTTGAACCACTAACTCACTTCGGAGCCGTTCGAGCGGTATAGGCATTTTAACACATTTGTTTTAACACATATCGAGTTCATAAGCACCGTCAAAAAGAAGATTGGGAGCAATAAGAAGATAAATAACATATTTTATTATTTTATAATTCTTATAAGGAAACTGTACTTCCTCCGCTTCCATGGAGAACACGCCACTGTGTAAACCAAAAGTGACATAAAAGAACAATAAATATTGTACCGATCCCTTATGTCACTTTACTGGACTGGACCAGTAAGTATATACTTTACACTTAAAGAATTTACCAAAAACTTTCTAGACTTACTAGTAGAACCTCTCGATCTTTGGGTTGTATCTTCTTCAAACAAATATATCAGTGAAATTCAAATAACTTGTAATTTCGGTCTATTGCAAAATAATCATTTCCATTATTAACAACATTACAGACAGATACTCATAAAAATAAAATACATTTTGCATAATTGGATGACACAGAAGTATAATGTAAAGTTCCGAGGTTCCACAGCAGTGTGTTTGCCACATTTAGAAGCGATTTATTTTTATTAAGCAGCAATAAGTGTACCTTAATTTTATGCACTACCTACATAAACGCAAAGGCTCTATTTTGTTGAACGGTACCTACTGTATAATTATGTAAATAAAATTACAATGTGCCTTTAATAAACAACAATGTAAATTAAAATTAAGTTTAGGCGTATGTCCTATTGGTATACAAGATACAAATGATTTGTCAGTTATGAATTTTTAATTAAATTTTTCATATATTAATTCATATTTTAAAAACAATGTTTAATTTTAAAAGTAATGCGAAAAGCCCGCTGGGTACCGCCAATTATTGCAACTTTGACCTGACTTTGAAATGTAAGTAGCAATTAAAAATGGAGCTATCATAATTAATGGGTCAATCCTTCCTTGATTATATCACATTCTTCACGCAGATTGATTAATTTTATTTAGTTCTGTTTAACGTCGTGCAAAAATCTTTTACCAATGCTAAAAGAAACAGCACCCAAGATTGTATACACTACTTTGGCAGCACCGTCATCTCTCGCGGTTGCGATGTTTTAAGAACCAGATGAGCATGTTTATATAGGAAACGATACCATTTGTAACTAGAAAAGCTTATCATTTATTTATTTATGTTTGGTTGTAAAATTTCTAGCAATAAGCCCAAATAACACAATTGTTCAAGAAAAAAATTTTGTTGGAAATATAAATGTCCATATCCTTGTAAAGATCGTGCTATTGTAAATCGCGAGGCATATATTATAAATGTAGGTACAGAGTTTGAGAACAACAATGATCCTTCGTTAAAAGACTAATAAAATATTTCACGCAGATTTAAATTTCTACGTACAGGGTACATTTTAAGCGCCGCACTTAATTTTATCACGATTTTTCACCTAGGAAAAAAATTTCAAAACTATACTTATGTATTTTTTCTGAGGAATCCGAATATTCGAAGAGAAAAAAACAATCAAACATCAAATGAAAAAGTTATAAGCGAAGAATTGATAAATATAAAAATTTAAAAGTGACATTCCACTAATTATAAATGGTGGTACTCATTTACACATATATATTTTTCACATCCGGTTTGACTTGAAATCTCTTTAACTTCTTTATTTTAAGTGATAACCCTATGGTGGGGCAATAATGCGTCGGACCTCGATATCTCGAGTTCTACGATAGCTAAAAATTTTTAAAAAAATTACAAGTAAACTAGATAAAAAAGACTATAACTGGAAATTATTTTCGAACATACAGGGCGAGCCAAGACGAAATTACAGGACCAAGTGCCTTTTTTTAAAATGGAATGCTATGTATATCAGTACATTTTTTGAAGCCTCTTTCTAGGCTCTATTTATTCCTATATTATTATTGGCTATCTCCCAACCACTTTGATGTAATGAATTTTTTTGTTGAAATAATGCCATCTGCAGATGGATATTAAAAAAATCACCACAGTCACAATTATGGGTTTTAAGAAAAACTTACGTAAATACCTGTTACGAGACATCTAATTAATATTTTTGAATTATTTTCATTTCCTAAAAATGTACAGGGTGGCCAAAAATTAGTATTCAATTAAGAACTTTTTAAATTGAATTTTTCTCAATTTTTTCAAATTGCAATTAGTCATAGGGAAGTACTTACAAAAATGTTCGTTTTTCATTTTTACATCACATCGTTGAAAAATATACAGGGTGTTCCATTTGAAAAAATTGAGAAAATTCAATTCAAATAGTTCTTAATTGAATACTAATTTTGGCCACCCTATACATTTTTTAGGAAATGAAAATGATTCAAAAATATTAATTAGATGTCTCGTAACTGTTATTCACATAAGTTTTTCTTAAAATTGTAATTGTGACTGTGGTGATTTTTTATATCGATCTGCAGATGGCATTTTTTCAACAAAAAATTCATTACATCAAAGTGGTTGGGAAATAATAATAATAATATAGGAATGAATAGAGCCTAGAAAGAAGCTTCAAAAAATGTACTGATATACATAGCATTCTATTTAAAAAAGGCACGTCCTGTATTTCGTCTTGGCTCGCCCTGTTTCGAAAATAATTTCCTTTTTTTATCTAGTTTACTTGCAATTTTTTTAAAAATTTCTAGCTATCGTAGAACTCGAGATATCGAGGTCCGGCACTTGCCCCACCCTGTATATCAAGCTCAGTTTAAAGAACATTTATTTCTGAATTGCATAATATATTGTCAATATCTTTCATATTTAATAAGATATTGGGATACAAATTTACAATAAAACACACCACATAAATTAGACAACACCCAAACCAAAGCCGAAGCTGCACAGTCAGGGGTTGCACAGTTGAAAAAAAATGCGGACACACAACCAAACCCTTCGACGTTGTCAGAATCGAAACCGGGACTTGAACCCGGGAGTCGATAGGCAGTAAACCAGCTACGTTTGTCACTTAACGTTCTGACCCACTGAGCTACCGAGCTCAGTAATACATATATGGGGTTATCATAAAGTAACGGGTCTATTTTAAATTCTTATATAGTTTTAAGAAATTATTAGCAGAAAGTAAACAGAATCTAGTTGCCTCAATAATTGGATTTTAGTGTATCTATGGAAAACAAAAGAATTGTCGTGGCAACTATTGATACAAGTGTCAAATGAAATAATCGTAATTTAGAGAATTGTTCTCAAAATAAAACTCGCCTAACGTAAATTGTAACAATTTCAATATGAATCTGCAATCAAGAATTGGTTTAGTGCAATGTTATTATGAAGGCGGTAAAAATTACACTACTGGATTACGAAGATTTCATACGAAAATGGGTTTGAGAGCAGGGCCGTGCAAATGAAGGCGTATTGTAATTTGATTAGCAAATTTGAAAGAATTGTCTGTCTCTGAAAGTCTGTAAAAGACCTTCCGAGGTCAGGAAGACCTAGGATTAGTGATCTCCAAGTTGCAGAAGTTCTTCAGGAAAATCAAAACGTAGCCAACACTAATCCGCTAGCAATCAGTAGTGTGAATGCGATATCAAAACGTTTACAAATTTTACGAAAAATCCGAAAAATGTATCCCTATAAACTGCAACTGCTGTTTGAATTAAAGGAGGCAGATTTTGCTCTCAGGTACAATTTTTCATTACACGTATTGGCTCAGATGGAAATTGCACCCGAATGGTTTATCCCGTATTTAATGGACAGATGAGGCCCATTTCTCTCTTAATGGTGGAATTAATACTCAAAACTGTCTAATATGGTCAACAGAAAATCCACATGAAATCGTTCAGCAAGGCCTTCATGACAAAAAAGGCACCGTTTGGTGCAGTTTCACAGCTAATGTCATCATTGGTCCATACTTTTTCGAGGAAATACAGAATGGGGAGGCTATATCTGTAACTGTTACTGGTGAACGATACCTGCAAATGCTAAGGGATTATGCAATTCCACAGTTGCAAAACGAGCACGAAGGAACTGAAAACATGATTTTTATGCAGGATGGAGCACCTCCGCACATTTACCGACCAGTTAAGGAATTGTTAAATGCGGCTTTTCAAGATCGTGTTATAAGCAGACATTTTGCAAATTCATGGCCACCAAGATCGCCTGATATTAACCCAGCGGATTACTGGCTGTGGGGTTATTTAAAAAAATTGGTGTTTAGAACACGGCCAACAACGCTGGAGGAATTAAAGGATAGTATTAGAGAGCAAATTCGTGCAATTCAACCAGAAATGTTGAATAGTGCTGTATACAATTTGAAGGAACGGTTGGTAATTTTTTCAACAACAAAATGGAGGTCATATCGAGCATTTGCGGTAACTAGTGTTTGACATCAGAAATCCCATTATGTAAGCAACTAGATTCCATTTACCTTTTGTTATTAATTTGATTTGTTAAGAATATATAATAAGTTGAAATATATCCCTTACTTTATAATCACCCGTTATATCTTTTAAAACAAAAGTATCCATGAAAACCAATAAAAACATTTAAGTAATTTATTTATTTCAAAAATTAAATTAATTCTACATGATCACTAGATACCGGACACTTTCCGTGCGTGAAGGGCCGGCACATAGGAGGTAACAGACAATAACGTTTATTTGTACGGAACAATTAAAATACATACCTCGAGTGTCTTAACATTTCATGAAACCTTCTGTACTGTGTTCACGACAGTAGTAGAGACTGATATTATCATAATTTATTCTGCCATTTAGGTTGAAATGATTTGGTCGATACATCACTTCGATAGATATCAGCGGTGAAAATTTAAGGTGGTTCCTCTGCGGTAAATCTAGATAAACGCATACAATTTTAAAACCGAAATTTTTAGTTAACACAGTGTAATTTATCCCTTAACAACAAGTCCACGAACCGACCGATAAGCCGCTCAGTGAATTCGGCACAATACGAATAATATTTATAAATTCCTCTACAAGTATGGTAAGTAGAATATTGGTAACTTACTTCGTCAGCTACGCGATGTAAAGCATGTGCCAGATAAGTTATATAGAGTCATATTGGGATACGTGGTTCGCAAAAGCCTATCAGCATTACACATACAGTTTGGAAGCAAATTGTGCGTTCCCTTCTGAGTAAAGGATAGAATAATGAGATAGATATACCGTCAAACTAGTGAGAAGCACTCACGCACTTTTGCATAGCGGTGTGTGATTGCAACACTGCGACAGTAAGTCTCGAAGGGTGGAGGAGTGTAGATTAAATTTTATTACTACAGCCAATGCGTATATCTATCTCATTATTTCATACTTTACTCGAACCGGGGCTCAAAAATTGGCTTCCATAGGCTGGACAAGCAATTAATTTCCCTTTTAACACCAATATTACACAAAGATTTACCATTATCTCCTTAACTATTCGCGCATTGGTTTGCAACACCCGTTTACTATATATTAACAGAGGAGGTGTACTTTGAACAGCACTTAAAATACGCATAATATTATTAATGATTTTATGTCCCTTGAAATCCATGGCCTCGTCAGCACAAATCCACACGTACTAATTTTTTCGCATTCTCCGCGATACTGTCCATAACCGAGAAACAATTTTCCGTAGTTCAATTATCGACAAACACGAATGTAAATGGAACATAATTGTTACTATTTATATTCATTCTCGCGCCGTCTACACATTGCGACGTTTGTAGGTAAACTGAATAGTGAATAAACACAATCTAGTTTTCGCTGTGCGTGTGCTCACTATGCTTTCCTATGGCAACTCAAACAGACTGGTTGGGAAGCCGATCCAGGACTCACGTAAATTTTCCAGTGTCTAAATTGATCATTCACAGTTCGCATGGAGACACTCACTGATAGTAAAAGTAAAATGCATAAAAATTAGAAGCAAGTCAACTCGTCTCTTTAAATAATCGGAAGTTTCATAAAATCGCTCACATCGATGGGCTGTAAACTACTGAACTAACTTAATATCACACTTACAGTACTTACACACAATAAATTATTTTGCAACTATAAAATGGCACTTAATTTTACATTACCATAACTTGCACGAAAAATTAGTTTACCCAAAAGATTTAGAGGAAAGTGACACTAAAAACATTTATGTGGAAATAATTGAAAATAATTATATCCAGGAAATTACACGAAAAAAAAAAGTTGTCATAAATACCACAATTGTATGGACTTTTACTATAAATTACGATACAAATGGAGACAACAACAAATTAAAATAAGTTTCAACATAAAATTGTAGTAAAATTAAACTCAAAATTATTAGGTCATTTGCAACACAAAACTCATAAAAATTTGATTCAATTGATCAAATTTTACTACAATATAAGTCTGTTTGAAGATGCTAAAAATATATACCATTTTAATGGACTAAATCTACATAATCAGTGAAAAATTAAGTTATTATTATAATCATTACATATAATAGTAGTATATTTAGCATATCATAAATGGCAAGCTAGGGGTTATTTGATCATGAGGAAGTCATCGGACATGTACAATTAAGTAATGTCACCCCAAACATTTTACGAAGATAGTATTGGTATGTTGCGTATTGCGATGTGGCCATTATGATCCTCTTTTTGTTTTACCAATATTCGTTGAAGTTCTTGTGGATTAAAAGTGATTAGTAAGTTTAATTCCGATCTGTTTTGAAATATGACCTTTTCTTAATGTTAAAAACACATTCAAATTAATTAAGGGTCAGTTTGGTACCTACTTGTTTTAGTAAAACTGAGCCGAGAAAGTAGACATTCTTCAGTGATTTCAGAAAAACAATTATGAACAAAATAATGGATAGTATAAACAAATGAAACAAACTGTCATGATTACGATCAGCCTTTTTCAATTAAAATAAATATGAAAAATAAAAATTTATTATTTTCTTCTTATAAACGAATATAAAAAATAGTGTATGACACACGGACGAAAATATTTTTCGTACTCATACTTTTCCATAATCGTACGAAAAACTGCATTTTTCATCCTTGTGTCATAAATAACTATCATTGAATTAAAAAAAAGTAAAATTGGTCTCGGAGCTACTTTCATATATCCAATTTGAAATGAGTGAAAAATAAATTATTTCATTTTACTTCGCTTCATTTCGTCTGTTTCGTTTGTTAATATCATTTATTTCGTTTATGCCGTTTATCTTATTTTCCTATTTATCTCGTTTAAATAATTAATAAATAAATAAATTATTTATCCTACATATCCGATTTATCCCATTTATCATATTTATCCTATTTATCGTATTTATCATATTTAAATAAATTATTTATCCTATGTATCTTATTTATCCCATTTATCTTATTTATCATATTTATCATATTTATTACATTTATCTAATTTATCTTATTTAACTCATTTATCTCATTGATTTCGTTTATCTAATTTATCTTATTTATTTCTTTCATTTTATTTGTTTTGTTCATTTTGATTATTTTATATAAATGAAATAAATGAAAATGATATTTTTAATTAGAACAATTTATTTCTTTTATGTCAAATTGAACATATTATAATGATGATGAGAAAGTCCTCTCGAGGAGCACCTAACCGAGATGGATTTATTTTTATACTATTTATCAAAAAACTAAAAGCACATTATGTGTTGGACATAAGAAATGAAAATTTTTAAATTGTTGATAGAAGATATAATCAGTTCGCCACAAATATTGCTTGGTTATCTCTTATAGCAGTCATGTATATATGTGCATCATCGTAATTAATTACGAACGTATTAAGTAAAGAAAAATACTTTTAATTAAAAAATACAAAGTAATCAAATAGAAATAGGTATTATCCGTTTTCTTATCTCTGTTAGTAATTTGTTATTACGTTATTTTAATGTTATCTAACTAATAATAGGACACAAGTCAATGCATCTCCAGTAATAGTATATGCATAGCATTAGCTGTCAAACTGAGAAAAATCGGAATAGCAGACCTTTGACCTCTATATAATAACAAATGAACTAGCGTGGTATTTATAAGAAACGCAATAATAATTAAAGTAAAACATTGCTTGTACAGTATGTTGTAATTATATGTATGGCTTTTTCAAATAATACTATACATTACTAAAACAATATGTTTTGACCCCGTTCTGGGGCAAAATCAATTTCAATCTCCTAAATGGTTATTTTATCGACGAGATGACCCACAAAGCAGAATTACTCAGCGAAATATAACCTAGGTCTTATGCTAAAATGGAGTGTAATTGGTAGTAAAAATCTAGATATTAGGTGTAATAAAAACTCAATAAACGATAAGTTTTTATATGAAAGTATTAACAAGCGGAATAAATAAACATAAAATATCACCACGTGTGGAATAAATTTAATACTTTTCGAATTTCTAATCTGCTCCGTAATGGAAATAAATTAATTGAAAGGGCGCTTGCGTCATTTGTAATAAAAGATCACATTCTTGTTCTGTATTTGCATAATTCCTTTATTTGTTAAGATAGAATGTGAATAATCACGGACTTGGAAAGTGCTATCGCTTGTTTCCATTGCATATCTAGAGTCTGTATTCTAAACGGGTAGAGATAACAATGAAAAAATGGAATAGAATCAATTTACCTGTTACATTACATAAAGTAACTAGTAATAATTACAATCGAGCGTCGCCGACTATAGTGTTGGATAATAAATATTTAACAGAAAAACCTGAGTAACATTTTGCTATATTTTAGTACTCATTGCTCAAGTTTTTTTTTCCGTGCACAGTTTAACAAAAGTTGTGGTTATATACATGAAATGACCAACTCCAGGCACATTTTTTTTGTATATATTTAAGTTTTGAAAATGTAGCATACACACTGAAATAAATATAAACAAACAACCAAACAGAAATAGCCTAAAATGGGTTGCAATTATTGAGAGAATTAATTACTTGCGACCTCATTTCTTGTTCAGATTGGAAGAATAGAAAAACGGTATGGAGTTTCGCGTGCAGTCACTGATGAAATTGCTCATTCACTGAGCAACGTCTCCTAAGTTATGAACACTCGATAAATTTTAATAAGATGTGGAGCTCTAAAAATATTGTGGTCAGATCATGATACATGGTTTTAGGTAGGAGGTTGTGAGCTATCGGAAGCTCATGATGAGATACTGTTATAGATGAGCTAACAAATCGAGGCATATCCTCCTAAGACCTTTGTCACCATATACATATGGTTGTTGAAAGCCGATTAATTCATTGTTATAAATAACGCTGCAAATTGTTTTGTGTATCATGGTCGTAGAGTACAGATGCACTTACTGTCGCCGGCATTCACCTTGACCGCGAAATTCTTTCTCTAGTTCAGTCTATTATTAGCTTTCGAGTTGTGTACACGTTAAGTCACTTGGGCGTATTGCATATTGTTCTTGTGTTTTTATTTTATTTGTTATACTGTATTGTTGATATTAATTTAATAATAAAGCATGGCAGACGTACGCAGGGGTATAAAACGGCCATTTGCTGACAAAGTGAATAAATTCATAGGTGAATTCCCGGATTTATTCTATGATGATGCTAAAATAATTTGTAAAGTGTGGGAGAAAGATTTGATGTGCTGGGATAAGCGTGATTGTGGACTTCACGTAAATAGTGTATACCATAAAAATAAAAAAAATGGCGTACCTTCGACAACACAGTTTATGCTTGATTTACTATTAATGCTGATTGCCTGTGATGTTCCGCTGTACATATTCGATAAACAACCATTTCGAGAGATCTGGAATAAATACAATGCCCAGGTGAAGTTATCAAGTCGCACAACATTATGTAACTATCTACCAACTTTACACATAGACATGGTAAATAAGATGAAATGTGAATTAGAAAATACACGGCTGTGGTTATCTGTTGATGAAACAACAGATTGTAAAAAAAATTCTATTTTAAATGTTATAGTACGAGTACTGGACCCTCTTAAACCGACAGTTCCACTGTTACTATCTAGCAAAAGACTAAGTCAGTGTACTAGCGAAACAATTACCAGGGTGGTGCTGGAGACGTTAGAAAAATTTGAACTGTCAAAAAGTCAAGTGTTGACGTTTGTGACTGATGGCGCCGTGACAATGTGTTTGGTAGGCCGTTCTTTGCAAGAACAAGGTTGTACGTTTATACATGTTACGTGTAAAGTGCATGCTTTACATCTTGTGGCAGAAACTATTCGAAAAGGTTTTTCAGAGGTGGATGCATTAATAGCAAGTACAAAAAAGTGTTTCTTAAATTTCCTAAACGTCTCCGTGCATTTCATAGCAAGTGTCCCGGTATTCCTGAACCACCACAGCCGATTCTTATACGTTGGGGAACATGGTTGCAGGGAGCTTTTTATTATGCTGAATATTTCCAACAAATAAAAGCTGTGATACTACAATTCAATCCAGATGAGGTTGCAGCTATTAAGGAAAGCCAGACAAAATTCGAAGATGTTTCCGTTGAAACTATTGTGAATAACTATAAACCATTACATGAAAGCATAGGAAAATTAGAAAACAGTGCGTTGTCGTTAGTGGAGTCACTGCAAATAGTGGAGGAAGTAAATTTACTGCTACACGAAATAGGTGACGCAACAAATGAGCGCGTTAAAGAAAAGTTCGCAAGTGTGTTAAATAAAGACACCGGTTTAACCAAATTAAGACAAATATGTGATGGTGCAGTCCCAGTTAAGTGCGTTCAAAGACTATTTTACGTATGCGTGTATTACATCAGTAGATGTCGAACGGTCGTTTTTAAAATATAAGAATATATTTTCACCAAAGTGAACATCACACATGGAGACAACCATAGAAACATACCTGATGCTGCAAAATGGCTACACATCTTCTCCAGCTTGTGATAAGCAATCTAGTTCATCAAGCTAGTTAAGAGCATAAGTTTTACATACATTGTTATAAATTGTAACAGTTTATTGTTTCTCGTATTAGTTAATTTCGCGTACGCCACTGTCTCACGGAATATTTTTGACAGCCCTAGTTATAAATGAACTTTCATGGCAGTTAAGGCAGGCACCTAACAGACGAAGTTCAATAAAGCAATATACATTTTAAATAGCTAACTGCTGATATAGTGGTTGTTAGAGAAACTAAGGTTCCTAATGACACATGACCTTTAAGTGTAAAAAAAATTACAAAGGAGATGATAATATTGTCCATAGTAGCACAGGGAATGATATTCAATAAACATGACCCAATACTTCATAGCTTGAAAATTTGTATTGACGAAAGTGAAATCAATACTGGAGAGGATAATATTAAAGAGAATGAATTATAAAGATTTACAATTATACAATTTTATTGAATCAATTTAACAGTTTTTGTTATTTTAAAATTGTCAATTAATAATTTAATTTTTACATTGTACTTCTTTTTGAATAAACAAAGTTATTAAAAAATTAGAAGAGTATTTGCTTGGTTTTTCTATTACAGCTTTTTGTTAGTTATCTTAAAATAGCCGTTCGGTCGATTGCATTCCAGTATAACTAAATTCAACTAATATTATTAATACATGTACACCTAAATTTATTTATATTTAACACAAACTAGACTGTCGCGACCATAACTGTCTATACCAAGAAAAGAGCCTCCAAACAATCAGCATTTATTAAAGTAAATTTACCTTGAAACATTTTCACATTTATTTATTGACATTTCTATACTATATTCACATTCTTTATGTTTTTGTATTCACGTTTACAATTCTTTTTTTATTTGTTATCTAATCACGAGAAAATAAATAAATATTCACTTCAAGTAAATTCTATTTTCTACAGAAATACATGTCATTGTGTAATGATAAAATTGTTTAACAAGTTCGTATCTTCATCTTTAGCGAATACCTCAAGGTATTTACAAAATAATATCTACATATCGTAATTTGTAGTGTCCAAAGTCTCCAAATAAATAGAAGTAAATAATGAAATGTGGTATTAATTTGCCAATGGTATAGTTTTTAGCAATAAAATTGATTTATTGAATGTAGGAATTTATTATTATTATTAATATATTGCAAAAAATTGCCTTTGGGGTAAATATATTGTACGATTAGAGAAAGAATATCAGCCTAGATAATACGCAATCAGTTTTCTAATAACTTAAACTTGGATTAGTTATAGAACGTCAATGTTGATAATACTGGAAACTGCCTAGTTTCGTTAATACTGGAAACAGGATAGTTCCTTGCAGTAACAGACTCAATAATGCGATATCAGTTTGTTTGACCTACAAATTTTTACTATTTATATTAGATAAATATGTTATTTTTCACATGTGTTTCTAATAATCGAAATACCTGCATTTTTTACATTCTTCTATTATTTATTAATGCATAGAATTTCGTCGGGCAGCCAATAAATTTTAGGAAGTTAAAAGGTATCACGGATAAAAATTAGTGAAATCCAAAATACTTACTACTTTCAATAGTTACATATAAAAATTGAATAGCGCTTGAAGTCTCCGACATACGGTTTACAATTTCCTGTTTCTATCGAAATGTAAACATTCATAAACCTACAATGGCTAGAGACTTCAACAATAAGATCAAGGATTTCATTTCAAATACATTAGTCAGTTAACAATAGTCACTATTGAGTGAGGTACCATCGCTCTTAACAAGTATATATTTCATTGTTTAATAAAAATTCAAATATTGTATAAATAAAAATTGAAATATTTAAAAGACAGAGAGTGTATGGTCACTGATCAGTAGAATTCGTATATTGGCGATTCATTCCAGTGCCGCCTGAATGAACCTTGATAAGAAATGTATGTGTATGTCATGTGAGTTGGTTTACATTGCAATGTACAAATCTTCATATAACTATATAAAAACTAATTATATCATATTACTAAAGAAACTTTGACGATATAAAAAGGGTTGTACTACAATTGAACGCTAAAGGAGCAGTTGTTATTGCAAATACTCAACATGATAGTGTCGATCCCAATTTTATTTTAGATTCATTTTTTCACTTTGCAAATTTCAAAACGGTGTAACTTTATAGAAAACCAATATTTTTTGATGAAATTTGAAATGTGAACTTATATTTTCCACCTGATTCTGAAAAAAAAAAATATTTCACAAATATTTTACAAATCGTTTAAAAAATAACCTAGGGGGGCACTAATTTCTCCAACTTTTTTTCGCAAATTTCAAGCGCAATTTTTTTCCTGCAAAACTTCTTTATTTAGTCTTGATAGTTACACCTTTAAGTATCGCTTGGGTCCCATGCTCCAATACTGAGATATGACATAGCCTAAATTTCACCAGCCGCCGTTGATCCCAATGTCCAAAAAGAATTAGAATTTATACACTCAAGCTTTTCACGAATCCCTCTCGCTATAGAACAACTTGAACGTCGACCAAAAATAGAAGAATTTATCATAAACGATGCGATGAATGTAGTGTTTGATCCTAGACAATGTATGTGTATCAATCATCTGGAGACATCGCTGAACACGTAAACAAAAAACTAGAATTGTTTTACACAACAATCCCGTTTATATCGCAGTTTATATTACAGGGCAATGAAGTGGACTTTTTACGGTTTCAAATATATATGGCGTCTTTATGAATATTCTCCTAAATATGCGCCAATAACATCTGTCGAGATAGAATTTTCGGTTTGAACATATAATTGCAGACAGGCGACGGATTTCAACAGCAGAACATATGTAGCAACTTTTGTTAATATGTTTTCTCTTTGAACCTCTATACTGAAAGGTATTTTAAAAACGGCTGCCAATTATTTGGTGATCAGAACTTCCTCACCGTAGTAAAACTCGACGTGCGGTGGAGTTTATAATAAAAGTAATTTTTGACGTTTCAAAAAAGTCACATTTTTTGAGGTTTCAAAAAAGTCATATTTTGACGTTTCAAAAAAACTCGATGTGCGGTGGGGTTTGTAATAAAAGTCACACTGGTGGAATGTCACTAATTTTTTTTTTTTGAAAAGGTAATTTCTGACGTTTCAAGAAAGTCACACTGGTGGAATGTCACTAATATTATTTTTTTTGACATTTCAAATTGACGTTTCAAAAAAAGTCACATTGGTGGAATGTCACTAATATTTTAAAATTTGAAATGTCAAAAAAAATTGACATTTCAAAATAGCATTTCAAAAATGTCACTAAAATTTTTTTTGACATTTCAAATTTTAAGAACCGATTTTGCTCATCAACGAACTCAATCTCTTCCTTGACCTCTAGAATGTGTACCAAATTTGAAAGCTTTATCTCAAAAACTGTAGCTGCTATTGCGAACCAGACAGACACACAAACAGAAATTTTTTTTTGTCTGAAATTTTGTGTATCGTCATAATTCGTCGAGATTCGTCCACAAATGCAATAAATATTTTCAAAACTTTTTTCACGAATACATACCTTCGTCACTTTGAGGGGTGAGGAAGTAAAATATTTGGTTTCAATTGGTATATAAATTAATAATAAATATTCCCTCGCGCTGACCTATTTTTTTACGTCCTGACTGGCCGATATCCGAACTCTACTGATCAGACCCAAAGGCAACATTTTTCAAAAATAATTCAATCTTTAATTTTTTTGTTTAGGGGTTAGTAATTTTTCATGTTTTACTAATAAATAATACTGATGTTAATTTGATGTAACAAACAATAACAACAATCACGATTTCGTTTCTTCATATTTAAGCAAGGGGAAAAGATGTGTCTGATAAAAAGGAATAGCTCCATGTTGCTTCATTTTAAATTTGGTTCACATCTTCTGTCCTCTACTGTTTTATAAATATTACATTTTAGAACATTTTATTATTATTTGTGTAAGGGTAGAAATATTTAAAAATATATATTTTTTTCATGACTATTTTAGAATATAAGCATTCTGATATAATTTTTAATTACAGAATGGCTACAATCTGTTACTTGATATAGAATAATTCATTCTAACACTCGTTGTACAATGAGTACTGGTAGCGACATCTATTGACTGCGAAACAAAGTCTGGGATGTTAACTAATTAATAATAAACAGTTCACTTTAGTAATAAATATTTAATAACTGGTGTTGATATCTAAGTTTACCTTAAAATAAGGCATTTTTTTATTATTGTTTAAATGAAACAGTCTTATAAAAAAACAATTATTTATATGTCGGCGACACCTATATCAAATTATTTAACTGAGTAATAAAGATTACGTCTCTCGTTTATCAACTGTATTTTTGTTTTTTTGACAGTTACAAACATACCTCATACAAGTTATAAATGAAAGTTTTTCGTTGAATATTATCTAGCTTTAACACGAGGCATTAAAATTGATAATTAATTTAATTTTATTTAATATATTACACTCACGATATTATACTTGTCAAAAACCTGAAAATGTGGTTATAACTATTACATCTACAATCTGGCAATCCACAAAGAAAATTTTTTTAATAATTATAGGGAGGGACCCAATTTTAAGAAATTTTAATGGGCACAATTATTTTACGTTATATTTAAGATACCTTTAAAAACAAAAGCATAGATCGAATTATTGTAATAAGAACATTGTTAAAGTTCCCTCCACTACATGTTAACATAAATACTGAGGCAAGCTGCTTTATTCAATTTAGTTGTCGATACATTTTAGACCGCACGTGATATAAAATTATTGTTTCAAAGGACCAATTGTATAGAATGAAAATCATTAATTTCTTTAACTTGACAAGACTCCAAATACTGCTATCTTAATTTAATAAATACTATAACTTGTGCCCTTAAAACTTCCATTGTCAAGATTGGATTGGGCACCGCTATAGATGGAAATGCTCCCGCTCTTGATTGTAATGGTTTCCCAGACTCTTGAGTTTTGGATCCATGTAGTCTTCGTTCATAAAATGTTCTGAACATATGAATAGTGTATGTATAATGTCTGTACTTGAAAAACCTCATATACGTATTTGTACCCATACATTTTGGCTGTCGTCACTGGGTAACCTATACGATTAAATTTTTCTATTAAATATTTACTTAAATGTATAGTTAATGCAGATTGTTGGATTTAACAGACAATGCTTGAACAGTATAAAAATAAAACACTTCTAACCTGTGAAATGTCACGTGACATTCTTCCAGATATGACTTTGTTTTCAGTTTTTACATAAAAACATAATTTCGATATACTTTCCCTATTACTGTGCCGTAAAAAAACTGAAAAACAGAAGAAAAACAAAAATTTCCTGCTAGGCACGAAATCAGAACAAAACAAAATGACAAATTTCAAAAAAAATTGAGAAATGACAGAACTTTTGACAGAATAAACTATGAAGGATCACAAACAATAAAAATCAAGCATGCGCAGAAATTGCTTGCAGTACTATTTTTGAGATGGAAGCAAATTCGTGGATGGAAGATATTACGTACGTTTTTTCTAACAGATCTTTGTTAATCTAAGTAGTTTTATAGTGGCTACATCAGATGAAATTGTGATTATATTTATGCAATGTAACCGTAAAACAACTTAGATTAGCTGAGATCTTAGTTAGAAAGAACGCACCTAATGTTGGCTTCAATGCTCGTGCAATTATAGTAATAAAAGTTACTAGACTTAGCAGTCACAAAATTCTGTGGTTGTTGTTATTTAATAGTGTTTGTTTTTAACCTTCGTTCGGTTCGTTTTACAGTTTTTTTCATTAGTAACAGTAACAATGAACTAGTCAATGTTAATATTTACGGTAAATGTCAAAATACTTCGGCTGTTTGTATGCAGGAATGCACCAAATGCCATATGATTTGTAACCCTTGTGCAACGATCACACGATATTTGTCAGTTACGGCCCCGTCAAAGACGTGATACGAGGTCCTGATATGTCTTTGAACGCTGAGGAAAACATTTTAAATTTGGTAGAGGAGAATCCAACTTTAAGTATGTGTGCATTCATTGGCTAAGTAAACCGTACGTCTAATCGGATTGTATGGCGCCTTGTGAGGAAATAAACTGTATCCATTTTCATGTAAAAGAGTTCATTCATCTTCTACACAAACAAGATTTTGTGTGTTGAAGGATGTGGCAACATTGAACAGTGATGTGAAATTTGTTGTGTGTTGGGATACAGGACTTTCAACTTCGATTCCAGCAGTTCTCAACATGTCGCACTTTTTTGATGAGAAAGGTCAGTTATTTTTTTCTAATTTTTAAGGTTTTCTTATGCACTACCTTGTATATATATATATATATATATATATATATATATATATATATATATATATATATATATATATATATATATATATATATATATATATATATATATATATATATATATATATATATATATATATATATATATATATATATATATATATATATATATATATATATATATATATATATATATATATATATATATATATATATATATATATATATATATATATATATATATATATATATATATTATTAAATATGATTTGAAGGAAACAACTACTCAGCGGGCAACTACCCCGACCTGCATTGAATTACACTTTCAAATCATGATAGATGGAAAGCCAATATCATTTGTCAATTCCTAACCAGACATAATGGTAATGGTAATGGTAATGGTGGGGGAGGCTGACGCCTGGCAAGTAGGCCACAGACGGGCCCTTTTTACCAACCCCCAGTTGTCCCCTCAGCCATGTGCTTCTCTTGCTCCCTCATCGAATCTTTCCGACCTTCTGATGAAGGTCAGGATGTCACTCATTGCGAGGGAGCTCATCTCCTCCTTAGAAGCGCCTCAGAACCGAAGATACTGTGTCTCAGGCGCCCAAACGCTTCACATTGTCCCAGGAAGTGGTAAGATGTCTCTTAACCAGACATAGATCGATTTCGAACTTATTTGTTCCCTTCAGTATGCCATAGGTTATGGAACAGACAAATGATAGTGGCCAACCTACTAGTTATATACTAACTAAGGTGAAGTGAATAGTGGTGAGAGGTATGAAACTTCTCATATGGTCTGAATGCTACTATCCGACCGACATCCTAGATGTCTCTGTGGCGGATAGCGACTTGCATCACAGAAAGTACCGAGAGCGGCGACCCCTAGCCCAGGTGAACTAAACTAATGTTATTAAATATGATTTGAAGGAAACAACTACTCAGTGGGCAAATACCCCGACCTGCATTGAATTACACCTTCAAATCATGATAGATGGAAGAAAGCCAATATCATTTGTCAATTCCTAACCAGACATAGATCGATTTCGAACTTATTTGTTCTCTTCAGTATGCCATAGGTTATGGAACAGACAAATGATAGTGGCCAACCTGCGAGTTATATACTAACTAAGGTGAAGTGAATAGTGGTGAGAGGTATGAAACTTCTCATATGGTCTGAATGCTACTATCCGACCGACATCCTAGATGTCTCTGTGGCGGATAGCGACTTGCATCACAGCAAGTACCGAGAGCGGCGACCCCTAGCCCAGGTGGTATATATATATATATATATATATATATATATATATATATATATATATATATATATATATATATATATATATATATATATATATATATATATATATATATATATATATATATATATATATATATATATATATATATATTTTTTTTCAGGTTATATATATATATATATATATATATATATATATATATATATATATATATATATATATATATATATATATATATATATATATATATATATATATATATTATCATTCTACTGAACTCGTCAGGGGGATAGTCCGCGTATAAATTATTTATAAAAATATTAAAAATATTTAAATTGGATAAATCAAAATATGAACATTATATATATTTTGACATTTTCAGAAGAATGAAAGTAGATATATATCAGACTAGGGGTTTTCATTTTTTGTATTGTAACTGGAGGAAACCATTTCTTGACTGACAATTTTCCTTTTAGGTGAGTTAATATTTTTTCCATCTCAATCTTTTTTTTGCTTCTAATACTAAGAACACTGTTATTTAATTCAATACAGCTTTTGCTCCTAGAAGTGTTGTTTTTGATTCATTATGCCTAAAACTTTTATACTAGCACATTCAGATAAAAATGACAGTATTAAATATAAAGATCTATATGTATTTATTATTATTATAATGTTAGGTTTGAAACAGTGCTTTTGTAATACACAATAAGTAGTTTTTTTTTTCTAGAAATATGAAGAGATAATGTCAGATTTTTTTAAATTCTTTTTATTTTTTGAAGAATATAGTTCTACATCAGTATTTTAATAAAATTCCAGGCAGATTTGTATTTGCCGAAAATATAAAATAATGTAATGTTTACATATTGTAGAAGATAAAATGCCCAATACTTTCATGTATATTAATATGCAGTTACATAATGTTTAAAAAAATGTACTAAATTTGCATATTTTGTACACTTCATCATAAAATTCATTATTCAAGAACAATTTATTCATTATTTTAGTCTTCCAAGGAATGTACACAGATTCTTCTGGGCTGTCAATTTCAAACCGAGGTTTAAACGATTTATAAGATTCCAACGTGCTAATTAAGGTTTTAAAGTATCGCGTATATAAAACGAACGTCCGTTAAATCAATCATATTTGAAAAACAACATTGAAATGTATTTCTTTGCTTTTGTAGAATACCTCGCGTAGGTAACGGTATATCGATCACAATTTAAGTAAAAAGAAATTGTCGTATAATGTAAAATATGTATTTCCAGTTTCAGTAATACAGTTTGTACAAATATGGTATGATGTAACTAACTGGTGTACGATCAGATTAGATTAGATTACCTTAAATTCTGCAAGCTGAGATAACTTATTTATTAGGATTATGGGGAATTTCTTTTAAGCAAATATAGAATTTAGAATTTACTACCTTAAAAGGAGTATGCATTAGAGAAACGTCGTTTGCCTCAAAAATATTGCATAAATGAGTGAACGCGATCGTGAATCCCACACTTTGCATGTATCTGCCAACTTCCATATCTTCAAAGAAATGCCCGCTGACTGAAAGAGAAATACAATTAGTTTTCGTTTCAGAAAGAGACTCAGAGTTATAGTAAAGCGGCAGGATTTTAACACGTTCTGTATCATCAACTTTTGTAGAAATGTAAAGAAAATTACATGTTTGCAACATTTGGTGCCATGGTTATTATCGTTCATTGAGTAAAAAAGACAGGTGTTATCAAAAAATTATACTGCGATAGCATACAAAGGTATTGATTTTAACGGACCTGAGGAGACTAGAAGGATGACTTATTAATGTAATCATGTAACATTGTATACATACCTGGAGTACAAATTCCATAAAAACCTCATGACGATTTTTGCAGTGACGGCTTCCTGTCATAGTGGAGAGGCCAAATTAATTAATTCGTCAAATAACGATTGTTGTGGGACTGAGTAGTTTTATACCAACAATGGTATCATCGTAATCAGCGTGGTTTTCTCAGCGGCAAAAAGTAGTGATGGAAACTATCAAATAAAAAACTATCGCATAATTCGATAGTTGGTACTTATTTGAATAATTCGATAGTTGAAATACGAATGAATGGTTTTAAAAAATGTTAGATTTAAGAATGGAGGCTATGAATATACATAGACGGAGACTGTATTTTATTCAAAGATAAGAGACACATTTTATTATGTGATACGATAAACAGTGTCCGCAACTGCTAACTGACTGATGATAATATGTGACTGATACAAGGCTATGTCGGTTCTGATACTAAAGACCCATTCTTTATGAGAGGTGAAACTCAGCAGCATGAATTAGCAATATCATTCAGATGATGTTTTGTAGAAAAGTTCTAATTGAATGAATTTATTCGAATGAATGCAGTCGATAGTTGGAATCATTCATTCAGTAAATATTCGATAGTTCAAATCATTCGATAGTGCCCATCACTAGCAAAAAGTCTATTGTCGCTTTCTCAACTTGTGGAGTAAGTAGCTATGACGTCACAAAGATGGCGGCACTTGGTATCAGATTTTGTCGATTATTTTGATACGTATAAATTATTTAATAAATATTCGTATAAAAATTAAGAATATAATAATTACGCTGCATTTCAATTCTAATAACCCCGTGCCGTACTATGACACTGGTAGTTTTTTTGGAAATTTCTTGTACTGTTAAAATCGCACCAGGCGATTAAAATATTGATTGTTCGTTCAGTAAGAATGTGTATCTAGTGATTTAAACTAAAATATATTAAATTTCTCGTTTTAGACGGATATAAGTTTAAATTCATAAACAGGTGTAAAATTGTTGATTACTGAATATATTGAATTTACATCTGGAATCGTATCTACGGATTCTTGATTTTGCGATACATATTAATGTTTAAAAACGCTTCTGCAATAAGGATTCTGTGCTAGAGGTTCGTATAAAATTTATTGTTAATCTTTTTTTTAAATTTTGAGATTAAATTAATAAATCAGAATTAATTTTTAATCAGTGTAAACTCATGTACATAAATGTGGAATTTATCGTGCTATCTATTTTTTTCTTTCTTTTCCGTTTAGGCGTTTTTGTTCCCCTCGTGTTTTTGCATGGTTTTTACTGTGAGCCAAGGAATTGAATGCAGCGTAATTTCGATTTATGTAATATTTACAACCCCCGAGCTGTTTGTCACTTTTGAAGAAGACGTCCAGACTAGGCCGTCCGACAAAGTACGCCGCTACACAGCACCAAGCGTCCTGCCTTCGCTGGAGCCGGCTAAGTACCCCATTGTGGGAATTTTCTATAGCAGTTTTTTCGTTTAAAGCTATTTAATTACATAGTCTTATTGATAAAGGCTATCATACAGAATAAACTTATTTTTGTATATATATATATTGCAGAAAAGTTTCAGAACTAATTATTTTATTAATACGTAATTAGCAACCCCGTATGTATATAATAATATTAAGGGTACCTATATTAATTTACAGTTATTAATACCAGCAAATATACATACTCTAGATACATTCTAACTTTCTATATATAATTTTTTTTTGTTCCTGAACTCGGACAAAGTATTTTTCCCATACTTTCATCCCAGTTTGGTTACTCTTGCAAGAGCTAGGTTCTACATAATTATATGAATTTTAATATTTATATGCTCTCTCAAACTAATGCATGTGTTAGCCATTTGACAACTATTCTAATTTGTTTCTAATAAATTCTAAATTAAATACCATTTTATATTTCTCCTTTATTGAAAACTACAATTATTACTTACCTGCTGGCTGGATACTATAAAGAGGCAATTTAGTAATTTGGTGTCTCTAGGTTGTGTAAAAATAGAAAAAATACATATTTGGGAGAAATAAATTACTTGGCGCCCTGTAAAATATAAAACTACTCCCACGCCCTAAAGCCGCCGCTGAGTGAACTAAGGGCCTTATATGTATAAAAAAAATGTTACTATCTATTCTAGCCAAATATACGTAACAGGTATTTTGGCGCCTAAGTACGTGAGGCCTAATTGTGAATGTAAAGTAGTTTTTATATCTTTTGTCATAGTTTTTGCTACACTTGAAATACTTTTCTTTACAATTTGATGAAATTTCGATATGGAATGTGCATAATTTAAGTTATTTGAAGAATAATAATTAATATAGAATCATTCTTATTGTTGCATTAATTTTTATTATGGTTATTGTTATTAAGAATATTATGTATTTGTTGGTATTACACATTTGATATTTGCAAGGTATGTTTTTACTGTTTTTTTAACGTTAAACTTTAACGGAGATAGCGAGACCTTATCTTTTAGAAAAAACTCTTTTTTTTGTTGCTACAAAGGAAAGGTATTTGCTTCAACTAAATAAATTAAACGGATTATTTACAAGGTAAATATTGGTGTTTACAATAGGCATTAATTTATCCAGTGCATTATTTTTGATGATTTACTTATTAAATATAGGGTGGACAAATAAAATTTGTATATTTTTATAGACATCATCTTATTCTTTTAAATTACTACTGCTTACGTAAATTTTCTTATGTACGTTTGAAACATATCATATATAAAAAAAAAAACAAAAACTGATACATAGGGATTAATAGAAAAAAAATTCTGGATACTATTTTATGTCTATTAAAGTATGGTTAACTTTGTTGGTAAGTTACGTAACTAGGTGTTATTGTCTACTAGAAATAATTATTGTGATCTGCTAAAAATAACACATATATTTTATTTATATTGATTGATGTTTAATATATGTGGATGCATATTTCCTGAAAGTTATAGAATAATGATATTTCCGCAGTAAACTATAGATTATACATGATCAACTGCCGAATCTTTTTTTTGCATTTTCCTATATATACTAGATACTTTCAAGGATTTGCCTGAGGTTTTAAGCATATTATACAGCTGTGTCCTTATACTGACAAACACATACTTAATATCATTTCTCGATAATATTGGTTTTTGTAAGATATAATTTTTTTTTTTTTCGTTTTTTTCTAAGTTACATAGTTACTTTTTTTGTAAAGTTACATGAAATTTATTGGAGGTTAAGAACATAATCTATAAAAATTATATTTCGAGGTTTGGTATCTCATTTCAAATAAATTTATATTTAGGTGTAAATACTTTTTTTGTACGGTAATTAATCATGGATCCACAATATCTTAAACGAGATGAACTTGAATATGAACTTTCGGTACGAGGTATTACTGAATTTGGGGCAGAAACTTTACGTTCTATGCGTCGTTTATTAAAGGATAAACAGAAAAATGAGGGTTTTGGTAAGATTGCATGTCATAATTCGTTTGATCCTGACATTGGAAAAGAGATTGATATCTGTAACAAAAAGGTAGTGGACTTAGAGCGATTGTTAGAAACTTTTCAGGGAGGAGCAGAGAGTGAAGAGGCGAAATATATTTTTTCTGTATTACAGCATCTGTATGGCAGGTTAAATAGGTTACATATTGATGATGATATTGAGGATGCAGAGACGTGGAGAGATTGCAAAAACAATTTATTAAGACAGTTGGAATCTCTTGAAACTACTATGGATAGGAAATGTTTTTCTTTCAGGTCTTTTGCTTCTTCTTCTCAAGGACGAAATAATGTTTATTTAGAGGACAACCAAGATCAATCTACTATGCTGCCTGTGTCTACATCTACGGTAGTTATTCATCAAAATCGTACTCCAGTAAGTCAGTGGGGTATAACTTTTGATGCAAAGAAAACTGGTCTGAGTGTTAGTGCTTTTCTAGAAAAAATCGAAACTTACAGGGTGGCTCGTAACTTATCAGAAGAGGAGTTAAAAAATTCTATTATCGATCTTTTAAAGGGTGATGCTTTAATTTGGTATACATCTATTCGTTCACAGATAGATTCTTGGCACACATTTGTTAACTGGTTTAAGGAAGAATATCTGCCGCACGATCATCATGAAAAACTGTGGGAGATGATTCGAGCTCGCAATCAAAACCAGAATGAGTCTATAGGTACCTACTTCGCTTGTATGACCAATTTATTTAATAGGTTAGGAAATCCAGTTTCGGAACAGGAGAAGCTATATATTTTGAAAAGAAATATTTTACCCTATTACATTCATCAACTAGGTTCGCAGGGAGAAATTAATTCTGTGGATGAACTTAGAAAGTTATGTAAAAAATGGGAAATTAACAGAGAAATAGCTTCCCGACCTCGATCGACTCTTAATGCAAATATAAGCGCACTGGAACCAGATTTAGCTGGCAATCCAGGACCATTTAATTTTATTAACCGAAATCGAACTGCAGTTCCTGTTAACTCGGTTACGTCGAATGATAAAACATGCTGGAATTGTAATGAGTTAGGTCATCGTTTTCAGAACTGCAGAAAAAAAGAGAACGTAAATTTTGTTTCAGGTGTGGTAAAGCTGGCGTTACTAGGTATACCTGTAGTAGCTGTTCAAAAAACGCTCCTGTAAGTCGACGGTAAGTCGGACGACGACTTTAGGAGTCAGGAAACCGGCTAATGATTCGTGGATTGCATGGTTAAATTTTGTAGGTACTGAATATCGTCGTCAACGTATTTGCAGTATGTTTACTACTAGGGAAGGTGACCCCCGTCCTTATTTAACCGTGGAAATATATGGACTTACATTTGTTGGTCTTTTGGATTCTGGAGCTTCACGTACAGTGATAGGTAGTTCCGGTTGGGCTAAATTTCAGGAGTTAAAGTTAGATTTAAAATTAGAAAAAAATATTTCTGCCATAACTGTTGCAAATGGTTCAAGTTGTGATGTTTTGGGTGTTGTACAGTTACCAATCAAATTAGATAATAAAATTAGGTTAATTAAAGCTGTAGTAGTATTAGGTATTAGCGACAATATTATTCTAGGTGTAGATTTTTGGAAGGATATGAATATTTTACCCTCCTTAACTAATAATTCGTATACATTTGATGAGTCTCCGCAAATTAATTCCATGGTATATCAAAATAATTTGAGCGCGGACAGTCATTAGCTTTACAGGAATTAACAAACCACTTTTTCAGTAGGCAAATTAAATCATTAGGTTGTGCGAGAAAGGTATGTCATACAATAGATACAGGAAATGCTGCTCCTATTAAACAAAGGTATTATCCTGTTTCTCCTTATATGCAAAAAATTATTAATGATGAGGTGGATGAAATGTTAAAGCTTGACGTCATTGAACCATCTAATTCGCCTTGGTCTTCTCCGGTTGTCGTTGTTAAGAAACCCAACGGTGAGTATCGTTTCTGTGTAGATTTCAGAAAAGTTAATCAGGTTACAAAACGAGATGCATATCCTCTCCCATACATAAATATGATATTAGATAGATTAAGAGGTGCTACGGTGTTATCATCTATCGATTTAAAAAGTGCTTATTGGCAGATACCACTAGATGAAAATTCCAAGGAGAAGACAGCTTTTACAGTCTCGGGCCGAGGTCTTTATCATTTTAATAGAATGCCGTTTGGTCTTCAGAATGCTCCAGCTTGTTTTCAGCGATTAGTAGATAATTTAGGTGCAGATTTGGAACCCTTCGTGTTTGCATATCTGGATGATATTATTATTGCCACACCAGATTTTTCTACTCATCTAGAAATATTAAGTAAAATGTTTGACAGACTTTTGGATGCGGGTTTAACTGTAAATAGGGAAAAGTGTGAATTTGTTAAAAGTCAGTTGAAATATTTAGGGTACATTGTCGACAAATATGGTTTAAGGCCCGATCCTGGAAAAATTGGAATCTATGGTCAATTATCCAACTCCAAGAAAACCAAAAGATGTGCGTAGATTTATCGGGTTGATCTCCTGGTATCGTCGATTCGTGGACAACTTTGCAACTCGGGTGTCTCCTTTGACACGCCTGACAAGGAAAAACCAACCTTTTATTTGGGATGAGGCAGCTGAAAAAGCTTTTTTGGACGTTAAGCAATGTTTAATTTCGGAACCGATTTTAGCCTGTCCTGATTTTTCCCTTCCTTTTTACAATTCAGACGGATGAGTCACAGGTGGGACTTGGTTGTATCTTGACCCAGGAATTTCCTGAAGGAGAAAAAGTAATCGCATATGCAAGTCGATCTTTGACGTCGCAAGAGTCGAAGTATAGCACGACCGAATTAGAATGTTTATCTTTGGTATTTGGAATCGAAAAATTCAGACCCTATATCGAGGGAGTACACTTCACTGTCATCACCGATCATTATAGTTTAAAGTGGTTACATAATTTAAAAAATCCGAGTGGAAGGTTAGTTCGTTGGGCTCTTCGTCTTCAGGGTTATGACTTTACCATAATTCACAGAAAAGGGACCATGCATTCTGTACCAGACGCACTATCACGGGCGGTGTGCTTTGTAGATGTTACCGAAACCGATCATGACAATTGGTATTCTAAACTTCTACAAAATATTCTCGAAAAAACCCTACCAATACCCAAAATTTAAAATTGAAAATGGTAAAATTTATAAATTAGTAATTTCAGGCTACCAACAATATAATAGTGAGTATGACTGGAAAATTATTGTCCCTAAAAAGTTACGTGGAGCGGTTCTGTTAGAAAACCACAACGACGCTTCTGCGGGACATCTAGGTTTCTTTAAAACTATGAAGAAAATAGCTTCTCAGTATTACTGGCCCAGAATGAATGTGGATATTGCTCGGTATGTGCGAGATTGTCATGTGTGTAAGTCTCAAAAAACCGGAACAAAAAGTTTCTCATGGTGTTATGTCACCTCGTGTCATTGATTATCCATGGCAATATATTTGCACAGATTTAATTGGTCCTCTTCCGATGTCTAAAAAACGAAATCGTTTTATCTTAGTTGTACATGATATGTTTACTAAATATTCATTATTGTTTCCTCTTAAAACTGCAAATAGCTCAGCTATCACTAAACACATTGAGGAAGATGTTTTCCATGTTTATGGAGTGGCTGAAAAAATAATCTGCGATAATGGTAAGCAGTATGTGAGTAATCAGTTCCGCAAAATGGTTAACTCATACGATTGTCAATTTATATATAATGCAGCTTATCATCCGCAAGCAAATCCTTGTGAACGAGTGAATAAAACTCTTAAAACTATGATAAGATCTTATATTAATAAAAAATCAGGGAGAGTGGGACGAAAATCTGTCAAAATTAGGGTTTGCGCGGTACACGAAACCACAGGTTACAGCCCAGCCTATCTAAATTTCGGTAGAGAGCCGTTTATTTCTGGTAAAATGTATCGAGATTCTGGGAATACTTCGAATAATTCATTATTTCAATTTTCAAACAGAGACAAGTTAGCTGAACATGTAAAAATTTTAAGGGATATTTGTGAAAATGTTAAAGATCGGTTACAAAAAAGTTATCAACAAAGTTCAGCTAGGTACAATCTAAGACATAGGCCAATGTCATTAGAACCAGGACAGATAGTTTGGAAAAAACAATATACTTTGTCAGATGCTGCCAATTACTATTCCTCCAAGTTAGGTCCAAAATTTGTTAAATGTCGAGTCAGAAAGAAAATTAGTACTAACGTATATGAGCTTGAATCCTTTGATAACCATAAATCTATTGGTTCATGGCATATTAAGGACATAAAGTTAGATTAAAAAAAAAAAGAATTTTTTTTTTGTGGAAGTAAGAGGAGAATGATACGTATAAATTATTTAATAAATATTCGTATAAAAATTAAGAATATAATAATTACGCTGCATTTCAATTCTAATAACCCCGTGCCGTACTACGACACTGGTAGTTTTTTTGGAAATTTCTTGTACTGTTAAAATCGCACCAGGCGATTAAAATATTGATTGTTCGTTCAGTAAGAATGTGTATCTAGTGATTTAAACTAAAATATATTAAATTTCTCGTTTTAGACGGATATAAGTTTAAATTCATAAACAGGTGTAAAATTGTTGATTATTGAATATATTGAATTTTCATCTGGAATCGTATCTACGGATTCTTGATTTTGCGATACATATTAATGTTTAAAAACGCTTCTGCAATAAGGATTCTGTGCTAGAGGTTCGTATAAAATTTATTGTTAATCTTTTTTTTTAAATTTTGAGATTAAATTAATAAATCAGAATTAATTTTTAATCAGTGTAAACTCATGTACATAAATGTGGAATTTATCGTGCTATCTATTTTTTTCTTTCTTTTCCGTTTAGGCGTTTTTGTTCCCCTCGTGTTTTTGCATGGTTTTTACTATGAGCCAAGGAATTGAATGCAGCGTAATTTCGATTTATGTAATATTTACAACCCCCGAGCTGTTTGTCACTTTTGAAGAAGACGTCCAGACTAGGCCGTCCGACAAAGTACGCCGCTACACAGCACCAAGCGTCCTGCCGTCGCTGGAGCCGGCTAAGTACCCCATTGTGGGAATTTTCTATAGCAGTTTTTTCGTTTAAAGCTATTTAATTACATAGTCTTATTGATAAAGGCTATCATACAGAATAAACTTATTTTTGTATATATATATTGCAGAAAAGTTTCAGAACTAATTATTTTATTAATACGTAATTAGCAACCCCGTATGTATATAATAATATTAAGGGTACCTATATTAATTTACAGTTATTAATACCAGCAAATATACATACTCTAGATATATTCTAACTTTCTATATATAATTTTTTTTGTTCCTGAACTCGGACAAAGTATTTTTCCCATACTTTCATCCCAGTTTGGTTACTCTTGCAAGAGCTAGGTTTACATAATTATATGAATTTTAATATTTATATGCTCTCTCAAACTAATGCATGTGTTAGCCATTTGACAACTATTCTAATTTGTTTCTAATAAATTCTAAATTAAATACCATTTTATATTTCTCTTTTATTGAAAACTACAATTATTACTTACCTGCTGGCTGGATACTATAAAGAGGCAATTTAGTAATTTGGTATCTCTAGGTTGTGTAAAAATAGAAAAAATACATATTTGGGAGAAATAAATTACTTGGCGCCCTGTAAAATATAAAACTACTCCCACGCCCTAAAGCCGCCGCTGAGTGAACCAAGGGCCTTATATGTATAAAAAAAATGTTACTATCTATTCTAGCCAAATATACGTAACAATTTCAATAACTACTTAACCGGTTTATATGAGTAAGGTGTCATATGATAGGTATTTAAATGTTTAAGGTTTTATATTTAAAACTATATTTACAAAAACTAATTGTTTTCAAGGAATTATTATTATTTTTTTTAAAATAACGCAATAAATAACAACCATCTGAAAAATACTATGAAAATACTGCTACTTTTCACAGCTATATTACGAATTTTGAATTTCTAAATGGCTCATCTCAAGTCATCCATGTTATAAATATTTTAAATGCCTGTTTTTTTTAAATAAATGCATTTGAATGACGAATGCCTTCTCAAGTTGCTCGTCTAACGCAGATGAGGAGAACGGATAAAATCATTTAGCAACTTAACGTGCTTTTTAAATACCGACCAACTAGATTTATCTATACAGGGGTGGTTCACTTGATGTTTCCAGATGAAACCATGTTTTTTTTTAATGATTATGTGAATGCTATGAATATATTTGCCTACTCATGAGGAATTGATATACAGGCTGTTCCATAAAGTCTGGACAAAAATGAACTAGATAATCTACGGACCAACTTATCTAACATACCCGAGAGGTACACCTGTTGACAAAGATCTGTATACCAAACTTCTAATTCCAAAGTACATCCACGGAATTTCACTATTTTGACTTGGAATTTCAGGGAATTCCAAAGAAATCAACAAAATGCTAAGGAATTCCAAGAAATTCCACGCAATTCTAAGGAATTCCACGGAATTCTAAGGAATTCCAATGGAAATCTAAGAAATTCCAATGCAATTCCAAAGGTATATGTATTCTTCTTAGATGGAAATCAATATCTATTTTTTATCGTTTATTGTAACAAAAATATTTTATAAGAACATTTGTAAAAGGCATTATATAAACTTAAAAAATCGTTTTTAAAAATAAAATAGGATAAAATGAAAACAACATTTTCAATACTTTACTATCATGTTAGGATGGAAATAGTTACTATTCATTACAACAATGGAAGGAAGAAGAAAGTTTATAAGCAGACTTATAAAAAATTCAAAAAACTGATCCTAAAAATAAAACAACAAAGTAAAATCAACCTTTTTTATGAATAAAACTGTATCCAAACTGCTTTCAAAGAATGCCTTCAAAATCAATTTCAAATTTGAAATAACCTCTTTTTCGGCGATCTTGAATGAATATTTTGGTTCTATTAAAACTCGAATGTCATAAAATATATCTAGTAATAAAAATGTGTTATCTGGTAGTGCATATGTTCCATCAAGTGATGAAGAAGGAAACAGTGATAAATGTGAAATTCCTGAGAACATTTTTGAAAAACTTGTAAATGAAAAGTTACCAGACATAATGAATGATTACCTTGGAAATAAATTATCTGTCATGGCTGAAAATGAACTAGTTTTAGATGGCCGTAATGACGCAATTTTTTAGAAAAAAGGCAAAGTTAGAAAATTTTTTGATCTAAAAGAGAAAGTTTCAAAAAAACGGCTACGAAATCCAAACCAATGGAAAAAATACCAACAACTGCAAGAGACAGAGAAGAATATCCCTCCCAAAATGGAAAACTTATGCTGAAAAAGAAGATAGAAAAGGGACTGTTATGCAAGGAAAAATAAAGATTAAAGTGTAATGTGTAATGTTCACGTATTCAGTTATTTACGATAGACAAACAATTTTGGTATTTTGTTCATTAATTCAATTTAGCAGAAATGTTAAGGTCATTAAAAAAACTGAAAGCTGGACATTCTACTACTTTACGTGATAAAATAGAGGCACCCACAACTCAAGCAGACCACATCGACTAAAGGCTAAGAACATTTAAAAACATTTCCAGCCGCACCATTCACGGAATAAAAATTACCAAGATATCTTTTTAGAATCTCATCTCAATATAACTCAAAGACATGAAATGTACATTAAATAATGCGAGGAGAAACATTTTTGTAAAACTTTATGGTGAAACTTTTCCTTTGGGCATCCGAAAAATGATACTGGACAAAATTTGATCAGCATACAGAAAATTACAAAGCAGGTTTGGGGCTCAACGACGAGATAGAGAAAAACCTTTTGTTGATAAATATAAATGTTTCATAATCTCGGATTTATAGCAAACAATGTCACTTTCGAAACTTAAGACTTTTTATTTCAGGCAAAATTTGTTATATAATTTCGATGTGCATAGTTTAACATCTACAGAAGATAGACCTTTTTTATTTGATTGGATAAATAATGTGGCAAATAGAGGAAGCTGTAAAATAGCAAGTTGTTTGTATACGTTTTGCCCTTGCTCAAAGATAAGTACTCATCTTGTAATTTGGTCGGAATCATGTACGGGCGAAAATAAAAATGTTATCATCTACTAACTTCTAATTTTGGATGGATTATTCAAGGTTATTGATCACAAATTCTCGAGGGTGGTCATAGTTACTCAGATTATGGCAGAGATTTTGGTCGGATTGAAAATATAATCAGAAAAGTGGAAAATGCTTAAGTGTCTAAGCAATACCACGACCTAATAAAATTTTCAAGCCCAAAAAACAGCTCTATGTGTGTTGATATGAAAAATTACTTTTATAATTTTGAAGAGCATTCAGTAAGATTAAACTTGTTCAATAAAAGCCTCAATGAGTATGCACCATTTCTGAGAATGGACTAAATAAATGAAGCTGGGAAGGTCAGAAGGAAGAAATTACTCCTAACAGATTTAGAGAAAAAAGAGAGGCTAAAAAATTGGACAATTTACATGAATAAATGAAATTCACAAAGGAAGAATACAAATGAAAACATCTTTGAACGAAATGAAGAAAATCCAAAGAAAAGGAAGGAAAACTAATTAATTTTAAGAATAAAGTTTTTAATATTAAAGTAAAACATGTTTGACATCATAACACCTTTTTCAATCTTGCTGATTTCCCTGTATAAGAACGTCATGCACATTCATTTTTTTTTTTGCAAATAATAAAATTGCAGAAACATCCATAATGCTAAGCAACAATACAAGAATCAACCTACTGAACTATAAGTTGTGTCATGTACCAAACATGACACCCATTTGTGTCTACAATAATAATTGTAAAACTTCTGAGGAATCCTAAAAACTGTTAAGGAATTCCAAGGGAATTACAGAGAATTCGAAAGAATTCCATGGAATTCCAAGAAAATTTCAAGGAATCTACGGAATTCCATATGCTTGTACTCCAAACTTCCAAACACGTTTACCCCTCGAACTTACAAAAGTGGGTCATAAAGAATTAGTGCCCTTAAATGTACCTATCGAAAGAATTTGTTTTTTTTTTTATTTCTTCAAAACGGTTTATGATGGGTTCATAAACTTTGGTGTGTAATTCTTATTACCAATAACGTTATTTATGTGAAGTTTAAAAAAAACACCGTTTAGGAAAATAGATTTTTCGGGTTAATGCGTTATTGGAGTGTTTTATTCTTTCAAATTTTTTGTTTTTCAAAAATGAGTTATGCTGCGTTCGAGATAAAGGTATTCACACAATATGAGGTGCAAGAAAAATATATTACATTTACTTAATAATTACGTATTGATAAAAACGCAATTTTTTTAAGCAGACGGTAATTTATTCTATAATGAACAACAGTAATTAGAAAAGTTTGCATAAAATATACACAAACATTACAAAATTAGTAAAAATACCCATAACTGCCAGTAACGATAGCGACCGTATTCGCACCGTTCTGGTATTAAACAAAAGTTTCTACATCTATTATCGTGTTGCAAGACTATATTTTTTGCAAATTAAAATTGTCGGAAACAAGACAAATAGGTTAAAATAAAAACGCTACTTTGCCTTATTACTTTTCTTAATTTGTTAAGCATGGAACAGAAGAGACGCAAGTCCAGGAAAAAGACCAACAAAAAATAGAGGGAACTCCATACAAGGAAATTCTCATGAATATTTGGGAATGTTAATTTATTAAACAGGTTCCTAATTTCGTATGATCCCCTCATTTGGTCTATCAGAAAGATGCGCCAGAAAAAGTTCTTGTCGCTTTTCTCGGTTTGAAATTTATTAAAGCAGCCTGAAATGCCATCACTAATAAACGAGCTAACAGCTTATTTTGTTTCCAAATTGATAACAGAAATTGACACATCTACCGCATCTGATAGTAATCCTGCTATTGATGAATATTAATTGAACTGATAAGTAAAGTTCATTGTTGTTATAATTATTTGATTTCTTATAAAGTATCCGTCAGAATCTAGTGCCATATTATGTTCAAGAAAATTATTTTGAATAGTTTTTCCCCTCAATGTAGCCTGGAGTGGGTTGGAACCTTTGGTGTGAAGATAACACTGACGTAGTTTTCCACGAAACACCAAAACACTATATACTGCACTCGACGCGCGTTTCGCCAACCAAGTTGGCATCATCTGGAGATGATTAAAACTGTTTTAAAACATCTGGAGATGATTAAAACTGTTTTAAAACAGTATTAATCATCTCCAGATGATGCCAACTTGGTTGGCGAAACGCGCGTCGAGTGCAGTATATAGTGTTTTGGTGTTTCGTGGAAAACTACGTCAGTGTTATCCTCAATGTAGCATTTAAAAGCAACCTAAATTGCAAAAAGTTGATAAAAAAATTTTGACTTGCAAAATTACCATAAAACAATCCTTAAAATCCGTACTCAGAGAAGCCCCAGCAAAGAATTCTTTGCTACGATTTTTTAACTAGCGTTGCAATAATTTTATTTAGATGAGAAGTATCACTACATTAGAAGAAAACACTTTACTGCGTGTTTTCATTAGCCCTTAAAAAGTACTTTTCAGCCTTTATTATATGTTTTATTAGAGCACTAAAGCATTTAGCTACCATAAAAAGAAAAATATATAAAAAAGAGTTTACTGTGATAGAAAAAAATTTTTCCAGAGTAGCAAAGCTTTTTGTTAAGTTACGTCATCGCAACACCCATCTGGCTCAATCGGGCAACTTCGATCCAGGCGTGAACATCGAAAGTTGACTTTGTTCCTGCATTGCTGCCATTTTTCTCTAGGACTTAGAGGGTAAACCTTGTGGCGTCTTGCATTCAAATAGCATGTGCGCAGTTTTGATACAATTTTTTATATGACTTATCTAGACTATTTTATATTATTTAGTAATATAAATAGAAATAGCAACCTCCAAAAGCCACCCCTGCGAGTTGACATTTTTTTTTGTTACTTTCCCTGCACTGTAAAAAAAAATGGTAAAGCTGGTCATGTCAAATATAGACTTTTAGCCACTAATTTGGACTTGTGAACCACTGTGCAGTGATGACAACACTAAAATGAAGCCACCCTGTATATGTTATAATGCGCATGGATTCGTTTACTTTTGTATCAACAACATTTTTCAAAATATTTACTGCTATTTTGATGGTGCTATTCGAAACTTATTTGTTTCAACTGAGGACCCCTGACTATAGCATCAATTAGTCGTGGCTTTTCAGGAGCATGATTCTGTTTAGAGGCAAGTTGCTTACCATGACATATCCCGCTAAGTGTTTTATGTGGGTATAAGTGAGATATGTGATGATGATACGTGGAGCAGCAAACTCAAATACATCATACTGTTCACAAGAATGCGGAAAACTGTAGCCTGCAGTTGCAGTTTGCGGTGCAGCACGAGATGAAGACTGCATGACGCAGTCGTGTGTGATCTACTATTTATATCGAGTTCTCAACCGTTAGTTTACATCGCTTTTTTCCTCTTTATGCATATATTCGTATCGTTTACACATGATCTTGCACTATGCCGACTTGCAAAAAGAGCAGATCCCGTGAATTATTATCGTTATTCGTGATGTTAAATGCTGAAGCATAATATAAGAGGTTTATGTTTTATAAAATAATTACCTAAGGTCGGAAATGTAAGTGATTGGTGATTTCACACACTAATGGGAATACATTTTGTATTATACCTTGGTGTGCCACAAAATAAATTACAATATGCAGCAACTAACCCAATCATTACTATTATTATTACAATAGGAAACTAGCAGAAAGTAGGTAAAATACAGTTAAAATTTGTGTTTAAATCTAGAATAAGTCCTGATTAGCAATGTTTTTTATGTTATAATTAAAACAGTGTACCACTTGAAATTTTATAGCAAATGTGAGCACTGTTACACATTTTCTAAGCATTTACTCTTTACCCAACAAATATTTCAATTTTCTTTATATACAGTGTATACCAAAAACTCTGCGACATAAGGGATTTTTTTTATGATTTCACTCCCAAAAAAAACTAATTATGACGATTGTCTCGGCTTGTTTTAAGATCAAAACTAGTCACGTAACTTATGATATAGAAATTAAGTATTATTTCTTAGACATTTTTTGTGATTAAAATGTAAACACGCATAGTACATAAAAATATTATGCTAAATTAGTCAGAAATGGTTATTAGACAATGTTTAAATAAACATGTTGAAAACATGAATACTAAATATTTTTTAAAATAGTTTTAGAGGCAAAATGTTTTCAATACTGTTATGCAGAATGCAATAATTCTGAATGAAATCAAATAATACATATAAGGGTAGAATCAGACGTTCAGGTCTACAATTCGAGAAAAACTTTGAGGCTTGCAATCAATAATATAAAAAAACTATTTGTCCAAATTATGGTACGCGCCTCTGCCGCCTCTTAAGCGTTTCGGAGAAACAAGCCTCTGAATATTAATCATTAAAGTTGACAAGTCACGCGGCGGGACATTGGCGTACGCATCATAATAACCATAATAAAAGAAATTAACTAGTAACAAAAGAAATAAACTGTTATAATTTATAACAATGTATGCACAACTTACTCTCTTAATGAGCTAGCTTGTTATCACAAATCGGAGAAGATCTGTAAAAACTTTGCAGGTATGTTTCTGTGGTTTCCTCCGTGAATGATATCACTGTGGTCAAGAAATATGCTTATATTTTGAGAACGACCGTTCGACATCTATTGATGTAATACAGGCATACACCAAATAGTTTTTGAACGCATTTAACGGATCTGGAGATGCACCATCAGTACCATCACAAATTTGTCTTAATCTGGTAAAACCAGTGTCTTGTTTTAACACACGTGCAAATTTTTCTCTAACGTGCTCAGTTTTTGCGTCACCTATATCGTGTAGCAGCCGATTTACTTCGTCCACTATATGCAATGACTCCGCTAACGAGAACGCACTGTTTTGTAAGTTTTTCATGGCGTCTTGTAATCTTTATAGTATTCTTGTGAATAGTTTTTAAAGCTGTTTCAATGGAAATATCTTCAAATTTTGTCTGGCTTTCCTTAACAGCTGCAGCCTCGTCAGGATTGAACTGTAATATCACAGCTTTTATTTGTAGTCAATATTCAGCATAATAAAAAGCTGCCTCCAACCATGTTGCCCGACGTATAAGAATCGGTTATGGTTATATGTTGACGAGACGACAGATAAAAAAAATTCTATTGTACGTGTACTGGACCTTCTTAAACCGACATTTCCACTGTCACTTGGTAGCAAGAGACTGAGTGTACTGGCAAAACAATTACGTGGGTGGTGCTGGAGACGTTAGAAAAATTTGACCTGTCAACAAGTCAAGTGTTGATGTTTGTTACCGATGGTGCCGCGACAATGCGTTTGGTAGGCCGTTCTCTTCAAGAACACGGTTGTGGGTTGGTACATATTACGTGTAAAGTGCATGTTTTACATCTTGTGGCAGAAACTATTCGAGAAGGTGTTCCAGAAGTAGAGGCATTAATAGCAAGTACAAGAAAAGTGTTCCATAAATCTCCTTATCGTCTTCGCGCATTTCACAGCAAGTGTCCCGATATTGCCGAACCACCACAACCGATTCCTACAGGTTGGGGAATATGGTTGAAGGCAGCTTTTTATTATGCTGAATATTTACAACAAATAAAAGCTGTGACACTACAATTCAGTCCTGACGAGGCTGCAGCTATTAAAGAGAATCAGAAAAAATTCGAAGATATTTCTAATGAAACAGCTTTAAAAACTATTTACACGATTAGATGACGCCATGAAAAACTTACAAAACAGTGCGTTGTCGTTAGCGGAGTCACTGCAAATAGTGGACGAAGTAAATCGACTGCTACACTCTATAGGTGACGCAAAAAATGTGCACGTTAGAGGAAAGTTTGCACGTGTGTTAAAGCAAAACACCCATTTTACCAGATTAAGACAAATTTCTGATGGTACTGATGGTGCATCTCCAGATCCATTAAGTGCGTTCAAAGACTATTTTAAGTATGCCTGTAGTACATCAATAGATGTTGAACGGTCGTTCTCAAAATATAAGCATATTTTTTTCACCACAGTGAACATCACTCACGGGGGCAACCATAGAAACATACCTGCAAAGTTTTTACAGATCTTCTCCGATTTGTGATAACGAACTAGTTCATTAATCTAGTTAAGAGGGTAAGTTGTGCATACATGGTTATAAATTGTAATAGTTTATTGTTATTAGATAATTTCTTTTATTACGCTTATTATGATGCGTATGCCTATGTCCCGCCGCACATTTCTGCCAACTCTATTACTCATTGATGGCTAATGTAATTTTTTTCTTTTGTTTAATTTTTTTTAATACCTCATGCGTAATAATACATATAAATATCAATATAGATAATAATTAATAGGAATAAATAATAGTTACTTGTAAACGACATAAAAGAATAACATTTATTACTTTATACTTTTCAATACATTATTTGCATATTAACCCTTCCCTTGATTCGCCTATTATTCGTGCATGAGTTAGTGTGATATTTATCATAGAAACGGAAACAAAAAGGCTCTTCTATGGTCCTACTCTATACGTTAGACCACAATGATACTGCGGACTTAGGTGATTTTAATATATGTATTGAAAAAAATTTAAACAAAACAAACTGCATTGGCTAGGAATCGATGCAACGGTCTGGCTTTCAAGAATCTAGCGCCTTAGTTACTGGGCATGTGTGTACAACATTAAAAAAAATCAATTGCTGGCTACTCCTTTTGCCGCAGAAGTACATTTAACTTTAATAATTGTGGGATAGTGGCTTAATACCCAAAGAAAGTGCGAGAAATACATTTCATTTTGAATGTTTGTAAAGATGTTGTAGCAACTGCGTAATTGTCTCTTAACTTCATTTTAGCTTATTTATTAATACTTAGAGAGAGAATTCTGATGTCATGACGTAAATAACAGAAGTAAACTGCAAAACAAGGATAAACAGTACAGTAAACAGTATTTACCTTGAAAGATCTTTTACATTACAGCTTCTCCTTGATTCACTGCTTTTGTCTCCACCAATCAATGTTTGGTGTTTTGTTCACGACACATGTTTCGTCAAAGCTTTACGCGTATAGCCTATAACAATCTAACCGCACACTTTACATAACAACACATCGCTGTTTAAGAAGACGCGGACTACCACGCCATTTTTTACGCCCACTAACGGCACTACACTAAACAGAAAATATCAAATAAATAAAAAATGTCTTTATACTCAACGTACACACAACAGATTTGCTTGAAAGTTCTCGAACTAAACAGAATTGTTAATGATGTAAACAAAATAACCCCCCTCCTACCATATAGAAGGTCAATCGACTAAGTAGTCGGATAACAATGTTCTTTGTTTAGGGAATGTAATTATCGGTGTTTGATAATCGCTCATTGGTACCGATTTTACATGTAAAAATTGATTAATTAAAAACTACATTGCCAAAAATTACAACTTAATTTATTACTATTATATCACGCGTTTTTCGGAATATAGTATTAGGTTTAACAATCCATCTCTAGGTTAACATCCAAATTCCCTAAGTCTGTTTATTAATATTATACACAGGGTGGGGAAATAAAGAGTCCGACTTCGATATGTCGAGTTCTATGATAGCTAGAAACTTGATCTAAAAACATAAGTTAATTAGATAAAAAAAGTCTATAACCGGAAATTGTTAAAAAAGTCTATAACTGGAAATTGTTTTAGAATATACAGGGTAAGCCAAGACGATCTACAGGGTCAACTAAAATTTTTTTAAATGGAATACCATGTATATAAGAACATTTTTTGAAACGTCTTTGTGGCCTCCTTCCTCTCCTGTATTATTATTGATTTTCTTCCAACCACTTGGAAGTAATGATTTTTTTTTGTTGAAATTATGCCATTTACACGTGTATATTAAAAAAATCACTACAGTCATAATTATCGATTTTAAGAAAAAATATGTTAGTACTAGTGATGAGACATCTGTGTGATGACACGTAGGCATTTTCACTTCCTAGAAGTATACAGGGTGGCCAAAAACTATTTTTTCAATTTACAACTATTTGAACTGAATTTTTTCAATTTTTTCAAATAGAACACTCTGTATATTTTTAAACAATATGATGTAGAATTGAAAAACGAACATTTTTTGTACGTATATCCCTATGGCTATTTGTAACCATTTTCGATTTATTGAACAATAACTGCAAAATTCAGCAATAAATATTAAAAACAACAATTTTCTTTTTTTGTAATTCAAGAGAAGATATTATAAAAAGTGCTCCACACGTTGCCCATTTTGATTGACACACATCTCTATGCATCTGTTCATAAAATACCGGAGTGATACTTCTAAAAGCATTTATTATCCTTTCCTTCAAATTTTGGATTGTTGTTGGTGTGATGTTTTTATGGGCACCATGTAACACGCTCATTATAATACCTTCTCTTGAATTATTTGAAAAAAAACCCTCATTTTTAATTTGTATTGCTGAATTTTGCAGTTATTGTTCAATAAATTGAAAATGTTCCCAAATAGCCAAATAGCCAAATAGCCGTTTTCAATCCTACATCACATCGTCCAAAATATAGAGGGTGTTCCATTTGAAAACAATTTAGAAAATTCAGTTCTAAAAGTTGTAAATTTAAAAATCCTTTTTGACCACCCTGTATACTTTTAGGAGGTGAAAATGGCTGAATGTCATTACACAGATGTCTCATAACTGGTAAAAACATATTTCTTAAAATCGGTAGTAGTTGTGATTGTAGTGATATTTTTAATATGTAAATTGTATAATTTCAACAAAAAAAAGTCATTACATCCAAGAGGTTGTGAGAAAATGAATATAATACAGGAGTGAAAGGAGGCCACAAAGAAGTTTCAAAAATCGTTCTGATGTACATGGTATTTCATTTAAAAAAAATGTTACTTGACCCTGTTGAACCGTCTTGGCTCATCCTGTATATTCTAAAACAATTTCCGGTTATAAACTTTTTTTTGTCTAGTTTACTTATGTTTTTAAATCAAGTTTCTAGCTATCATAGAACTCGACATATCGAAGTCGGACGCACTATTGCCTCACCCTGTACAGAATAGTTTTAGAAAAACTAATATTTAGTCGCCGCAAAAATTAAAATATATTATTATAAGAATCATATAATGACCAATATTATCTTCTTGCATGCATGAAAAATTAAATGTAATTTCATTATCTTATAAGCATAAAACAGTTTCCAAATCAGCCTTATATGGATTTCCCTCATTCATTCTACCAATAAGTAAAATAATTTATACTTAAAATGATAAAGCCATAATATGTAGTATTATTTACGCTTTTGTGTAGAACTAACACAATATTGATTATAAATGAAACTTTTGAGGCTTAAATTAATTGCGTATTTATTTATTACTCTACAAGCAAAGAATTGTGAGAAAATTTACTGCTTAATAAAGTTTGGATTTTATTCATCACATAAATAAATGAAAATAAATTTAATTAGATAATTTTCTTATTCTGATAAAACTACAGTTGTTTAAAGGTAATTAACTCATAAGTGTATAATGCGAGATTAATTTAATTAGTATCACAAAAAACGACAACATAAAATATGGTTAATACAATTTAAGTAGTTTGTTATCACATCGAAATACATTAATTAATTTGTACGGTTATGTTAAACTGAATTTGTTTGCATATTATTATGACAATTAATTTTTCTACACCTTATAAAGATTCAGTTAAAGGTTTCAATATCAAATTACACAACTCATATGAAAATAATAATAATAATAATCGACTTTATTCAAATACAATACAAGAAATATAAAATGCATTTGGCAATCTACAAGGCGAAATTTAGCCACATGGTTATCTTACACTTAACTTTGCAAACGATCTAGTAATTGATCCAAAGCAAAGGTGTGAAGGACAGTGGCGTATGCTTCCACCCAGTAAGCGCACCTGCTCGCGCCATCCTCTTTCGAAAATGATATTATATCGTGGTTCCGTGCATCTTCAATGTGAGCACGTTAAATATCCCTTGGTAGTGGAAATAGTGCGATGTTAAATAAGCCAACAAAAGTGATCACATACAATTCCATTTTTCAAGGTCAGTTTTGATTTGATTTAGATTTTGAAAAAAACATATAAAGGTAATTCAAGCCTCTATCGGATAAGATTAAAAAATATACAGGGTGCTATTTAAAACAAAAAGTTACTCGTACTTCCAGTTAAACCAGAAGCTAATTTTTGAGTCTGGCTAGCCAAACAATTTATTTTTATGCCTAACATCCTGTGTCCTAATTTCAAATTTTTATCTTTAAAAATGGAGAAAAAGTGGAAAAACTGGTTTTGTGGTTACCCAGTAGACCATCCATCACATAACATATAAATATTATTTGGCTTTCTTAAGAAACCGTAAGTTCTATCGAAATAATATTTATAAACAAAAATGAAGGCATTTTATGGAGATTATTTTTGTCAGAAAATTTCTGACAATTTTTTTTGGTTATTGCCTTATTTCACAAAAAGTTTTTTTTTTACAATTCTTTCACGAACTTGGCCTCTATATTGGCAGCAAGGTTAGTTTTTTCTTGGGAACATCATTAAAAGTATTGACTGGGCTCGGAGAGAGGGAGAGGTAGAGGCAGATAGATCCAGTCTGGCTGCCCTACTAAAAGGGTATTTACAAAATAATACTACTAAATTGTAGGTATCACGTATCTTCCATGAAAACATGTTATTAAATTTCTAAATTTCGTAGTGCCCATGTTTGAGACATTTATTTACCGTAAGACTCCACTGTAATAGAAATATTGTCAGGTCCAATGGAAGTTTACCGAAACAAATTCACTAATTGCAAGGTAGAGGTGAAACTGATCATAATGATGTTAATATTTCAGTCATTCGTTCTTCCGTAAAAAAAACGCAAAACATGACGTAGACATCCTAATTATAATCTTCTAATGGGCAATGAGCTGCAAAATATAATTTGGTTTATGTTAAATTTAAGAATTCTAAATACCCATGTCTTAAAATTTGTATAATTTATACGCTATTATTTAATTATAATATACACTCAACTACTATTTTTCTATTCGGTAAATATTTTTGATTATTTTAATTATATAAATTTAAATCAAGATTTGAATCTAATCAGTACATTAATACTGGAAGTGTCGAAACCAATCGCTGATATATCGATAAGCTGCGATTTCAATAAAGATAAGAGTAATGACAATGATATTTAATGGTATAATGATTACCTGCATAAACGATACTATAACTACGTCAAGAAAAATGGCATCACCTCGTAAAAAATAATTTTCTTATAGGATAATAATAATATTTACAAAATTCTTGTGTTTAAGTATTTAAGAAGAACCTTGAGTTAATGTATCAACTAATACCTAACTATACGAATAACATGCATTAGTTATGATGATCAATCAAACATGAGATACTCGAGACATCGCAGTTATATTATAGAATAACTTAATTGACAGGAACAGATTTCGCTATCCTGGGGCACATTACACAGAACAATGCTCTGATAACATCTATTTGGCCGTATAAAGGCCTGTTACCCAACTGAATCAGACTTGAGCAAGGAGCAATCCAAGTGTAAAAGTTCATGGATACATGTAGAGTTAAACCGTGTTAAATTATGTGCATTTGCTGTTGTTATTAATATGTAATAATTTTCAATTAGCTGACGTAATGTATTGTGCAATAACACATTTAGCTGATTAATTTGCTTTGTTTATTAGCCGGTTTTTAGTTGTCGTTTCTGAATATTTATGCCGTGTAAATTTATGTCTTCAGCTGACCTACTAATCGCTGTATTAATTTCTTTATACAGCGAATAAACTTAAATGAGATTTAGTATACGCTGTGGTTAGGTAATCATTATCGTTCTCATAAACAATACAAACACAGAAAACAGTTACACTTTCGTAACGATTTTAATAGCCCTTAAATCAAATGGGCTTTTTCGACAGCACCTTGTGTGGTTTTGTATTAATTATTCATGTAGGAGGATTTTAGAGAATATTTTAAAATTTCTTTTAACTTGGCTGGTTTAATAGTTATGTCTTCGGACAGGTGAATTTTATTTTTCAAACGCGCATCTTTTCTGATAGTTGTAATTTTTTTTACTCCCACCCCTTTCTGCATTAATGTCAACGCCATTTTTTTAATGGCAACTGTCACTTTTTTTAAGGATTCTAATTCTCCTTGAAATTCTGCATATAACAATATGCGATTGTGTGAAATTCATTTGATTGTTAGCGACATTATTGATTTTTATAAAAAAATACTGATACATGAAAACCTAAAAACAAGAAATCAAGATAACTGCGGAATTTTATCAATTTATTTGAAACAAATGAACAAGTTGACAGTTTGCTGAAAAAATGTGGCAGTGTCTATGAAGACAGGCAGCGTACACAATAATAAATCTGTGTTTTATTTAATTGTCCAAGAATATGAGGTGAGAAGTTGACCATAATTAGGCAATGATTGAGAATATTTGAAGGTTGTTCAGAATTAAAAACTGAGTATAATGATCCAAAGTTTCAGATTTGACGGTCAGGACAAGTATGTAAACAAATTAAAAAACATTTTAAAAATGGTGCGCCGTGATCTTTCACCCAAAAATCCTTATATTTAAATTTTTTTTAAAATCTTTTCATATAAGTTTAAATGTCAGGAAAATGTAAGGATTTTTTTTGCAAATATTACGATTTTTCTTAAATTCCCCGAGTGTTGGAAGTTATCAAAACTATGTCCTATTTACAAAAGTGGAAATGTAGAAGACGTAATAACCTATAAAGATAATCAATCCTACCTAATTTTGCAAAGGTTTTGAGGCATCATTGTACACTATCATTCAATTTCTATCTGTCAGCATGGGTTCATGGAAATAGGTTCTACAGTATCAAATTTAGCTTGCTTAACCCAATATGTCTCTGACTTTTTGAATAATAGAAGTCAGGTTGATGTAGTGTACACTGACTTCTCAAAAGCCTTTGATCGCATAGATCATAAAATATTAATTGATGAATTAAATTACATTGGATTTAGTAATTTACTATTAAATTTCATGTTATCTTACTTGGAAAATCGATACCAATACGTTCAATATAACGGTTTTAAGTCAAACAATTACCTTGCAACATCAGAGGTACCTCGAGAATCCAATCTTAGACCACTTTTGTTTATCATATTTATAAATGACCTATTTAATACTTTAGACTGCGAAAAACTTCTCTTTGTTGATGACTTTAAAATTTTTTGTAAAATTGATAACATGGAAGACTGTCTAGCTTTGCAACAACAGGTAAAGAAAATCGTACTATGGTGTGAGTATAACAACTTAGAAATGAATGTTGCAAAATGTAAAACAATAACATATATACGTAAACTAACTCCAGTGGAATTTTACATATGTATATCTTTAATCATATAGAACTTTCAGCATGTCAGACAATTAAGGATTTGGGTATATTATTTGATTCAAAACTGAACTTTGTAGAACATATTATAATAGTGGCAAATTCAGCACTAAAACTGCTAGGTTTTATAATAGGAAACTGTAAAAATTTTTTTAATGTTAATGTACCAAAGACATATTTATCGTTTGTTCGATCAAAAATTGAGTATGGTATGGAACCCAATTTATAATATTCATTCATAATCACTAGAAAGAAAACAACGAAAATTTATGAAATACTTTGCCTTAAAAATTGATAACCATTATCCCGAACAGGCATGTCCAAATAATTTAGTATTAACAAGGTTAGGCATGCAATCGTTAGAAAGCAGAAGAATAATTATTATTTTGTTAATATTTCTATATAAACAGCTTAATAACGAGTTTTGATCACACAACTTTGAGCGCGACTCACGGCTAAACTATAAAATATAAATACCCTCGTGGACTTTTTTTTTTTTGAGAATTTTATTCTCTACAACTTTGGTGCTATAAAATTTTGACAAATCTGTTACGGCTCTCTCAGCGTTTTGTATGAAGTGTCGCGGCGGCTCACCTTTTCTAAAATAATTTTTAATTGTTTTCCTTACTTGTCCTGTCGGTCGATTCTGAAACTTTGAATCATTATACTCAGTTTCTAATTCTGAACAACATCCAAATATTTTCAGTCATTACCTAATTATTGTCAACTTAACATAGCAAAATTGTCTCTCTTGAACTATAATATTAAATATCCTGATGAGGATCTCACAGTGCGCTACAGTAAGAAAAATTCAAAGAAAATTTTCTAAAATGGTATTGATATACGACACCACCGAAATGTGCCTAAAGAAGTGCAATTAAATATGTTGTTGCAATTGGAGGAAAATCCGCATCGCAGTATACGAGAGTTGGCTGTTGATAATGAAATCAGAGAGTCCTCTTTTGTGAACTAGATACTTGGAAAACATGAATGGCGTCCATATAAAGTGGCTTTGATTCATGAATTCGAAGACGATTCTGGTCGCAGGATTGAATTAGATTGAATAGGCTTACATCGTCAGCATATATATGGTACCTTATAGTATTTTTTTTTCAATATTACCGTCACACATAAAACAATGGTTCCATGATTGAACATTGAGGAACCGATGTTAATATTAATACGGCTGAAGAATAACTGTTGGATAAAGAATACAATTTAGCGTCTGTAGACAGAGAAGAAGATTTAACCTTAGTAAATCTATAGTAATTTAATTTTAAACAAAATTAGTTATACCTAATTTTATCAAACGCTTTTAAGTCATCATAGCCAATGGTCCTGTTCTATTTACAAATTATGATAATGTCGTCATTATCAATAACTGCAAGAGCAGAGACACTTGGAAATAACTATTATTTGATTTAAGAAACAATCAATTGAGGCAGCTATTTCTGTTATGAGATTAAAAATATGTGAAACAAAAGCTACCTGAAATAATAATAATAACTATATAATAATAAATTGCTTTTATGAAAAAAAAAATAATAAAAGAAAATATATACGTATAATAAATATTAATTTTTGATTTCCGAAATATGGCATTAAGAATTACATTCTACACCAAAGTGCAAAGTTTGCAAAAAAAGAAGAATAAAAACGCGTTTAGTAAGTTTGTTGTTCATTTTTGTAACAAGATTTATTTGTTATTTGAAAACTTTCAAAGACAATGTTAAAATATCCGTGAATACAAATTAAAATGATGCGAACAGTTTAAAAAACATAAACAAAAATTATGTTGCATTACCTAACTTGAGATATAAATATTTTCAATAGGTATTTCTTTTGAAAACATTTTAATTAAATATCCATTATAGGTAAAACTTATACAGAATACTTCTACAATGCCACTCTTCTACACCGATTAGTTTTATTCTAATATATTACTTACTTTCAAGCGGTAGTTTATGGAATTCCATACCTGAAATAAAGAATCGAATTTAATAAAATATAAAAATAACTGGGATTTTAAAAATATTTTAAAATTAGTATATGGCAACAATAATTAACTAAAGGCTACGATAAAAAATATGTTCATAATCAAATATCAATGGGACATGTTTATTATCTAGTATACTTTTATGATTAATGATGAAAAGTACACTGGAAAATAATAATTGTTACAAGCGGAATTTTCATGATACTCAACATCACAAAACGGTAAATCGCACTTATATCCATTTAATTATTTAGCAATAAAACTTAATTCGTGTAGGTAATTCTTGTATTCCTAAAAAGAATGAAAGAATGTGTATAATTCTGGTCGAGCCCGGTAAAGTGACATGAGACATCGTAAAGTCTTTACCGATGCTCTTGGTTGACAACAGTATCTGATAACAATTGAAAATGATTAATACAATATTCTTTGAAAATAATAAAGCAACATCTGTCAATTGAATTTTAGGTTTTGTTTGCACAAGATTTCAAGTTAAAATTTTTTTGAGATTAGTAAGAACGGTTGCAAAAAATATTGTGCGAAACAAACTCGGAAAGTGTGTACTGAGCGAGCTGCTAATTTCTAAGGCGAGCGTTTTTGGTAAAGTTTTTGACTGGAAAATACGTGTTTACTGGTCTAACCCGGGAAAGTGGCATAAGGGATCGGTAAAGTCTTTACCGATCCCTTATGTCACTTTTGGTTGACAACAGTAGGGTAGGTACCTTATTAAGTACTCTAGACAACAATGTCTGAATCTGTCAATTGAATTTTATGAATTTTGATTTTAAAAAATTTCACGATAGAAAACTTTTTGAGGCTAGCAAGAAAGGTTTCAGAAAAAATATTGTACGGAACACTACCCAAAATTGTATTTAGTGATCTCTCCGGCTTCCAGCACTCACTGGTGCTCGTTTTGGAAATTGCCAGCTCGCCCAGTAAAGAATCACTTTCAAAAGCTTTAAGGTTAGGGAGGGTTTTTAGGATTTTTTTGGTATCCATAGGGGAGGTTATCATTTTCACCAGTTTTTTGGGGAGGGGAATGGGGGCTCCAGAGGGGATGTTTTTGAGGTACGTGACAATAAACAGATAGGTACAGTTTATTTCAAACTTATTTGCAATATAAAAAACGTCGGCTTCTTTGATCCTTTTACCACCGTCAAACGAGCCGAAATTTTTTTGTTGCAAATAAATTTGAAATAAACTATTCAGTTTATATCAAACTCATTTGCAACATAAAAACGTCGGCTTCTTTGATCCCTTTACCGCTGTTAAGGAAACCACCATTTTTATGCTGTAAATAAGTTTGAAATAAACTTTACAGGCAACAATTCAACACACTAGTGGCGAAAAAGTATATTTATTAGAAAGGTTAAGTAGTTATATCACACAATGGGCGAAATCAACTATTTATATGCCAATTATAAACCCTCACGTCAACTATTGTTCGACAATTCTATTTTTACTCAAAAACTCTGAAACTGACATTCTACAAAAGAAGAAAACCGAGCTCTCAGAATAATATTACACTGTAATAGATATACTAGTATAAAATCAATGTTCGACAAATTAGAAATACTGAGTGTAAGACAGTCAATTACCCTAAATCCAATGGTGTTTATATATAAAATACGTCATGGTCTACATTCTCCCATTTATTAGAACAATGTATGTTTGAACGCGAGGTTCATGAACATTTTACCAGAGGACATGATAATTTGTATTTTGCAACAGTTAGAACTAGTTATAGTCAAAATGATTTATTCCATAAAGGTTTCGTTATATATAATAACTTACCAGGATAAACAAAAGACTGTGACAAACTAGAGACATTTAAAAAGAAATGTTATGATTTTGTGTATAAGAATGTTGAAATTTCAGTATTAATGTTTAGATATTATTATTTTTATTACTTTTTTAAAATAAAACTACTTATACTGTATAATATTAGCGGTGGCTTTTAAATAAAGTTACTTACTATTTACTGACTTACTAGTAAGTAGTGTGGTGGTATTAACAGACTGCATCGAGGCAGGACTTTAAGTATTAACTGTACTATGCATTGGTTAATGTATAATGGTCTAGTTGTCGCGACATGATTACCGTTCGATTTTTCTCTATAACTTTAAACGCGGGTTAACTGCAGAAGAATGTATTAACGAAATGTCTGATATATTTGGTGATGATCGTTCAAGTAGAAATACTGTGTTTCGGTAGTACAAACAATTTGAAAGAGGCATATTTTCGCTAGATGATGATCCGCACACATGGCGGCCGTCTGAATTTGTGTTCTGAAAAACATTGCCACTATCGAAAAAATTATGAAAGCAAATCCAAATATTACGTATAGACAGATAAAGGAAGAGTTGAACATTAATGCTATTCCTGATCACCTATCCGTAGGTACTTAAAGTCTGGACGTTGTAGGTACTCCACCAATTAAACGATACATAGGACGGGCATGTGCAGAGATCTCGAACGAAATGAGGGCGGACATTTTTAATCAGTGGATTATACGTATGCATAAATGTATTGAACATGATGCAAAGTTTTAAAAAAATCATAATAAATAGCACCGTATTCCAAAAATTTCCTAGCGACCTACGTATAATGTCAGTATATTTCCATCATGTAATTCGTTCATTCCTCCGAAAAATGGTGAAAAATTCCTTCAATTTCTCGAGGATTTTATCCTGTCTCTTACACGATTTACTTTTTTTTAGTTCATTTACTGGGTGTAATATAAATGCACCTAATACATTATATGCTATATTCCAGGTAGTAAATATTGGCGATATAATCTAATTTACTTTTATTAAAAAATTCTTACGAAAAACTCAAACTATCAAAGGAAATAAAAAACCCTTACTTCCTTTATCTCTTCTTAAATTTATGTAGATATCTTCTTTACATTAGGTAGTAGTAGTAACTCAATATTTAAACAATCTATGATGACCAAATTCTTTCAAATTAAAAGGTTACAATTGGATCTGATCCTTTTTTTATGAAAATTCCTTTTGAATTTTTTTTACGCCTATGTTTCTTCCTACGCGCCTTAGTTTTCAGTTTTTAGTTTATTGGAAACATGTAGAAGATATATTTACAACTATCTATAAATTTGTATTTATACAAAGAGATTAGCAAATTTTTATTCCGTCAACTAAAGAAGAAGCTAGAAACATGATTTTTTAAACCTGGTTGAGACTCCGTCTCATATTTCGTTCTCTCCAAACTTTTCGATTTTTTTTAAAGGAAAAATAACAATGACATATTTTCGATAAATCCCAGAAAGTATTTGATTTGGTAAATGAGATGCTTAAAAAGAAATCTTGTAGTGTAAAACTAATTGATAAAAAAAAACTCATCCTTGCTGTTTGAATTTCATTTTAAGCGCACGTAAAATTCGGCATAACTTGATCAGCATTATTTATAAGCACAATAAGAGGTCGTTTAAATTCTGGCAGTGTCTAAGGTGAAGGAACCGTAAATGGTTTTGATATGTTGAACAGTAAAGTGCATGTTCAATGCCGTGGATAAATTTAATCACACTGATGCCCAGAGCAACTAAATTAAATTACAATTTATGTTGAGATGTTTTGCTTTTCTTTGGTATTTTTTGTAAATTATGTATGTCGAAAATAAGGCTGTATGCGCTAGGTATTAAGTAAGTACGTAAGAATATTATTTCTGAAGTTCATTGAAAATGGGTCAGGTCAACATATAGGTGGGAGGAAACATTATTTATTTCAAGACCTACCATCTTTTGTTGACTTGAGCACCAACAAAAAAATAGAAAACATATATCTTTATATGATTATTAATTAAATATGGAATATTCTGGTCAAAGTAACAAAAAATCGCTCGGATAAGTTGATTTCTCTATAAATACATTTCTCTATTTTTTCATGTAAAAAAAAGGTTTTTCAAAAAATTTTTGTTAAAGTTATGACACATCAGCTACAATTTTTTTAAATGGCAACCTCCATTGTTGAGAGTGACTTTTAAAAGAGCACATTCTTTTAAATATGAAGCAATAAAAATTATAATTTACGTAGCATTTTATGTATAAATTTATTACAATCATTAAAAAAGTATATAAAAATCACGCTGATAAATCAAATTAGAAACTAAATGTGACCACAATTTTTGTGGTCACATTAAAAAAACCAAAAGTTTTAATAAAACTAAATCAAACTAATTTCAATATTCAAGATTTTGACAACGTTGTAATCGACTAACAAACTCCCTTTGAACATTAGGGTACATCTGGCGCACTACCTGCCGAATACTCTCTTTCAAATCTTCTAAATTTGCAAATCTATATGTAAATTTTGACTTTTAATTAGTCTCATAGGAATTAATTCAACGGGGTTACATCTGGCGATATGCTGATCATTCGATAATCCCCCTTCTTCCTAGAAATTTAAACGCCGCGTAGTATGGGGAAGCACCGTCTTGTTGAAAAATAATATCGTTATGATATTCATGAGGACCACAAATGTTACCTACATCACATATTCACCTTTTGAGGACATTCTGTGTTCACTTCCACCATCCAATGTGAATTCTGTTGTGATCAGTACCTACAATTTTGTCTGTTAACAACTACATTTAAATAGAAAGACGATTCATAGCTAAATAGTATGTTTTTCACAACATCTGGATGTCGGTTTACTTCTATTAATAACTCCTCGCAAACCTGAGGCCGTTGTTCAAAATCATCTTCATTTAACTCATATACCCGGTAAACTTTGACCGGATGATACTATTCCACATTAACATTTCTTGATAATTCTTGGTCTGTAAAATGAGTATTGTCTTAAACTAACATCACAATCACCTCAACATCTTAAAAACAAGCCTTAAGACTTAATTCAGCTAACTATAGTTTGGAAAATTGGTGGATGATTGGGATATGTTTCGTTAAATGTATTTACCACCTCAGTACCTCCTGCTGAGTAAACGTATTTTTTTCTAGATTATAAAAATCTCCAGAAACGTCATCAACATTCTATTTATTTAAAAAAAAAAACTGAAAAGTAATAAATATTTTTCTGTTTTTAAATTTTTTAAAATTTTCTTTCTCAAAAAAAATTAAATAATCGTCTGCAGAGAAATTAAAATATGATATTTCGGAACGATTTTTGTAAGGGTTTAATTGATTTTACTATAAATTTTCGCAAGCATCTAAAACAATTTTTCTCTCAAAACAATTCTTAAGTAATATACTATAATTTCTCCTATTAAATATAAAATTAACTACCACGCAACCACTCTAAGGTCGATGTATAAACTTAAAATTCACGGAATCGAAGAATTTATCTGCAGAGAAAAAATATTCGCAAAAGTTAAATGAATTGTCTTATTACATTTTTAAAATTACTGCTGTTAAAATGTTATGGTGATTTTTTAATTAACACAGCATTCTAATGGTAATGTGTATGAAATTGTGTGAATGTGGCAATGCTTGCCAATATTTATTGCCATTTTTACATGATATATCATTAAAACATTTTAATGGTGTTTACTTTTTAGAAAACGTATTTTACTTCCCAAATTCCAAGGATAGTAATTATTTTAAAAAGGAATTTTTTGATAGATGTCCATACTTTTAGTATGCATTCTACACAAATTCAGGTATATACAGGGTGTTTCCGAAATAAAGTGACAGTATAATGAGAGTAGATCACACTTAGCTGAGATCAAAACACCCCCAAACTTATCCTTGAATGTTAGCTATTTTTAAGATACAGGGTGTTTTATGATTTTTTACTATATATCTATATATTAGAATAAACAATGTGGAATAACCAATTGGAATAAATTCAGTATCTCAATTATTGTGCATATATATAAAAAATCCCGGGACACATCGATTTTCGATGCGAAATTGACATCCTGCAACGTAAAAATTTCATCCCTAAATTTAACCCCCTCGAGTGGCAGTTGCAACCCCTAAATTTTTAAATAGGAAGTAGGGGCATGTGATACCTCATTTGAAAGGTCTTTCCATTCTCTATTCAAAAATGCTATGGTTTTAATATTTATTGCAAAAGTTAATGGTCCGTTTGATGAAATTCGCTACAACAAACGAGAAACATAAAAACTTACAGCGTTTTGTTCATGCAGGCTAGCAAAAACAATTTGTGTTCTTTTTCAACATTATCAACTAAAAAGAAGTTTTATTGAAAACGCCGTAGCTACTTGCTATTTGATTGACAGCAATAAATAGTTGTGAGTGTTTCCTTATTGTTTGAGTTTTGCTAACTGCAATTCCTAAACATGGTTTATTTAACAGAAATGCATAAAATAATAATTATACAGATGGTTGGTTACGGAGATAGAATGCGATCACAGGCCGAAGTTGCTCGCCTATTTCAAGAAAAATTTCCTGATTTGCCGCCTATATCCCAAGGTACAATTTGCAAAATTGAAAAGCAGTTTCATGAAAATGGACATGTACGGCAGATAAAAAAAAACTTCCAATGCAATGAGTAACGATACCAAATTAGATATACTGCTTAAGTTTGAAGAAAACCCACATAGTCAAGTCGACAAGCAGCCTCAGCATTGAATGCTTCCCATTCTTCGATTATTCGCCTATTAAAAAAAATAAATAAAATGCATCCCGATAAACTAACCCCAACTCAGGAGATTAGTGAAGACGATTTTGACAGAAGAACGTATTTTTATAACCAAATGATGCAAAGGTTAGATAATAATGTTATCCAACTAGAAAATGTTTTGTTTTCTGATGTCCACTTTTACTCTTCACGGTAATGTTAATCGTCAAAACTGTCGCTACTGGGCTAATGAAAATCCTCACTGGATGAGAGAATTACATACGCAAAATCCTGAAAAGGTTAATGTTTGGGAGGGGATAATTGGACACCACGTCATTGGTCCCTTTTTCACTGATGGCAGTTTGAATGAATTTGAATTTAGCTCTGCTCCAAAATAATGTCGTTCCAACTTTGGCAAACATATCCTGCTTAAGCAAGCTCACAAGTTCTAGCCGATGTGATATGGTTCCAGCAGGATAGATCAGCACCACATTACCAAATCAATGTCAGGCAATAATACCTCGACGTAACATTTCCAAATCGGTGGATAGGGAGGCGAGGATCGCTAGAAGGGCCAGCACGTTCTCCTGATCGTACACCCTTAGATTTCTTTCTATGGGGTTAAGTAAAAAGTATGGTATACAAAACTAAGCCAAGCGATATAGCTGACTTGAGAAGAAAAATAATGGTTGCAGTAAGGTCGGTCACACCTCAGAGGTTGGAAAACGTTAGAAGACATTTTTATTAAAGATTATGATGCTACCACGACGTTCAAGGAACTCTTTTTGAACATCTTCTACGTTGAAATTAAGTTTTTTTTTAGTTTGCTGTAGCGAATTTCGTCAAGCAGATGAATTTATTTTTTTCACTGTTTATTTTTGCAAAATATATTAAAACCGTAGCATTTCTGAATAGAGAATGAGAAGTCCTTCCAAATGAGATATCACAAGCCCCTACATCCTATTTCAAATTTTAGCGGTTGTAACTGCCACTCGAAGGGGGTTAAATTTAGGGATAAAATATTTACGTTGCTGAATGTCATTTTCAAATCCAAAATCGACATGTCTTGAGATTTTTTATTAATATGCACAATAATTGAGATAATGAATATATTCCATTTGGCTGTTATATATATGTATATATACATATATATATATATATATATATATATATATATATATATATATATATATATATATATATATATATATATATATATATATATATATATATATATATGTTAAATTCGTTTTCCGGGTATACTCCCGCGTAGGTGATAGGCCCCGAGAGGGACCGTGGTTGTCTGAACGACGTTTCGGCAGAATCTCATCTGCCATCTTCAGGTTCTAACAGATAACTGCTTACTGCGGCTTCTGGTAACTCGAACTGAAAAAAAAAAAAAAAAAATTTTTTTATTTTTTTTTTTAAGTAATTTATCCGTGACAGGTCCTGTATTATCATATGATCATTTAAACAACTTAACTACTATCTATAGCATTCAGAAGAGTTTTGTAAATTAAGTTAGTGTTCAATTAATTACATTGAAAGTTCAAAAAATGGAGACGTGTTACATTGGATTATTAACAGATTCAGAATGTCATTCAGAGACATACTCTGGAAACAAAATTCTGCATAATTTAAGTGAATTGAGTGAAGAAAATATCCTCCTTTTCAAATGCAGGTTACAAGACGAACAATTTTATGAAGAGATGATTAGTAATATTTTTTTATGTTTTTTTAAAGGATCACAACACTTATATTTATATATAGAAAAGTAATCTAAGAATCGGAGCTTATGATGATGACAAATTTTTCCATCTGATATTTGTTCATAAAATTTTATTATTTTATGAAGAGATGATTAGTAATATTTTTTTATGTTTTTTTAAAGGATCACAACACTTATATTTATATATAAAAAAGTAATCTAAGAATCGGAGCTTATGATGATGACAAATTTTTCCATCTGATATTTGTTCATAAAATTGTTCATCTTGTAACTTGCATTTCAAAAGAAGGATATTTTCTTCACTCAATTCACTTAAATTATGCAGAATTTTGTTTCCAGAGTATGTCCCTGAATGACATTCTGAATCTGTTAATAACCCAATGTAGCACGTCTCCATTTTTTTGAACTTTCAATGTAATTGAACACTAACTTAATTTACAAAACTCTTCTGAATGCTAGAGATGGTAGTTAAGTTGTTTACATGATCATATGATAATGCAGGACCTGTCACGCCACTATGCGGATAAATTACTTAACACAATAGCTTCAACACCACCTTTAATATAAATTCAAACAATATAGGTACAATCGCAGCGCCCTTAAACACGAAATATTTACTTAATACGCCACTTAAATGAGCATCAACAGCAGTAACATAGAATATTTAAATCAGGTGTTGATTTCTGACTTAAAAACAAATAAATAATTCATTAGACATATGAAAAATTATTCGCAAAAATTATTTTAAACAATGCAATTTTCGGGATGTTTGAAAATTTATAACTCGGATCCAAGCTCGATTCCAAAGTTGAAATTTTCAGGGCTTTTTAGGGACATAACAAAGCAACTTTCCTGAAAATTTAAAGCAAATCGAAGTTCCGAGAAAAAAGTAACAGTTATCTGAAAATGGCGATTTTTTAAAAATCGATCGGCTTTGGATGGCCGTATAATAACGAAATGGAAGCAATTAAGGAAAAGTAGGGCAGGTATCAACAGGATACACCTACACGAAAAATATCAGCTGTTATTTAACCCTCTACTTTGAAAACTGTAGATTTGAGAGCATTTTAAAAACAGGTAAAATTTTGCTAATACAGTGGTTCAGTTGGAAGCTCCCAGCTAAGCCGGATATGAGTCTATAGCAAATATCTATTTTTTTCTTGAAAGTAGAGGGTTCACAGAGAAGAATGCCGTTTAAACAGAATCTCTAAGTTATATAGAAGCTGAGATACAAATTTCTGAAAATGACTAAAAATTGCCTTTTTTCAAATTTCAAAAATTCTCCAGCGGCCGGATTTGATCGTATTGGGCTCAAATTTTCAGGATCATCTCCTTTTCGTATGTACTTTCGAGGAAAAAATCAGCATCAAAATCGCTGACCCAAGCGCGCACGCTTTCGTCGAAAAGTAATGGATCTGCCCATATATATATATATATATATATATATATATATATATATATATATATATATATATATATATATATATATATATATATATATATATATATATATATATATATATATATATATTTTTTTTTTTGTAGACATATATATTACTTCGAATGGAAATTTTAAGCTAAAAAAGCTTAGCATGTTCAAAAAATAAATAACAACCTCTTCTTATAAATATTAACTTTTTCGATCGTGGAATTTTAAGCAAGTCCAGCCCTGCACAAACAATTATTTTTTTCAATAAGTGTCTTATGTCCAAAAGAATGGATATGCTTAATTAGTGTAGGGTTTAAGTAAAATTAATAAAATAATGACGTTAACTTGTTGTTGATTGCGTTATTTGTAGAATTTAAAATTTGATCAATCAGTATTTTTGAAATCGCAGAATAAACATAAACGTGCCATCAAATCATCAAATATTATGACAATTTTATACACTGATCCATTGACTTTTTAAACGTTTACTAACATTTGCAAAAAAATGACAGGGTGATGTTATTGGTACTGAGAGCAACATAAAAATTGTGTCTGGTCCCGGAAAGCGACTTGCATCACAGCAAGTACCGAAAGCGGTGACCCCTAGCCCAGGTGGACTAAACTAATGTTATTAAATATGATTTGAAGGAAACAACTACTCAACGGGCAAATACCCCGACCTGCATTGAATTACACCTTCAAATCATGATAGATGGAAAGCCAATATCATTTGTCAATTCCTAACCAGACATAGATCGATTTCGAACTTATTTGTTCTCTTCAGTATGCCATAGGTTATGGAACAGACAAATGATAGTGGCCAACCTGCTAGTTATATACTAACTAAGGTGAAGTGAATAGTGGTGAGAGGTATGAAACTTCTCATATGGTCTGAATGCTACTATCCAACCGACATCCTAGATGTCTCTGTGGCGGATAGCGAATTGCATCACAGCAAGTACCGAGAGCGGTGACCCCTAGCCCAGGTGGACTAAACTAATGTTATTAAGTCCATCAGCACTGATCGAGTGAACATCAAAACGTTCACTCCACTGACTATTAACAATCGAGTTATTGAGGAGACCAAGGTAGTAAAATACCTGGGTGTGCATTTGGATCAAAGGCTTTCATTCAAGCCACACGTAACTAAAACGCTCAACAGGGCCTACATGGCCCTGCATAAACTTTACCCGCTGGTGAACAGGAGGTCACTCCTGGACACCAGCAATAAACTGCTCATTTACAGAGCAGTTATAAGGCCAATTTTAACATACGGTTGCGTCGTCTGGAATAGGATGTCGACCACACAGTTCGGCCGCCTCCAGACGACGCAAAACAAATTGCTACGTCTCCTCACTAACTCAAATCGATACATAAGCACACAAGAACTCCACGAGACGGCTAATATGCCATACATTAGAGATTACATAATACAGACGGCCACCAAATTTTTTAGACATAACATTCAAAAGTCCACTCTCACCGCGCACATCACCGACATTCGCAACCACCACGAATTTCAACATACACACAGACTAATACATGAAAATCTACCTTTATTTTTCGAGTAACCATATTTTTAGACACACAATGACAGACATCTCCAATTTTACTGCACTTTCCAAAACCTTTATTTTTACCCACCCTTAACCGTAACTTCCCTCGATGACCGCCCTATTGCCTTTTCACCCTATTATTAGACAGACAATCTAAATTTCAATTCTCTTAAGCAGGTTTTTTTCTTGAGCTTTTTCCTGCATGACCATTACTAAAACGACATTTTTTATTATTTGAACTGCTTTTTAATTTTTATTATGCTTTGGCAAATTATTAATTATGTCTTTTTCCACGCTGTTTGTAGGAAAGCGTCTGCCCTACAGCTTAATAACAAGAAGGATGCCGCCAAGCCACATCAGGCCCTACCACCTGGCCAGATGATCGGGGACCCGCCGACTCAGGTGGAATATCGATTTTCTGCTTTTTCGCCCTGGACTCGTCCAGGGCGAGTATTTTGTGAAGCCGATTGGCTAATTATTTTGTGTTTATGTAAATGTATATTTTTGTATATTTATTGTAAGCCGGAATAGGCTCCTAATTAAGTTTTTATAATGTAGATAAATGTTGAATAAATTTTGTTAAATTGGAAATTGGAATTGGAATTGGATCGAGTCCGGCAATTGGGTGGATGAACGATAGCTCGTCTAACAGTCGGTAGGCTGTCAACAGACAATCCCGGGAAAGCCGCTAGCCTGATGCAGGCAGAGAGGCAAGCCCGGGTGGAGGGTCGAAGAGACCTACCCAGGAGGTTTGCCACTCTGCTAGCGGTGCAGGCGGGCAGGCCCAGGCTGTGGGTTAGTTGACAGTCGAGGACCGTGGTTCGGAGTCCACGCTAAACTGTAGGTCCCTAGGTAAAAAGGGCCCATTGTGGCCTACTTGCCTAGTAAAATAAGTAGCTACTACTAACGTCACTATTTTATTAATTTTACTTAAACGCTACACGAATTAAGCATATCCATTTTTTTGGACAAGAGATACACTTATTGAAAAATTAATTGTTTGTGCAGGGCTGGACTTGCCTAAAATTCCACGATCGAATATATTATGTTATTCAAATTATGTAAATCAATTTTGAAAATAATAATAAAAATGATACTAAAAAAGTTAATATTTATAAGAAGAGATTGTTATTTATTTTTTTTAACATGCTAAGCCTTTTTTAGCTTAAAATTTCTATTCAAAGTAACGTACATTCCATATCATTCATGGAAAAGAAATTAATGTTAATAACAAGGCTGGTAATCGACAAGTAATTATACTGTAACTATGAAAATGGTATGAAAATAATCCTACCGTAACATGAAAAAATAATTTATATATTACACAGGAAATTCTGAATTGACTGATAATTACAAAAAAATAGGTCAATATTGTGAATAGTTTCAAAACAAAATTAGTAGGCATAATTTTAATTAGACAGAACTAACAAGTACCTACTACTCGTATTACCATAATATGAATTCCAAATAAGTGACACGGTAAGCTAATTATCAGTGGGAAAATAAATATTTAAGTTTGTATTAATTATAGACAAACAGTAGTAGTGAAATAAATTAACAGTAAGAGAACTATCCTTTATTGCATGTAGGCGTAGACCTTGGCCTTTGTCCGAACTGACCATAGAATTTCAAGTAGCAAAGTGAGCAGTAGCACGAAGCTGTAATGCCAATACTAATCTTACGAGGCATTTGTCTAGTAAGAATACACGTAAAGAAGGCTGTGAAGGATACTTACAAAGTTTACGAGCAAAAAATCACTAAAGTAAAAAATTTAAGTTGAAGCAGTCAGTAATTACTATGAATTTAAGTTCTGTTGGTTCGTACACGTTGTTATAATACTTATAACATATTAATTATTATTCCATCTAATGTGACAATAATTATGACAATGTTGGATATTTCGTAATAGCACAGGGATTTTAGGTCACAAATGGTCAAAATTATATGTGCATGCCGAGCTATGTTTGTTCGCAAACCACTCATGGATATATGGTCGTGTCGGATAATACGCCGTAGACTTTGGATTACCTTTATTGTCGCTGGAAGTATCTCCTTCACAGTTTGTATGAAAAGTAAGGAGGAGATGAGGGAAGTAATGAAAAATTTTTCTTTGTCGTTCTATCGTCATTTTCAGTTATTATCACGTTTTATATTATTTTTCATTCCTATTCTATTTTATATTTTGATACGGTTTCTCCAAAGGTTTGAAGGTCAAGGTGTCAATTTTTTCATTATTATCTTCTTTCTTACTTTTTGCAGTGTTGTGTTTTCGCTAAAATGTTTCCTTTATTTCTATTTCATTCCTGACTGGCCGTGTTTTCATAACTTGCGGGGATTTTATTTATTGACTAAAGTTAAAAATAGAAGTAGGAATCTAGGAAAAAACTTCTTATCAGTTTTCATTCTGAATATAATGCAATTGATATTATTTTAGTAATCTTAAACTCTTTCCAATTTCAATGGTTTGGAGTTATAAGATATGCAATATAGGGAAAGCCCTATCAATATCTGGCAATTACATACAGACAGAGGCAGTTTTCGTGAAACTAAATCGTATAGTACTACTACTGTTGTTGGCCTAACATATACCAACATGTTCCTTTAACGTTTTTTACCTACGGACAGTATGCAGATCTGATTCCTTCTATTAGAAAATATAAAGTCCCTATATATGCAGTGAAAATTACTGAAAGAAACATCAGACTTCTTTCTATTTTAATATGCAGTGACCAGTTGCTAGATTTACATATTTTAAATAAAAGCCTAAACTTAACACAGCATATTTTTTATTGTAGTTATATTTTAGAAAAATAATTCAGTTTCAAGTGGTACATTTTTACTTATATTTTGTGGATATGTTAGAGTCATGCGCCTAATTACCGAAACAAATACGCAATTCTAGATCTGTGCAAAATAAATATGATCATTTGCTGAAATAAGTTGCCATTTCAGCAACAGATCATGAAAATGTAACCAGATCGCGGATTGAGCATTCGCCTGTTGCTCAAATAATTGTTGTTTACAATTTGCGACAATTGGTCATGCGCATTTACAGAATTTGCGAATTGTATAGTCTGTAAATGCTCAAACGATTTTCTGCTTCCATATGCCTCCATAATAAATGATAAACGCAAAATACTTATAATACAACATTTACTTTGCAGATGTATTTTTTTATGTATGTTATTGTTATTATACTAATTAGTATATTATTTTTGTATTTCATTTGTTTATGAAAATATATTTTACGAATTTATATGCCTACTAGAACAGTTACAAAATATCCTCAAGTTGTCACCTGAACTAAAACTGACCAAATTCAAGATTAAAAATTGAATTTAAAATTAAACATAATTTATGAAGGCTGTGTCTCTTTTTTTAAAGGTGTGCATGTTATATACCGCCGTTAGCGGCATTGAGTTTAATACAATTTAGTACATTTTCTTGGATTTACCATATCAAACTACAGACAATATTTGTTTGAGAGTGACATACCTGGGTACGTGACAACTTGAGAATACATCGGGAGCTTACTTTCTTTTAGTTTCAAACTTTTAAAGCAAAATGAGGAAAGTCCTCCTCTCCCCTTTAGAAAAGGCGTATAATGAACCGTTTCTAATAAATTCCAAAAAAATTATTGACATAAAAGTTGTCATACATTACAGGGGAGGAGGTGGAGTTCTACTATTACGTCAAGTCATGGAATAAAACCAATGAAGAAACTGAGAATGGCATTTAAAGAATGTGTGGTTGTGCTTCTTTTTTATGTTTTTGCTGTCTAAGAATGTTTATTTTCCTTTAAGTTTAGTGAATAAAGTTTTGTGTTCCCTTGAGAAAATATTAAAAAAGTTAGCGAAACCACGGAATGTATGAATTTAACGTAACGTAATATGTAACGTGATGTAACGTAATATTTTTTTATATTATAAAATAAAATTACATAACGTTACATCTTCTTACGCATACGTTCTGTAATTACGCTGGCTATTGACTTATTTTACCCAAATCCCCGTAGTTTAGTCGAATAACAGTACAAGTCCATGACTTATTTTTTTTGTATAGAGCAAAAACTGATGTTTATTCTCAAAGTTTGTTGACATTAATTGCTCTGTACAGGATGGGCCAATTTCGCTGTTTGTATAGGGTAACTCGGTAACTGTAAGAGATACAAAAAAATGGAGGACACATTCTCGATCTCTTTTTTTGAGAAAAATTCACTGGCGAAAACAAAAATTTGATATCGTCTTTTGTTTTCAAGTTATAAACAAAAGTTCGATTTTTCGACTTTTAGACAAATGTCAATATCTTGGTTTTTTGTAAAGTGATGAAAAAACAACCTACAATCTTCAGGCACTTCTTTCTGTATAATACAGTGGCGTCGAAAAAATTTAAAAAAAGGTGCAATTTTGAGGTATGGCATAAAATTGTATTCTTTTTTTAATAGGAATCATAGTTGGCTATGGTTTAATTAAGAAGGAAATTTTTTCTCTCTCAAATTATATATCACATGTGGGGTCGCTTTTGATGTGTAAATATTTAATAGCGAAAATAATCTTTAAGTAGATTTCTTTTTGCGCTTTTTATATTTATTCCAAGTAGGCGTGTGTCATCTATGACAGTGTTTATCCGTTTGTCAGTAAATTGCATATTAATGATTTCGTTTAGGTCATAAGTACACTCCACTTAATCGTAAAAGTGAAGATGTCTTACGAAAATTACGAGAAATATGATATGCTAGAATGCTTTATTCAAATTAATAACAATTGTGATATTGCATCCGAAATATATTTCAATCGCTATCCAGAAAGAAGACAACCTAATAAAGTTATTTTTTAAGAGGTTAAAAGAAAATCTCATTAATTGTGGGTCCTTTAACAAGTCAAGATCAAAAAATTTCAACATGGAAGATGCTGAATAAACTTCTATAACTGTAATTAGATTGGCGGTTGCAAATGCTTTAATTTCAAGTCGTCAAATTGAGATTTTCCTTCAGCTTTTGAGTGATTTGTCACAACTTTATGCTTAATATAGTCACATCTAGCTCCATAATTTGCAAATAATGATAATGTTAACTTCATTAAATTTTCTAATTTGTTGCTTTATATTCAGTATTAATTTCACGTATTTTACTTAACTGGACAAAGTAGTATGCATTATTTACCATTTTTCAATGGAATTCCAACGGATCATTAGGTACCTTTTATGCTTTACGCATTTATTTATGGTCATTAAATATTTGCTTATTGTGCAGACTTATTTATTTATTTATACTTACATTAACATACGCGTATTGCATTGCTTATTAAATATATGGCAAGAATTAAGATCTTTCTTATTAATACCCACTCAACCTATAAGATTTATAAAATATTCACATATTTCCATATACGCCCAATGTTATGATAACCATACAATAATATATGCAACAATTTAAATAGGCAGTATTGGAAAACTAGACTTAAAATAAGTCATCATAGCATGGGACTTTGGTGTATGTAGCGGACGTTCCTGAAAGGCGATAATAAAATTACTTATTCTTAAAAGCAGATTTTCACAACTTACGAGCATTTTTGAAATACGACAATAAAGACTTTTACGGTCGGTGTTTCCCAATATTTCACACTTTCAGTTCTACTTAGAAACCAAAATCTTAACACACCTTCCTAGAACCACAATAATAGATAATTGTTTTAGTTTACAATCGGGATCCTCTAATAGTGTCACTTTAACTTCAACTTAGAATAACCCGCAATTTAACAAGGTATCATTGACCGCAATAAAGTAAGGAATTTCCATTCATCACTTTCAACCCTTTTACATAAATAGCTGACTCACACATTACGAATAGTTTTATTACTAAGGCTGGGAATTTTCCAGATTTTAGTATTCGAATATTCGTTCAAAAAATATTCGAATATTCGAACTATCCGAATAATTCGAATATTCGAATATTCGAATACTCAAATAATCCGAATTATTCGAATAGGTAACCGAATAATCCGGATCTTCAAATATTCATTATTAAAGTGATTCGGTTATTCAAATAGGTATAGGTTACGAATATTTTGGTATGTACCTAATATTATGTATTAAAGTTTTTCTAAAGAACCCTACATATAATAACTTTTAAAAATTATTTTAAATGCGCTTCTCCTTAGTAGATGTCACTAGCGTAATCCGAAAAATTACCATTCTGTATGAGTGCGAATATAGTCACGCAGGATTTTAAAACGTATTGATATTGAATTTAATAGTTAATTGGCACTGAATACTAGTGAATAGTGAATACTCTGTTCGAGTATTTGGTTGGATAGACCACAATAATAGTCGTGACGTAATCCACTAAGCAGGCAATGTGATTTGCTTTCCATGCCCACAATAGGGTATGTCTCCCGTACATGTGCTTTAAGGGTCAGAATTATTTAGTTAGTATTTTATTTTAGGATTGAGGAGCTATTGTTCACATTTAACTATTGAAGCTTAAATAATACAAAAACAGAGCTAGTTTATTATACTTCTGTGTCTTAACTATTTTTCCTTTTGGAAAAAAATAAAAGTGCTCTAAAATTAGAATGTTTTTAAAAAAGACGCAAATTGTGAAGGTAAAACAAATACATGAAAAGTCAATAGTTAAATATTTACAGGTTTTCTAAAATTTAAAATTTAATTTTAACCGCTGCCTTAGTACAGTAAGAATAAGGTCGAGGCGAGAAAGAGATGGAATAGTTTGACTGGGAGTAAAACGTGCCACTAATATGGTCTATTTATATATCTGGATTTTAGAATAGATACCTACCTATACCTACTATCTACCTACTTTGGTTGGATGCATACATCATACCTATTTGTACATGATTTAATAATATATTTTAATATTCAAATTTACTCAAATATAATCGAATATTCGAATACTCGAATATATTCGAATATTCGAATATTTCGCATATTCGAATAATTTACCATTAGAATAATTCGTATTCGAATACTCGAATATTCGAATACTCGAATTATTCATATTCGATTCCCAGTCTTACTTATTACACCTCTCAATAGAGACACATTACGTATCTTCACGCAATTGTAATTTTTCATACTTGTTTTGTTTTTGTTAATATACAAACTTCTTCTGATTTCATGTTTTATTTCGTAGCATCAGCGCTACAGTGTATATAGATAAATGTTCAGAAAGAGTGATTTGTTAAAGCAACAGTTAGAACCGGATTAAAACTATCAAAAAAAAGTACTGAGCCTGCTTAGTACCTTGAAAAGGTTCTTGTGCGCTACTTTATAGGAAGTAGTAAAGTTCCAGACTATTTCTGACTCATGCTAGAGTAAATCTGCAGTCAATCAAAACAAAATTTTCTCTCGCCAATTTGGAATTCAAGCAGAAATTTTATACTGATCTATCAAAAAAATAGTTCACAGGATTGCGGCTTCCTTTGCCGTTTCAACAAAGTTGTGAAATAAAGAAAACTGTTTTCAATATAATAAAATGCTTTTGATTTTGGTAAATTGGAGACATTTTAGTTCTTTGATTTTTTGTTTACTGGGTAACAGTAGTACAGAACATTTAATTACTAACTTGAATTTTTTATTTCCATCTTAACTTCGGATGTATATTTAATGTCAGCAAGAGCTACGTCTAGTTTCATTCATCCTATTGAATACATAATTGTAATATCTTCCTTACACGCACAGCACCACAGAACAATTATATATATTTTAGTATAATCATGTTCAGCTCATTACTATACGTAAGAACAATACTATTTTTTGCTATTTTCTGCTGCTTCATTGCTATTTTTTACGATTTTCGATAAATATATGAATGATCGAGATTAACAGATTCTGAATTTGGATTCAGTGCATCAAAATACATAGTTCAATAAAATTGTCTTCATTTACATAATTGCAATTTTTCGTAATTTTTAGTTATTTTCAGCGTTTTTCGCAATTTACTCAAAATTGTGATGGCGTACGGGCCAAACGGACGTCAGATTTGGATTCAGCGCATCAAAATAGATAGATAGGCCTGGTCAAATGTACAGACTACTTTTTTTTGTGTGCCGGTGTAATTAATGCACGATATTCAATAATGATACCTCGGCGTAAAAAGTAATTTGTTAGTTGGGGTGGTATGCAAGAAACACATAATTAAAACTTATATTGGTCACCTCTAATATAAGCATTCAGTAAGGTTATTCTAAACTTAGTTTTTATGATAACAATAGTATTATTAAATTTATGAAAGTTCTCTAAAAGAGAAGAAAAAAAGGGATCGTTGTTACTAATAATAAATATGAGATTGCACAGCCTTGGAACTCTAAATTAAAAAATTTGGTTATTCCTTGTGGCACTATCCTCCACTATAAAAGTAAGATTTAAAGTTACGTATTTTACTGAAATTTTTTATTTAAATAATTATGAAAGATACAGTCGAAGGCTTTGTGGATTCTAATAGTAATATTCTTTACTATTCTTTAATTTAAAAAAATTCTCAACAATCTCACAATTTTGCAGACTGCAACTATTCTAAAATATGATTCTGAAACTGAGTTTGTATTTGTGAATAAGTCAATAATTTTGAAAATATACCATTGACTGATTTTTATAATTTCATGATTTCATGATAATATTTAAGACAATCAGTCAGTCAGCATCACCTTTTTTAGAAATAATCATTACTCTATTATCTATCACAAATTGAAAGATATGGGAAATAATCATGGAAACAATATATTTTTAACGGTTTACCATGGGTTTGCGAATTTATTAAGTTTATAGGGCTAGTGTTTCGTCGAATACAGGGTTATAATTTAGAATTTTGTCAAAATGTTGTTTATTTTTAAGTCATAATTGGGACAAATTTTGGATCAATATTCACAGAAAAGCATTCTGTTTAATTAATCTAGCTGTAGACTGTATTATTTTTTACAACTGTTTAATTTTGATTTTATAGATATATCAATATTTTTGGAAATATGAAAAGACGTATTATCCCAATAGAGAGTCTAAATTAAAATAGGATCACCTTCCTATACAATATTAGTAAAGCCAGACAGTTATCGTTACAAAATCAGACTTAGTGAAAGCGATCAGGTGTGTTGTCTGTGTGATTCCATTTGATACATCGGAAACAGTAGATTCCAGTCGAGAATGGAAAGTCTCGCTAATTCAGAACACTAATTCAATCCAAATTACAGCATGCATACTCCAATTTACATATTTCTGCATCACGTCTGATACAAATAGAAATTTGTCATCAGAGAGAGTTAGTTATCAAATCATAGAATGATGGTGTCGTACACAATAATAATTTCAGTTTGATTGAGTATTTGCGTTAAATATTAATATCGTGTAATTTGTTGTTATATTCCGTTTGCTTATTTTCATTTTGCCTTTGATTTATGTAAGAAGAAAGTATTTGTAACTAATAGATTCTTTATGCGAAGAGAATCGGAGAACATTAAATCTAAAAATTCTACCCACAAACACAGCATGAAACATATCACAAACATTTAAGATTATAATTTAATAAATAACTAAATTATTCTTGTATATTAAGTTAAAATAAAAAAATAAAAGAAACATAAAATGTATTCAACACATGGAGAACTAAAGGAGATGATCCAAGTGTATATGTTGATCGATTAATCGATTAAACGTATATTTCTAATTAATCGATTAATTGATTTTTTTCTTATTAACCCATTATTTCTGATTAATTGGTTGATCAATCAGTCGATTATTTTCGACACATCGATGATCGGTTAATCGGAAATAATCGCCCTGGAGTGGATTGGAACCTTTGATGTGAAGATAACACTGACGTTTTCCACGAAATACCAAAACACCAATCGACGCGCGTTTCGCCAACCAAGTTGACATCATCTGGAGATGATTAAAACTAACCCTATGCTAACAATGTATGCTACTTATAACCAAACTATTGTTACGGTTCGATGAACCGTGACCCACTAACTGTCATAATTCATATTATTTTTTACACTTTGTGATTTTCAAGCTTTCAAATGTATCCAGCTGTCTAGTATTTGTTACATTCCTAATTAATCTTAAATTGCTAATATCTATTTTATGATTGTTCTCAAACGCATGTTGGGCAACATTAGACTTATCTGTTCTACCATATTTGAGATGGGCCATATGTTCTTTGAATCTAATTTGAATTGATCGTCTAGTTTGTTGAACATACTTTTGATTACAGTCCTTACAGCTAATTTCGTAATTATTTCCAATGATCGATTAATCGTTGAAACAATAATCGATAAATCAATGATCGATGAATCCATCAATCGACCATTGATAATCAGTAATCGATTAAATAATTGACCAGTGATTGATTAATCGATTAATCGATTATTTACAGAACAATAATCAAATGATTGATTAATCGATATTTTTCGTTTAATCGATTATTTTTCCCAGCCCTACAGATAATCCACTGTTTAGACAATTTTTGCAAAAGTATATTAGTGGGCAGTGTAGCAATGTTCAGATGCCATCGGAAACGACACTAAGAAAAAAATATTTATCACAAAGATGTGACAGTATTAAACAAATCATTTATTCTGAACTGAATGAGAAATGAGTCTGGATTAGCGTGGATGAAACCAACAAATCTTGCGGCTGAAAGGTAGCAAATGTTTTAGTGTCTTGTGATCGCTAATCAAAAATATGTACATATCTGTGTTAGTGTTACTTTCACCAATACTTTCAGCCCTCTTCGTATTAACTTTGGATGTTACCGAATTCGCCCAAATAACCACAAGGTAAGATATTTTTCCATATATGCATCAACACTGCAATTAACGTCATTTATCGTTACCACTAGTCACTAAATATTGATGTCTTTCTATGCGCACAAATCACACACACATTTGGTACAAAGGATAGTTACCTCATCAAAATCATGAAAATATGTAGTTGAGCCTTGTGATAATAATGCAGGTCGTCTTTTGGTTTCTTACCTGCAACTCAAGGAAGTACTGCTGCTTTTGATATAAGCAATATGTATAACATAATTAGTTAAATATTTAAATAGTATCTACATATTTATTGGTTCTATTATGTTGTTGCATAATTCATTCCATGCATTCCAACATCGCATAACTGTTGATGCGTTTCGGGTAATCCTATTCGCAATTTTTCAAAAAAAAAAACCTACTCGTAATCCTGCGATTGTACAACTCATTTAATTGTTGAAAATTCGTACGTCTTCGAATTCGAGACATATTCGACGACAAAAAAAAGTGGTTAAAATAGAGTAATTTCTTTTTGAGTAAGTACAAAAAATAGTGAATCCTTCATTTGTTCAGAACCAAAATATTATCATTTATTAAATTTTCTGAGACCTATGGTTTAATAGATATTCATCTAAATTCTGTACCCATTACTGGTTGTTGCAATTACAATATCACACAGTATAGTAAACAGCTCTCATGAATGCTTGCAGACTAAAAATAATCTGTATCTCAAATGTACTTCTATGGGTATATGGGGCATGGTAGCCAAGTGGGTAAAGCGCTTACAGCTATTTACTCGGTACCGAAGTCGATGGTTCGAATCCATCCCGGAGCAATTAGAAATTTTATTTGTAATATGTTTCGGATTAAGATGGGACAGAACTGTTAATGCCCCAGATGTGGTTCGGAATCCACAATAAACTGTAGGACCTCGTCTCTCTTTACTCGACAAAAAATCCTAGGATTGTCTGTAAGTTACTTTGGTGACTTGAGAGGCGGTTAAGAAAACATTTCAAGAAAACAGTTTAAGAAAATATTTTAAGAAATATAAGGGCTGAAGCAGTTTTGTACAAGCCCTGAATACTGTACGCCACAAAATTTCACAACCAATCATTAAAAACCAATATTGTACATAATATAAAACAAATGAAAAATGTAACAGATAATTATTATTAAGAAGAAATAGAAAAACAGAGATTAAGTTATTGTAGCATTCTTTAATAGAATTTAGTTTGAAGTGAAATATATGAAACTTTTCACAGTTCTTATGGTTCTCACACATTGTGAGTAGATGAGAAAATTTAAGATTAGGATGTGGAATTGAGAGATAAAAAGTTTGCGATCTTCGGGAATCTAAAATTGCAATATGGAAATTTAATTTACATAAACATTTTTGACAGTTTGGTTGTGTATGAATTTATATACAGATAAAATCACGAAAGTGAGGACATGGCCAATGGTATGCGTTATTTACGTTTGACAATTAGCAGTGGAAGGAGATCCATAGCCGTAAAACGGCAATTGTGGTTCAGCTCAGCTGATGCGTGATCATGTTCGCCCCTCGTGGTTTTATCTGTATGTAGAAAAATACCTGTGAATAATTATTACGCCTGTTTTCAAAAGTGGTATCATAGAGAATCTATTTAAGAGTTATAGCTGCGGAAGATTTAAACCATAATAAGGTTATAAATGGTATTTGTACACAGTAAATGTCAGTTCTGTAATAAGGGTTTCAGACTACGGATGCATCTTATTCAAGGCAAACACAAATTATGAGATTTTTAAATTACGAATATTTGAAAAATCTCTACTAGTTCTAATTGGATAACCAAGAGTTTTGAATGACTTATTTATTAGATTATTTATATGCAGCATAAAAGAAAGTTATTTGTAAAAAATTACGCCAAAGTCCATGAGTTGGAGGGCTTAGAAGGATTAAGCTGAAGAAATAGTTTCATTTATACATTTAACTTATTTTGATTACACCAATTAAATATATTTGAGAGACTATTTTGAAGAAAGGTACAGTCATCTAGAGAAGAAATTATTTTGAAGAACGTCAGCGTAGAGCAAACGACAATCATCCGTAACGTTTACAGTATCATTAATACGTTAAACAATAGTGATCCGAGAATCGACTCTTGAGGAAAACCCCATGTTGTATTATATTCAACCAACCGGAATCGACAATAGGCAACATGTGCTTCCTATTAGAAAGACAGGAACAAAATAATGATATTAAAAAAGGCGACAAATCCATATTTGATAATTTATTTAGCAGTATAGTATGAGCAAGTCGTTCAAAAACCTTAAGGAGTCTGTATATATTACGTCAACTCTAGATTATCGCAATTTAGTTAACGAAACACAATGAGTAGTATTAAATTCGGTGAATATTTTGTTGCCATAATTTTGACTAACACTGTATGTAAAGCTTTTAATTTGTATATTTATCAATAACTTTTGATGGTATCCAAAGGGCCTTAAATATGTATTTAAAAGGAGGCGAATGTTTTAATAATATTTTGATTAAATCACAATGTAATTATTTTCATAATAAACATAACATTGGTATAAACTACTCTTCACCAGCATTAGCATATATGATTCAAACTAGTAATACGAAAGTTGATTTATGAAGTAATTATACGCATTTTCTTATAGTTTTCCTGGAGCGATTCTAAACAAAAATGTTAATAAGGCTTTTAAATCAAGTACTACTGCTGCATTCTGTATCTCAAATAAATTTATTGCTGCATTTCTGCATCTTACATAATAAACTAAAAGGACACCTTTTTGAATTATGTGGCAATATGCCTTTGGGGAACAGCTAATTAAATTACATTTTTCATAACATGCAATACCAGGGTGTCATCTAATAATTTACTCAGAGATGACAAATTTCTAATGGTGTGAGGCTGAATAATGTAAATTCCCACTGGCATTTTAAATGAATATTCACACTGTAAAATCAAGTAATACACAAAATAATAAGCATTATGCTGTGAAATGGTTCCACACTGAACTAATTCGCTACTAAGTTTTCCAAAAAATAATTAGATCTTTCAAGTCAAACGTTAATGGCACAAAAACTGTCACATCAGATTCTGACACATTATTTTTAGTAAATGTTTTAACCAGAATTTAATATTTATTATGTATTTATTACAATATATTTATAACTTTACAGAAACTTGACAGATGAGAAGTGACAAACATACAAAATACAGAAAATGTAAAATAAAACAAATTAATTATTCCAGATAACAAAAGTTTACTCACAATTAATTGTTACTAATACCGTGTGATCTAAGTCATTTGAGAAAAACCAGTAAAGGGACTCTGGTTGGATATTAGGCCACGCTGGTCTGGAAGGTACGACTCAACGATTGTAGCTTGACACTTGGCAGCGCAAAGAGATAAGAAATGTCGCTAGTGTTGGACAGAGATGAACCAAATCAATCGCTTTATATTCAAAGGGCGGGGTTTGGACCACTACGCATCCAAATTCAAGAGCCAAGCTAGAATAGGTGACTAGTAACGGATAGGAGCAAGACCACGAATCATCGGGCCCAAACATCGTTACTTGGTATATTCTCAAGTACTGACAAGATGGATATCTCTACCTGGGCTGAAAGGAAAACTCTCCAGTATTGGCAAGAGTTACCATGATTAGTTCAATCAAATGCGTTTATAAAATACCCTTTGAAATCAGGAGCTAAGAAACTTTTAAAGTTAAACAGGGTAAATATTTGAAAACCCTAACAGACCTATATACTGTGCACTGCCAACTAAACTATCATCTGCATAAACTCGGCCTGGCGGAAATCGCCGAGTGCTTCCTATGCCTGGAGGATGATGAGAAGGCAGATCACATCTTATGCGCCTGTCCCGCTGTAGAGGGGATCTGATTCTCAATATCTACCAAAGGACAACTTTTGCCAGAGGATTTAAACACACTCTCACCTATTGAGGTTATCGGTTTTATTAAGAGACTGGACTTATTGGACGAAACACAAATTGGAGTGAACCACAATAGGCCTACTGATGGTCGCACTGGAGCGTAAAGATCCACTCACAAAAATCTCACCAAACCTAATACCGTGTGCTTCCACCTCGAGTACTTCATTTTACCAACGAGGCACTGTTAATCGGCTTTCGAATAATTTTCTGGGGAATGTGTTCCCTTTAATAAGGTAATTCAAAGCTCGTTGAGATTATTTAGTGCTACGAAACGACCTCTAACTATTCTTCCTTTCTCCAATAGGTGTTCAATGGGGTTTAAGTCTGGACTACGTGAGAACCACACAAAACGATTGATTTGGGATTCCTCCAAGTACTCGCTAACACATCTGGAAAGGTGCGGTCGAGAATTGCCCTGCATTAGCAGGAAGTTTTATCCTGTTGTACTTAGGGAACAGTCGTTAGATCTCCCCTTTCTACAAAGACAAATGCTGTATGGGTCTCAGAATGAATTTCATCCCATACCAAACAAGCTTCCATTAAAACTTATCCTTGGAGTAAAATTTAAGATGCAAATCGTTTTCCGGGCCTCTTAAATAAATATACATTATAGCTATTTCCCTAAATAGTAGAAATAACTAGTTCAGTAAGCCTTTAATTAATTTATTATTTTTTTTGTGTTTTATATATAGGAAACTACATAAAACTTACTTAGTATATGAATACTAATTATAATTTCAAATAATTTCGAATGATGTGGAAAAAGGGTGTTACGATAAAACATGATAATAATATCGCGATGCTTAAATTTAGTTAAAAAGTCGTAGTTACCACTGACTTCTAGTTTACCATAGTTTTTTGCATCAGATTTTTTGCAATAATCACTGCATTTTCGAAAAATTAGATTTAGGCGCGAAATATTGATCATCCCATACATATTAATTAAACCAAATGAATAAATTCTTTCTATGATTATTATCCCATACAATAAATTTGAGTTTTTTGGTTTACACGATAAAATTCACCTGTAAAGAAGCGCCGACCTACGAGCGACCCACACTGCATCACATTTGAAACCTGAGGAATCAATCGGAAAGCTGATACTTGTAACGTTTACGAAATGGAAGCAATAATGTAAGTCAACAGCTATCAACAATGTGAACACATAGGATGTGGATGTGGATTTATTAAGAACGCCACCAATGCATATTCATGAAGGCTAGTTTTATTCTTGTTCGTTGGAACACAGTTTATGTGACAAATTTTATTTAAACCATTGATAAATATTATATCAATGTCGAAGGAGGAGTTATAAGTTCCTATGGATATTTGTGGATCGATGTACAGGATGAATTAAATTCGAGTGGTCACATGAGATCTCGCCCGCTCTAAGAGGGTAAGTTTTTATTTAGCACTATTACGTTTAACTTTATTACATTCACAGCTTTTGCTTTGTGGCTAAAATTATTTTTATTATACGGGTGTTTGCCAGAACTCAGTTTTTTTTCCTAGTAATTAGAGCTGTTACACAACATAATATTACATTTCTTTGAATTGTAAAATTTTATACGAATATTTCGTTTTTGCATATTTTAATAAAGCTGAACTGACTACGCCATTGGAAAAAAAGCAATAACCGATGCTTATAGTGGCTAAAAGTAAAGAAACTTCGAAAAAAAAAGAAACATGTCCAAATCGAACTAAAAAATGAGGTTTCCTCAGGGGAATTTTATTTAGCTGACAATTCCTGTTCTGCAATATCTAGGCCTCAGTTATACTTCTAGGTGGCAGGCGGCGGGTGACGGTTGATAGGCGACAGGCGATGTCACTTGTAGCTGTGGCGCATTGTTTTAAATGATATCGTTTATAATATGATCAGGTGACAGGAAACAGCACGGTGACATCGCCAGGCCGCCACCCGTATCTGTGAAATGCTACAGATTCGAGTGACAACACCCGCAGTTTTAAGCGACACTTCTACTGAAAACGTGTAAAATTTATATGCAATATCAAAATACGTAATTTCTAGAGAGTATCGTGAGGTTCTAATAAGTGAAGTGCAGACAAGACCTGCAATTTGGAATGATGCGGATCCAAACCACAAAAATTCTGTCTGCCACGTAGTTCGTGTACCGGGTGAATACAGTACCTTCTCCTTCTTCTTGCTGGAACCTCATCACCATCTAACATTAATAACATACAACGCGTTCTGAACGCCATCTGAATTGAGACTGAAAACGCCCTCTTGCCTTCCTGCATGCGTATCTGCACCCCAATAAAGTATAAACACCTCATCAACTGACGCCTGCCGCCCATCACCCATCACCCGTCACCCGCCGCCTGCCACCTAGAAGTATAACTGAGGCCTTTTACAATACGGGAGATCCATATATAGAAAACAAACTGGAGTGACCCTCTAGAAGGTATTTCATATTTTTATTTTGAAACTCTACTTTTACTTCATAGATAGATATACAGGGTGTTCAGCAACTCTATGGTCATAGCGAATGTACATATTGTTGAGATCATTCTTGTTCAAAAAGTTCTAATGAACGTATATCTTAAAGTGCAGTTTCTGAGTTATTGATAAATTAAAAGTTCTAGTGATTGTAATTCTAACATTTATTGTTTAACCTTTAACTAAGTTTTATTTAAATTTCCAATTAGTTTTCATGTAAATGTGATTCAAAATGGCCACCTTCACTATTAATACACAGTTGAGCATTTCGTACAATTGAGACCTTATTAACGTTTCCGGATCATTATTCATTTGATTCGCAACGTCCATTATTTTAGCTATTAGTTATTCTCTGGTTTGTATCCTGATAGAATACAGCAAAGTTTTCATGTAACTCCATAGAATGTAATCGAGGGGTGTGAGATCGGGTGAACTTGAAGACCAAGCAACCGGTACCCCTAGAACTTTTCTTTTATCATAACAACTACGAAACAGTCCACTTTAGGATATATGTTCATTAGAACTTCTTGAACAAGAACTACCTCAAAATATGTATATTTGCTATGACCATCGAGTTTCGGAACATTACCCACAAAAAATTTATAATTTAATTGACACTGTATACTTGATTATTTTCAATTATATGTACAAATCAAAATAATTCCATAATAATACACAGTAAAAAAAATACATATTTTTTTAAATTTGTTTTTCTTAGTCGTTACTAAAAAGTAAAAAATAATTTCTTTGCCAAAAAAAGCAAGGCGTGCGCACTTAGTATGATTGTACGCAGATTGTACAAAGTGCGCACGCTTTGCTTTTTTTTGGATTTTTTTTGGCAAAGAAATTATTTTTTTACTTTTTAGTACGACTAAGAAAAGCAAGTTTTAAAACTTTTTTTTAATTTTTTTTTATTTTCTACTTTACTTTAATTAAATTATTATCATACATTAAATTATTATCATACTTTTGCAGATTCTTCAATTTTCACCCCCGCGCCCCCTACGTGGGGATATTTGCAAAAGTGACGGGAATATTGTCATCCGACCTTAGGAACTGTGCAAAATTTCATCAATTGGTTATGTCAGGAAATGTGTTAAATGAAGGATGCAAGATTTGAAGATAAACATTGTGACTACATTGAGTTAAAGAAAAGCAAGTAAATATAAATATATAAATATTTTTTCTCTATTCAGTAGAATTTCATTAGCTGAAAATCACTTTGATGTGTATTTATTAAAACTTGATTTCGATTAATAAGTTGTTAGTTTGTGCTGTTCTTTATTATATCTATTTGCCAGCACGTCGTATTTTAACTTTCTTATACCTAATATGAGGAAGTGTAGTAATCACGATTTTTTTCGACCCATGTGTGTATCCCAATAACTCAAAAAATACTAATGGGAGAATTCTCAAATTTGGCAATTAAGATTTTCAACAACATTTTAGGTGACATATTAAATTTGGTGAATATGTTGCCACCAGATGAGATATAATGAATGGGAGAAGAAGAAAGGTACAATTTCGAGAAAAAAAATTAAAAATTATAATGAAAAAACATAACTTTATGGAAAAAATCTGCCGTATGTCTGTAGTATCGTGATAGCAGCCACGGTTTTTGAGATAAAGCTCTCAAATTTGGTACACATGTTCCGAAGGCCAAAGACAATGATAAATTCGGTGATGAGCAAAATTGGCCGGTTGAGAGGAGGTCCACTTTGACTTTACAAAAAAATGTATTTTTGATGAAAGATTATAAATCATGTCCACTATATCACACTGAAATTTTCTACATAAAAGAAAACCGAAAAATGAAAATAGAATAGCTTACAACTAAACACTGATACACTAATTAATACAGCTTTAGAATCTGGTGTTTTTCCTGACATCCTAAAAATAGCATGTATCATACCATTGTACAAAAAAAGATGATCCTCATAATATAGCCAATTATCGGCAAATCTCACTTTTGAATGTAATTTCAAAACTAACAGTTTACAATATGATGGTTACATTTTTACATTTGCATAATATTATTTCACCCTGCCAACATGGTTTTATATCCACAAAATCTATTGAAACTGCTTCCTATTATCTTTTAGATTCTGTCTATAAAGACCTTGATAGAGGAATGTACGTTATATCACTAATGTTTGACCTCTCTCGCGCGTTTGATACTGTTGATGTTGAGTTTTTAATAAGCAAATTATACAATACTGGAATACGGTGAACTTTACTGAAGTGGCTAGAGTCCTATATGTCCAACAGAAAATTGCTGGTAAAATATAATAATGCTATGTCAGATATGAGGGATGTGCACATGGGAGTTCCTCAGGGTTCTGTGTTGGGACCATTACTGTTTGCATTATATGTGAATGACTTACCAAAGCACATCACAAAAGGTAGAGTTACAATGTTCGCAGATGACACTACCATTACAGTGTCAGCACAGACCCCTGAGGAGTTAGCTGAAAATATAACTCATGTCTGCAATGAGCTTGATACCTGGTGTCAGCGCAATCAACTTATATTGAATGATAAAAAACCGTCTCCATAAATTTTCTAATAGAAGAGGAGTTACTCCAAATTTTCTAGTGGCTAACAATATTAATGTGGTGTCAAATATAAAATTCTTAGGAACTTGGCTCGATGCTAAACTCTCTTGGGACAATCACATAGATTTTGTTTGCAACAAATTAAGTTCTGCGTTTTTCGCTATTCTTCAAATGAAAACTGTACTTGATACTAATGGTTTGTTAAATATTTACTATGCCTTAGTCTACAGCCATTTGTCTATGAATATAGTCACATGGGGTGCAGGCGGAAATATAAACAGGGTATTAATTTCACAAAAAAAGAATAATCAGACTCATTTTTAATTTAAAACCATTAGATAGCTGCAGAGGTGTTTTTAAGAAAAATTAAATATTAATTGTAATATGTACCTATTTTTATTCTAAAATGTGTGTGTTATACATATAAAAATTTTACAAATTTTAATAAACTGGGAGATACACAATTTTACAATACTCGAAATAATAACAAATTGACAATACCGCCTCACTCTACCACTTTGTATAAACATTCGCCTAATTACAATGCCATCAATCTGTTTAATAAACTTCCTGATCATCTAAAAGCTATAACAGGCTTTAACAAATTTAAGACAGCTACAAAAAATTACTTAATAGAAATGTCTTTTTATAGTGTTTTAGAGTTTTTGGCACAATAATTAATTAATTAATTTTCATACATGTTACTGTTTTGCTGTCTACTTTTCTTTTACTGTTCGTTTTATTTTTACTATTCGTTTTATACACTGTAAATAATTTATGTGACACCATATATACATGTTATGTATCACACAATGGTTAATACAGGTATTATTATAATTATTATTGCATACAATTGCTCTAGTTAAGGTGGGCCATCTCTAAGGGACGTCAAAGTCAAAATAATTACTTAAGTTTATATAAAATTTTCTCCTACAAGCTTCACGTTTGAATCATGATAAACTATGGACGGGGCAATACATAAAACAAATAATGATTTCGATATATACTGAACAAAACAATATTTGATATATTTTTAATTTTGATACAATTATTATTATACGTAATTTATCCCCCTAGTTGAAAAAGGGGGTAACATTATAAAACATAATATGTCTTTTGAGGTGGGAAAAAAATCTATATTTTTAATTTGAAAATTTATGTATTTTCAAACGTATGTTTTTTTGATATACCAGTAATCTATGTTTCTCGCGAGGACATTTCTACGTATATTTAACCGAAATTCGTATAATTGGTAACAATTTTGATACTTTTATTATATGAACCCATGCTTGGGCGGAATAATATAGAATAATTCCTAACTTCCTGATCCGAATGAATTTCTGGAAAATCTGAACATAAAAGCTGACAAAATACATTTTTAAATTGCCTGTGTCACCATGAGCCATATTTGATGACCCGGTACCTTATCTATCTACCTTTGATGGTCCGTGTTCCACTGATTTCGAATAAAGGATTATGCATTTGAAAAACCGAAATGGCATAAAGAAATGCTGGTTTGTAATAGTTATTTCCTTATCAGGTTTTTGAATGCTTTTTAAAAAATGATAAAAGTGGTTAAAATTTTGAAATCGTGAATAATTTAACAGTGTCTTTATTATTACTTTTGTTAACTTATACGTTAAAAAATCTATTCTTAATCTTTCCAGAAATATAATAAATTTTTCACGAACAGGGGAGCAAGAAATGCAATATTTTAGTCCTTATTTTTTTTATTGTACATGCCTAATAATGACGAGCATACCCAGTTTGAAATTATATTATTTCAATAGAAAGTATATTAAATTATAAAAAATGATAAAGAGATTTTGCTTACAATCTAAATCATTTAATCTTAACATCTACATCTTATTACTAAACTTCATATGATTGATGTTACAAATTTGGGCAGACTACTATAGCAGAGAAAGTTGAAAATAATCTAGCGTTCGTCTGAATAAACATGTCGGAAATAATTTTGTTTACGATGGAATGGCTTTTTCTCACTGCAAACAAGTTCATTACATAAGGTTTGTGTGCAGAGAATTCAAAGGGTTATCATCATAGCACGTTAGTTTCTTTCTTTTTACTTCGGTTTAGCACACAAAATACTTCGAAAGCTTACCCCCACTTTTCAGCAATAACTGAAGATTTTAAATTTTCCACAGCATAAATATCCAGAACATCCAGAAAAAGGCTTTCAAAATCATTGATTACTTGTATTATTAATCTCTTCGAGCTTGCAAAATGTAGTGTGGCATAATTTTTAAATTTTCTTTATAAGGTTCTTAATAATTTGTGGACTCCATGGATATCAAACTAAATTAATTTTGAAACTTCATGAATATCATCATGCCACAACCACATTTTTAAATTACCTACACATAAAGCCAATATTATGATAGCATATCTATATCAAATGATAAGTAATATTTTAATTCATATAGTGTAGTACATAATGTTAGTGTTTGTTTATTACTTTTGCATTGACATCTGTCATTAAATTTGATTCTTTATACGTGTTAACTTTCACCTTTTAAAATGGATTAAAGTTAATGTTTATTATTTATTTTATTATATTTATACTTTTACTCTAATTGTTGCTAGATTTTCTATATCTTGTTTTTTGTTACATAAATTTATTTAATTGTGACTGTATCCTGCTATCCTGTAATTGGACTTTACCTATAGTATATATATATATATATATATATATATATATATATATATATATATATATATATATATATATATATATATATATATATATATATATATATATATATATATATATATATATATATATATATATATATATATATATATGTATACATATATAAGCAAATTAATAAATAAATAAATCAAAAACACATTTGTATGTCTGTTTATATATGCAGGCGTTAGGTAATTCGAAAATGAGTTATCCAATTTTAAAAATTATTACACCAAATCCTTTTTACTGCTTGCCGGAAGAGCCGATTAGATTTTAGATTAGATTTATAAGTTTCAAGTTGCTGTGCTGTATTGATCTGATTACTTAGAGCTTCACTCGCTTTGTTCGTAGATGTACTGTCTTACCTATGTCATACTGAGGAGAGGAAATAACCTCGAAACCGATCTATGGCTGGCAACGGGGTAACCAACCTGTAAGGGAATTCTACTTAAGTAATTCCTTTAATAACTACTGTTATCAACCCGTTAGCGGTAGTTTGTTGTAATCAGTCTTTATGTATTAAGGACACTGGAGTAGCAAGTTTCACCTCTATTAATACTTTCGATTCATATAGTTGCCATGTCCGGTCTACACAAAGTGGTTACAATAAACTGCCACTAGATGGAGACACGCCTTAAAATTTCAAGTTGCCTTGGTCTATTGATGTGATTACCTAGAGTTTAACTCGTTTTGTTCGTAGATGCACTGTCTTGTCTAGTAATACTGACGAGAGGTAATAACCTAGAAACCGGTCAATAGCTGCCAACAGTGTAGCAACCTGCAAAAAGGAGTTCTGCTTAAGAAAATCCTTCAATAATTACTGGGATCAACCATATTGAATATTTTTTACCTTGAAAATATAATAATACATTTAATTCTTCTTCTTCATTTGTAGCAATTGTTCGCTTTTTTCTTTGAAGAGTTTTTCTTTCTTTAAAACATTTTTCTACGTAATAAAATGTGCCCATTGACGGAACTGATAATTCAGGATTGTTTCATATCAAACATGGCTACTGCGACTTTGAAAACAATAATTTTTAATTTTGAAATGTATTAAGCTAAATATTTCAAAAGCGGTTGGAGCAAACGTGGATATATTATTTATTTTTGAAAGCGGAAAATTGAGTTCTGTTTAAATATTTATATATACAGGGTGAGTTTTAAATGTGTAACTATATTTTAACCCTCAATATATTTCGTTGAGTACAATTGATTGGCACAGTCAACAACTTCACTAATTTGTTTTGAACAAAAAATTTTTTTGAATTTCTGATCATTTTTCTTATGGTCACTGGATATCTCTCTAAACACCGTTCACAGAAATGACGTAACTGAAGGCCAGTGTTGCCACTTCCAGTGAATCGATCGAAGTCTAAGTCCTAAATTATTAATTGGTATCTCATCTACAATAGAATTATTTTTTTGCCCAATAGTGAAATAAATAATAAAATATTGGCATTCTTCACAGACCTAATTGAAAAAAACCTCTTCTACATCTAAATAAACCACATACCCTGGTACACAGCAAAAATAAATCACTAATAATAATCAAAAATGACCATTAAATAATATTAGTTTCCGAGAATTACACTAATCACTAATAAAAATATCACACTTATAATGTCTTCCCATGTATGACATTCATTGTTATCACTACACTGCACTAGTAAACACTTGAACTACAATTTAAAATTAATAAACAATAACTTATAACACTCGACGAGTTGGCACTATAACTCCTACGCACAAACATAGCAAAACATACCTAGCAAAACAACTGTTGACTGTGATCCGCCAAATTTATGGGCCAATCTTCTTGTACAGTAACTTTGAAAAACTTTGAAACACACATTTTAAATATGTGAATCGAGCGATGAGATACGATGCGAGTATAAATGCACTTGAACACAGGTTAAGATTGTTAAGTTTAGTTGTTTGCCGTCGGTGGCGTCTTGGTCGTGCTGATCTGCGAAATGTACATTCGGAGTTGTATTGTCTTGAGTGCGGAGCCGTATTGAGTTACGTTAAAATTTATAATTTATAATTGAGAATTGTAAAGAAATAATAGCCAACTGCCAGCCAAATCGATTATTTATGATTATGAATTATGAATTATGACTCGAGTTCCCGATTTCTCCACTTCTCAAGCTCTAACCACACTTCGAATAATCATTCGATTAATAAAGGTATTCGAATAGCCGTTATTCAATTATTGAAATCATTCGATTGTGCCCAGCTCTCAGGGTTGTTATCGGAAATCTTACAATCGTACCAACTTTTGATACAAAATTCTACTAGAAATCAGAAAATTGCACTAGAATGCTTTTTTGGAAGCGTTCTTTTAAGAAATAATAAAAGAAAAACAGTATGAACCGAAACCCACTCTTGCGAAACTAACTTGGAAGAAAATGTACTGTTTTTCTGTAAACCCTTTTTGACAGTTGAACTTAATTATTCTGGTGACAAGCATAATATAATTATGTTACAGAAGGGACAAAGGCCCGCAGAACATCAAAAAAAGACACAGCAGAAAGAAATGTTTTAAGAGTAGTTTATCTTCGTCTAAAATAATTTTGCAATCTAAACTAGTATTTCTGCGCTGCGAACGCCTTGAAACATGTTTACTAAAAATTATGCTGATTGCCTACCGGTTTAATACAAATTTCCTATTCTTCCGTGATTGGTTAAACTAAACTGTTTGCTTACAATTAGGGAACAAAAAGTGACAAGGCAATGACAAGTGGATTATATTTTTAGGACAAGCATTAGTTGTTCATTTGTTGATTGAAATACTGCATAGGGGAACAAATTATAATGTAATAGATTTTTGAAAGAGATGTCGAAGTATAGAAATTATTAAACTGTACTGAATCTAGTACAATTATACTAAAAATCATAACCCTGCCAGCACTAATAGACTAGACGAAAACATAAAGCTGAGCGTGATATTCTCGTGATCAGATTGGACCGCAGCACGCTTCGTTTTCTTACTGGTCTACCAGCAATAGAATCGAGGAAGATGAACCCCGGCTATTTTACAAAATTGTAATCAGAAACACTGTGTATAAGAACGAGCAGTTATTTGGTTTATTTGATTTTTATTTTTCCGTCGTTATTGCTACTGTTTTGTGTCCGGATTGTTTAAAATACGATACAAAATGGCTAGTACCGACACTGCAGATGAAATGAGATATAATGTTGACTTAAGTCCACCTAGAAAATAGTTTAATATTATTGTAATTCTAAATCCGGTCCTGTTCAGTTCCATCGTTTACGATGACACAGTCAGTCTATGACGTTGATCACGTGCAAGCTGCGTGTATGTCCTTTATTCACTATAGGGATTTATGAAAATATACCCCAAGTGGTCAATTCACTATCGCTGTCTTTGTTATTCTTATAGCATTAGATAGAGAGAATAATAATTGCAAATTGCTCAGAGAGAATTTACGTAAATGCCTTATATCATGGAAATAAATATACTATTGTAGCGTCGTTGTTGACATTAGGTAAATCGAGGATAAGTTTGGCTTCGGTTTAAGTGCGTTGTTCTATTTGTGCTTTTATTTCAGTTTTGCTTTTGTTATTAGAATAGTTCTTGTCAAAGCTTGGATTTTGTTTACAAATAAAGTTGGGTAATTGTTTTTATTTAGTGAATGAACCGTATTACTAATTTGAACTAGTTTTTTCATCTTAATTCATACGAATATGTTTAATGGTGTGTATAATTAAAATCACCTGCCCCTGCCGTCTGTGAAATTTGGAATGTGAATCGTGAATTGGTTGGTAATGTAATGTACGTAAAAGATAGGTCAGTGTAACTCGCCCATTGACCTATCCGGTCAATGAACCGGCCAAACCTAGTTCAATGACTGTTACAAAGCGATTTATTTATTAATGAATTACTGGATTACTTCAAATTATTGTAATCGCATAGTAAGTAACTACTTGTTAAAAAATAATAATCCTTTTATAAACTTTGAAAAAAACGAAATTAAAATTGTCAGTAGCATTTTATAAGTTTACTGTTCATCAGAAAATTTGATTTTAGTTGTATGTATCGTACGAAATACTTAAAATAAATGTTAACTGGTACAAGAAAAAGGCAAAATTGTACATTTCTTAAATTAAAAGGTATTTTAGAATGGTTAAAAATTATTTCAAATGGAGCAATTAATTTCATTCAAAATTATTATGTTCGGGAACGAACTTACTGCTAGGTGATAAATTGCATAAGAAATGCGGCAACGTTGCTTCAAGCCAATGCACAATTTCAGATAAAATGAAGAATGTTTCTAGTAATCAGCAGTTCCGTGTTTTTTTGAAAATCGATCTCAATTTTACGTGGGAATTAAGAGAAAAAAATGTGTCAGTAGGTTCTTACAGATGTCAAGAATCGGTGGTTTAAATATTACAACACACTTATGACTCACTCTGTATAGGGTAGTATATTAAAAAAATTTAAGTGATTAAAAAAATGCGATTTCTAATATTCATTTGGTTTTTCTGGTATCACATTCTTGCGATCTAGTAGAAATACTACAATTTTTGTACTTCAATTTTTGTATAGCTCTTAATAAACTCTCCAGAGCTCGTTAAAATATAAAGAACAACCCTGTACAATGATGCGAACCATTGAAAAGTAAATATACTCTACTTTTATAGTTTTATTTATAGAGGGTCATGGATATTGGAGTAGTAATTTTTCCTATTTTCCATAAATTTGAATTTTCAAATATTCGTATTTAATAAAATGTCTAATAATCGTATACATGATTAGAAATCCAAAAAAAAAATAGTTACTTAATTCTTTAACATTATCAATAAAAATTTATATGAATAAGAAAGATACCGATGAGTCTACGCTCACAAGTCTGTATCATTTAATACTAAGATATTGGTGGACTGAAATTTCTGATTTTGTCACTTTAGCATAGTAGGGTAAAACCCCCAAGTGTTGACACTGCACCAGTCATTGGCACCCCGGAACGTTTTTGCTGATATGCTGTTTTCCTAGGATACTTTCGTTAAATTAGGTAGTTTTGAAGAATTTGGCAAGCTGAACTGCCTATAAATCTAGTGCGCATGACTAAATGTTCCATTATGACTGAAATATCAGTAGCTCTTTAGTGCCAGTATGCAAATAGTGTATAAATTTAATGGAATTCTTAAGAAACAGACAAGCAAGAACGGTAAGTAATTTTTCTAAATGACATTTCTGAGAGTTTGCATGTATTGGAGTTTGATACTTAGGGTATTTGTGCATTTTCATATACTCTTGCACGTGCTTGTACATTTTTTCAGCGAAATATAACGGGTGCCAATGAGTGGACCAGATTTTGTTAGAATTCTATAGATTGACTCCCAATTACTAGTTTTTGCTAAAGTCAAAGGCACCCATTTATTGGCACTGATTTTTTTTAAACTATCTTACCTACCTAGGTAGGCAAACGCATCAGAAACTAACATGAGAAGAAAATGGCATCCCCTGGTAACTGGGGCATTAGTTTAAGCGACGTCTAACGCCGAAATATTATTTATTGACTATGTGCAGAACTCTTCATTCTTAATTAATGAAGAATGGATATATAATACTGTTTCTAGATGGACACAAAACGTATCTTAACTACGATATGAGTACATTGTGTAATATACTGCAAATGATATTAGTAGCCCTACACAAAACGTATCTTAACTACGATATGAGTACATTGTGTAATATACGGCAAATGATATTAGTAGCCGCCCTACACACTAACGCTACACGCATTCTGCAACTAGCAAACGTGTCAAGTTTTAAACCTTTAAAAACGGATGGAAGAAGGCAGTACTAAAATGGAGAAGAGTTAATCCTTATACAAAAGTAGGGAAGGGGCATTTTGCTCCAATTCTTCAAAATGCCTTCAATATATTAATGCTTGTATTAAAGTAAGAAATAATCAGAAAGGGACTTGAGGCCTGTGGACTACGTCCATGGAATCCAAATAGAATAAATTTCGTCAAGTGTTTGGGACATAGCAAATCTGTTAATACTGAAGATGACAATGTCGGAAATAACAGTGGTAGTAGACCAAGTGAACAAACATGAGCTTCAACAATTTCCGTAATATTATAAATGAAAATAATCTTATAGGACTGGAAAACGATACCACATTGCACCAATGCGAATACAAAAATACTCTTGAACAAATAATGTAAACTTTTTTAAGTCATAGCCAACAGAAACCTATTCTGTAGAGACCGAAAAAAGCATAGTAGAAATTATGGCTGCTACTTTTTCAAAAGAAGAAATGTAAATTATGCCAACAGACATTTTGACGACCTATCTTCTGATGCAATAATAAAGCCTGCAAATTTTTCTTACAATGATACAATAATTATTATTCACCAATATATAAAATTTTTATTGAGGATGTATAAAGAGTATGCAAAACATAAGTAATAGAGAATCAAAGACGAAGGAAGCGGGATTGGAAGATTTTTTTAGTAAAGGCAAGGACACCTGAAAGAAAAAAGAAATTTTAAGTTCAAAGAACTTCTTTCGTCATAACCTCCACAGCCTATAAAAAGCAAATAGGAAAAAAAGAGAATCTAAAAATAAAGCAGCTAAGTAATTGTAACGCGAGAAGTTTATTTTGTATATCCACCACCAAGGTTGCCAATGCATCAATAGTGCCAAATCCTTTTTTGGACTACGGTTGTACACTTTATGGCTCTGCAAGCAACACTCTCTTAAGAAGATTAGATCTTTTACAAAACACTGCCCCCCGTATATGTTTAGGAGCAATGAGATCTATCCCAATTGATCCCTTGCATGCCGAGGCCTTGGTCCCCCCCTCTCTCACTTTAAGAAGGCAGTACCTTAGTGAAAAGTTAATTCTTAAAATCAGTGTCAACAACGTTTTGCTCTCCAAAAACATATATAATCTAAATACACATGACTTAACAAATAAGTTCTGGATAAAGAAAAACTCTCCACCTCTATGTAGTGCCCTCAGAGATTGTAGTAATATTTTCCCTTTATTAGATGACCCATACAAGCACACTTCAAACTTGGACTATTTCTGCCTTTTTTCTAATTTAAAGATAATAATACCACAATACAGCGATCACCCGAACCTTAGCAGGAACATTCTAAACACAGTTTTAGAAAGATGGGACAATCCTATTAGTATACACGGATGTTTCTAAAACCTCAGTGGGTACTGGTTGTGAATACTATATACCCTCCATAAATCAGGAAGAAAAATTTAAACTGCCCACTCAAATTTCTATTTTCTCTGCAGAAGCAACAGCTATTTACGAAGCTCTGAATTATATTTACTTATCTAACGCAGACACTTCAATAATTTTATCTGATTCTTTATCGGTTCTGACCTCATTAGAAAGTAATATTTCCCTCAATATTAAAACTAATCCATGTATTCTAAAAATTAAAGAAATATTACATAACATATTGATAACTGGAAAAGAAGTATATTTTGTTGGGGTAAAAGCCCACATAGGTTTAAGAAATAATGAAATTGTTGACGCCTTAGCAAAAGAAAGCATTAACACAGGATTTTCGTATGAACCAAAATTATGCCTCACTGATGCTTTCTCAGTCACAAGAACGAATTTAAAAAACAAATGGAAGCACTTATGGCATGACTTCTGTTCCTCTAGTCTAACAAGATATACTCTTATACATCCTGATCTTCCGACTAAGTTCTGGCACGATGGTTATGATTTTCCACGAAAATATGTTACAACTGTAAATCGTATGGAAATTTGGTCATGCTCGATACCCAGCACACCTAACAAAATAAAAGTAGTGCCCTCTGATATTTGTGAAACATGTAACACGAAAAGAGACCTTGATCATATTTTCTTTGAATGCATGGAAAACAAAGCAACTAGCAACACATTGTATAACAATCTTATGAATTGCAATATTCAGTCTCCGTTTAATATTCTTTCTCTACTCAGTCTCAATAGTAAAACAGTGTTTGTCTGCATTATCAGTTTTTTAGTTGAAACAGAAATGTTACTTTGAAAATTATTCAGCATAGGTTAGTTTTGTATCCTTTGTTGTTTTCCTGTGTCTTTAAACCTTTATACTAAAGTGGTCCTCTAAAACTGTTTGTTATAATAAAAACAATGTCCTGATAGACCCCAGGACGAGAAGCGTGTGTCCTTGTTTTTTCCCTCGCCTGTCTTCATATATAATTTTTTTCTTTCTTTTTGTATAGGTTAGACGTAGGTAGAACTCTATATCATCATGTTGTGTCTGGCTGTATGGCTAATGGTCTAATGTCAAAAAAAATATATATATATCTACTTGAGTACCTAGATATGTAGTTTCGGTTATGTCAATGACTAGGTACGCAGCGTACCAGTCATTAGATTCTTAATGCCAATAATTGAAAATTTTAATATTTTATAATTTTGTATGTAAAAATAATTACTTTTGGAAATAAAAACCATTAGAAAATATTCTTTAGGGACTTATTTCTTATTTGTTGTGTATATTAAGCTTAAAATGGGATATTTTATTAAATAAACTATATATTTTTACAAGCATAACCTTAAAGGGCCAATAACTGGGTGATTTACCCTATATGTCTTGGGATTAAAAAATTAATTTTTCTACAACCGAGCGAAAAGTGCAACTTTGCGCTTCCAAAAGAAAGCGCAAAGTTGCACTTTTCCGAGGAGCGAGCGTTTTTTTTACTTTGTCGCTCGCTGAGCGACAAACTAAACGCTTAGTTACCATGGAAACCATAATAAAGAAACGTATAGTGTATCTGCGACTTTTGACACAAAACAGCTATTTGTGTCAAATAAATTTATTCTTAATTATCAGATAATGGAAAATTTTGAAATGTATAATTTATGTGATACTTGTAAAGAATTGTGCCATGTTCAAATACGCCATTCCAGTTTAACTGCCCTAAATGAAAACTGCGACCAAGACATGTCAAAGAATGGTTTGTTTAAGGATATTCAAAGAAGTCTACTACAAATGTCGACCAAATATAATTATTTTCCCAGAAGAAGACTGAATACAATCGTTTTAAAGTATTACATATATGTCATCAAACACAGACATTTAATACCCTTTAATTCTTCGCCTTGTTTTTCACCACTAAAGAAGGAGGAAGTGTTAGAAGAATTCCAAAAACATTTAGATTTTGTTATACATAGATATACATCATACGATGACAGTATTTAAATAAATAACACAGCCCCACAAAAAAAAATAAAATTTCTGACCTAGCAACGACACGAGTATATCCATCTGTATTTTTGATCGCTGATTCCGAATCCGGGGTCAAAAAAAGTCATACACCCTTAAAAAAGAATTTTAAAGCCAAAAAAACACTCCCTGAATAGGGATATGAGGTAACGCTCTGAAAATGATGTTATCATTTTAATCAATCGTTTTGTTTAATATTTTCGGTAAAATTTGAATGTATTACGATAAAAATAAAGGTAAATTACATACCCTATCGGTATGAAACGCACCCTCATAGAGGGTGAGAACCACCCTCATCTGCCACCAAACCAATTGATAACGACAATGACTGAAAAACATTTAAAAATGTTTAAATTTAGTTAGGTTTGCAATAAACTGACGTAGAATTCACGTAATACCCCTAAACTACCCCTATAGAGTTATGAAAAACAACCCTTAACTACACATGATAGCAGACTAGTGTTGGTCTCTGAAAAGAGACACGAAAGAACAACACAAACGACAGTCAGTAAGAAGATCGTTTGAAAATAAAGTTAAAAGATACCATAAAAAAAAAAAGATTAAAAAAAGAAGAATTAAAAGCTACTAACGTAAGAGTACTTCTCACCCCCTTCAGGGATGCGTTTCATACCCAAATAGTGTTAAGATTGGTGACAAATGACTGCTAATATCCTAGCCATAAGGATCTCTGCAAATAAGAACATCCATATAATGAAATCGTTATCAAATTTTAAGTTTTTTCCTTTCTTTTTTCTGTAATTGAAGTTAATAAAATTTTTATTTTGCAGTATATACCATTTTAACAAACATTTCTACAAAAACATGTGTAGCGCAAATTAATGCTCACGTTTTGAAATCTGAACTGTCAAATTTGAGGTTATCAATAATTATTAATTTTTACCAAACATTTTTATAAAAACACCGGTTGTAGAAAAAATCCTGTGTGTAATTCGAGCGCAAAAGTGACATTGCCGCTCTCGCGAGATAGCCGCCGTCAAACTTCTCGCTGAGAGCGACAATATATCACTTTGCGCTCTTAATACACAAATAGCTATTTATAGCAACAATAGTTTAAAATTTGACATTTTGGTCGTCTTTTTCAACTATAAAAAAGGTATCGAACTTTTTACACCATTGCAATGTGTATTTCGATGCATGGCTGCATGTTATTTTTAAATTTCCCGAATAATGTTAGACGATCTGCCAAACTTTAAAGCAAATGGAATGAACCATAGCGAAATTTTTAAATCTATCAAAATCTTTATTTTTGTTTGAATAAAATAAGGAGCATAGACAATGTACTTTTGTAATTTAAACAAATATGGTATATTGAGTATGGAAATGGATACTGTATTTTAATTGATTATGCTATTTCCCTGTACTAGTACACGTATGTGTATTTGGTCGCCCCAGGGCATCCTAGATTTACTATTCGACAGCACCGTTAATTCTCTCCATGGATGTGCTAATCTCAATTCAATGGTCGTTCATCGGCCACGTGGTCATATCAACACAAGTTTATTTGGTACTTGGGGACATTTACACTTCCTACTCTTGTAATGATACCGAATAAGGCTAATGCCGTGTCGTACAGTAAATTTTCTTTAAACTACCGACGATTAAATGATAATTTTATAAGGATCATCAAGTAGAGGTTTTACTTGGAACGTTAGTATGGACGACAACTGTTGTCGAATGCTGTAAATTTCGAACTGTTACTTGATAGGTATTATCTAATTCTAGAACAAGTGGCAACAGATACTAATATGGTTATAAATATACCTAAAATGTATTTTATAAATATACCTAAAATGTATTTTATTCACACATTATCATGCTTTAATGGACACGGATACATATTTTGTTAATTAGAAACAAATTGCTTATCTATTTCTTTGAAAAATTTGTTTCTTCAATTCTCCTAATATACGATTCAAATGTACTAAGCCCTCAGTTACAACTGAGAATATTTTAAAAATAGTGGAGTAGAAGATATTTAAAAAATATGTATTAATTTTGTGTTTACTAATGAAGATATAATACAAATTAAAATACCAAAGTATTCCAACAGAGAGGATAAAATTAATTTACAAATACTAATAAATACTAAAAATAATACCTATATAAGGTACCAACGTCGTAATCCTCTCATTTAATTTAATTGGACATTAAATAAAATTGCCTTATACACTTCTTGATGATTTATAAATTTGTATCGTACAAAGAGAAGTAATTAGGCTTTAATTGCAATTGCCCACTAATAAAAGATTTTTTTCAAATAAATAGAAATCCTTCTTGAGGCCGTCGCGCTTAACATTCACAGACCGGTTTATCGATTTTGCCTTCTTCAGTGCGAAGCAGGTATACGCAACGTCAACAAGGAAGATTTTAGTCTCTATGTGAAAGCAGACTACCAACGAGACGATGGTAACTCCATCTACCAATGTCCAGCGCAATGTAATAAATTGGAAAAATGCTCTGACAAAACGACCTTTGCTAATAAAGGTATAAGAAACATTAAAATATCAAAGTATTCCAACAGAGAGCGTCAACTTTCTAATTTTTATCATGACCCCCTGTACATGTTTACAGTTTTGAATAGAGCATTAAATTCTGAATTCGGCAATGTAGTATACTTAAGTGTTTGGCTTTTGTTTTCCATTATTATTAGCGATTTACCGTATGTCCCAAATTCTATGCTCACCATTGCGATCTCGGAAACTATAAGAGCTACAAGGTCGGTTAAACAGGATAAGTTTTAGCAAATTTTATGCTGATTCTAAATCCGTTATGAAATCACGGCTAACTAAAACCGTTTTGGCTGTAACCAAATAATCCTTAGTCAGACAGGTTTTAGACTCTTATGTTATTAGGACACTTTTTGGAGACTAGAATTTTGGTCCAGAAACGATTGCTCGATAGTCATTTGTTTTCGAGATATCCGAGGTAACTTTTTGTTTTTCTTATGGCAGCCATATTGGATTTTTCGTTTTTCAGATTGCGCTTAAAAGGAGCTTTCAGATGATGTATCACATGCCGAGGAAAAGGATTTTTCAAGGGACTTATTTAAGAGAAGTTGTCCATACTTCATTGCTTAACAAAACAAAATAGTAGGCCATGGAATATCAAAAAGTTATTTTCATTTCATGGATATATCTAATACCAACCATTATTAAAAATAATAGTAATATTAAGGTTACCAGTTTGACATGATTAAATAATTTTAATTTTGTGTTAAAATACTGAACATAATCGATATGGAGAACATTTTTTTAATAACAGCAAATTAACATAATAGAAGAATGATAGTAAAGAATTAAGAAGATTTAATAAAACTGTTCAATACGACCTCCATTTAGCTGAACATATTTTTGGCATCTACACCTTACTCAGCTGATTACTTTTCTGAGAGTATTGACATTTATAGTGCCGAAAACGTCCCTAACTCTGTCTTCTAAAATATCGATAGTTTCTGGACATTCAATATCATACACATCATTTTTCACCGTACCCCACAAACAAAAATCAGGAGGGGCTATATCAGGCGAGCGGGAGGCCACAATACTGGTCCTCTATTTGAAATTATATGGTTACCAAAATATTCCTGCAATTTCCGTCTAACATTATTAGTATTATGTGCAGGATAGCCATATTGTTGGAACCACAATTCGTTTATTTCTTGTTCAATAAAAAGCTGTCTTATCTCTGGTAAAACTTGATTTTATAGAAGTTTACGATAGGCTGCTGCCGTTAAATTGTTGTGAAAAATGAATGGACCAATTAAGTGGCGATCTAAAAATAATAATTAAGGAAAGGGTTATAGGCGGATCATATACGTAGAATAGGAAGAGAAAAGGTAATACCTATCATGCCGCACCAAACAATAAATCCAAACCTAGTTCGAAATCTTCTTTGCATGAGGATTTTCTGTGGCCTAGTGGTGATAATTGTGCCTGTTAAAGACTCCACAATTTGTAAAACGACTTTTATCGGTCCATATAACTCTCGATTGAAAATCAGATTGTTCTTCGGATTTCTGATTAAACCAACGACAAAATTCAAGTCTTCTACCAAAATCATTATTGTTTAAAGCTTGGACAATCATAGATTTGTACGGATGATATTTACTTTGTTTTAATGTCTTGTCTACAGTTGTCTTAGGAATATTTGTTTCGCCTGCAATTTGTCGCACTGATATGCAGGCATTATTGTTAACGGATTCGAGAATATTATTTGTGCGGTCAACATTAATTATCAATATCATACGGGTCTCTTTTATTATCAAAACTCCCGTAATTCAACGAATTGCTTACAATTCTTCCAAAAACTGTTCCATGTATTTGCATTCTCTCCGGAAATGTTTCTAGATAGGTAGCCGATGCGTTTTGCGAATTTCTATTTACTATTAAAGAACATTCTAATATATCAAATTTTTCTTGATTTGTGCGCCATTTTGCAATAATCACACTCTTGATCAGTAACAATAAGTATTCTTGAACAATTTACAATAATGCCACTACTATTTAGTGAACAACTGTTAACTAATAGTAATGCTTATTATTTGATTTAAACCACAGCCTACTAAATTTTATTGAATGTTATGTGTGAATTGGTCGATTTTAGAAAAGCATTTTTCGGACTTTACTAATTACTAACTACTTTGCATGCAAGAATGCCCTTGATGAATAAAACCTTAATAATAGTCTTAAAATTGATATTTTTAGGAAATTGTACAAATAATGCAGACATTCTCTTAAGACCTTACATAAGGATAAATTTAAATTTTTCCTTTACTATTTACTTATAATATTCGATTTAATATTATTCGAAAATTAGATATATTTTTTTAATGTATGATTAATGTATTAAACCATGCATTTGGTTATAATAATTAAACCAGTAATAAAAATGACTATGTAGTTACTATGATAAATATATAGTTTTTTATCATAATTTATAATTTATTATATATTAAAAATAAATTATTTCAGAAAAAAAAATAACGGAAAGAACTATTACTAATTTCCTTAGATTGGTAAAATTCTATACATTTTATAGTATAAACGTATTTAAATCATACATAAATTAAGTACAATTATCTTTAAATTTTAAAATGTCTTAAACATTTTTATATACGTTTACAAAATCGCTGATCAATTAAAAATCGATCAAACATATTACCCTCTAACTAACGAAAAAACGACGTGTTTGGGTAAATTCTGTACTGCGTGTGATATTTTAATTTGAGTATTAAGGGAGATTTTAAAACGCTATTAAATTATAAGGCTATTAAAATTCCCAATACAGATTCTGTTAAATCGAAATTATTTTAACATATACGTATATAATTTAAATTCAATTAATTGTGAATTGAATGTGTAAACGTGTGTATGTGTGTGTATGTGTGTGTGTGTGTGTGTGTGTGTGTGTGTGTGTGTGTGGGTGTGTGTGTGTGTGTGTGTTTGTGTGCGCGCGTGCGTGCGTACGTGCGTGCGTGTGTGTGTATCCGCGATAACTCAAAAAATACTACTGGGAGGTTTTCCAAATTTGGCAGTTAAGATTTTCAACATTTTAGGTGACACATAAAATTTGGTAACTGTGATATCACCAGAAGAGACATAATGAATGAAAGAATAAAAATGGTATAATTTCGGGAGAAAAAAATTAAAAATTCTTATTGCACTTCTGGATGAATCTCAATGAATTATAATAAAAAAAACATAACTTTATGGGAAAAAATCTGTCGGCATGTCTGTAGTATCGCGATAGCAGCCACAGTTTTTGAGATAATGCTTTCAATTTGGTACACATGTTCTAAAGACCAAAGACAATGATAAATTCGGTGATGAGCAAAATTGACCAGTTGAAAGGAGCTCCACGGGACTCGAACTTTTTTGTATTTGCCATACTGAGGAGAACTAATAAGTTCGAAACCGGTCTATGTCTAGTTAGGAATTGACATATGATATTGGCTACCGATCTATCATGATTTGAAGGTATAATCCAATGCAGGTCGGGGTATTTTCCCGCTGAGTAGTTGTTTTGTTCAAATCATATTTAATATGATTATTATTGACAGTATCGAATGACGATGATAATTAATCATTTAAAAATTTTAATGAAACATTTCACGGTACGCTATTAAAATTTAATTGAGGTAAGTGAAGAATTAAATAGAATGATTTTATTTAGATCAGGATGATATATATTGATATAAGAAAATTATGTGCTAGTCACATCATATATTTATAATGCGTTTTACTTTTTGTTGTTGTTGCTTTGCTATTACTTTTGTAGGCTGAAAAGTAATTTTCGTCCTAGGGCGACCAAGTGACTTGAAGTTGATTACGATCAGATTTGTCAATTAAAATAAATGTTACGAATAAAAAATTATTATTTTCTTCTTACAATCGAATAAAAATTAGTGTATGACACACGGACGAAAATGTTTCCTCGTATTTTTCCGTATAGTTTAAATGAAAATAAACTTTGAAACAGTTTCTTTGTCAACTTTAATTTTTTGGAAATTTAAATTTTTTCAAAATATTTAAATTAAATTCTATTTAGAATACATCGTGGAAAAAGTAAAAATTAAGCGGCCTTGAGACATGGCCACCGTTCCTGAGTTGTCTTGCGGGGTTTTTTAAATTAATTATTTTTTTCCCTATGTAGCAATCCAAATTACATGAAAGATGATGCCCTAAAAGCATCCAACCATAATTTAAAGTATAAATATGTTTATAAATTAGTTTAAGTTTAAATGATTCATGTTTATTAATTGTTAGACCAAATAAGCAGATCTGGCTGCAGAATTTGGTAACCATTCTAGCTACTTTTTTATCCGTTCCAACTCTACCTCCATCCAGCCTCTCAATTACCACATTGCATATCGGCACGTATGTTTGGCTGCCTCTGGGCGTAGTTGTCTGAGGCGAAATTATCTGTATCTCTAACGTGGTAAATATGTTGAATAAATAAATAGACTATATTTATTTTAAAATTGAAAATTAGAGAAAATATGTGTCACATATATAGGATTTACACCAATGACTTCATTTCTGAAGTCAATGATTTACACAAATATGATCGATCTGCAAAAGAACTGATGAACATTCTTGTTTCAAAATTATTTCATGTTTTGAAATAAACACATTGTTTTTATATCAAAACAATAATAGACCTGATTATGTATAACTTTAAATTGATAGTATTATACAAAATTTACATTTATTTAAACTGAAAAGGAAGAAAATCAATATGTTAGTGGGGGTGAATTATATCTTACAAATGCAGTAAGGTACGGTAAATAGCTGTACCGATATTTTGTACGCCGGTACTAGTTACTTTTGTACCGATCTTTAGTGGACCGATATTTTTTTGGTCGGTACATTCACAACTAATACCGTACCGATACTCTAACCAATTCGATTAATGCTGCTACTAAGCATTTAGTAGCGGATGTCAGTTATCCAATTCCCAGTTATTGTACGGGACAGACATTTTGCAATTGAAATGTAGCGGTACCATTATTGACCCGGACCAATATTTTTTTTAATGAAATGTACAGTTGCTTGGTATCGATGTTTCGCCGTATACCCATTTTTGATGTAACAATCCCTAGGCAAATATGTCGATTTCTGATATAGCAATATTTACTAGTCAGGTATTAAGCAGAACCGATATTTTTCGATTAAAATGCAACGCTGCTCGGTATCGATATTTCGCCATATATGTGCCGCACATCCCTATTACAAATGAGAGAATATAGTTAGGCAAGTTAACCACTAGTGGCTAGGATGTGTAGAAGTGTATAATCTCTAGCACGCCCTATTAAAATAATTTGAACTGTGACCATGATACAAATACATTGGTATGCTAATTCCGCGATCGAATTTTGTTCACTTCTGCGCATGACATCAGCAACGGAACATAATGTGGCGCGAAATTTAAATTATTGGAATTGTGAGGTTGAGACAACTATTGTGTATTTTAAAAATGCAAAATTGTGCTGTAACTGGTTGTAGATGTTATAATTGGATAACCAGAGGAACTGATATAAGGTATTTTCCTTTTTTTTTAAAACGAAGATCTTGTGAAACAGTGGATTGTGGCCTATTGCCGCAGTGATACAAGAAATTTAAAACATGGTAAACTTATCTAATACCGAATCATAACCAATAGAAACATTATGGCAATGACGCTTTTCTAGGAAAATTTTAGAAATTATCAATTCATTGTATTTTGTATTTTGTAAAATTAATTAGCAAAACAGATGAAAAAGTTATTTAATTGCAATAATATCAAATAACACTAACAACTGTCAATTTGACAATAACTATGATCTATTTACAGGTAATTTGAATTTTATTTCTGAATAAGATCGATTGTTAAAAAGGAAATTCGAATATCCAACTCATTTTTAATATTTGACGTAACTTTTTAATCTTAAACATTTTTTATTTGGTATTATTCTCTACAGTTTGTGTACCCTATATCGGACATTGAATACATCTACGCGAATCTCATTTTTCAGACAAGCAAAACTTTTTGTAGAGTATTTTTTTTCCAAAAAGTAAAAAATAACGAAGTTTTTTATGTACCTACATAATAGAATGTAATATAAAAACTGTTGTTAAATATATATTAATATTTGTACAATATATATATATATATATATATATATATATATATATATATATATATATATAAACATAAAAATGTATCTATTGAATTGCCTATATTATATAAAATTATTATTAATTAAGTGTGGAACGTTTTAAAGCGGCACGCCCCCGTCGTCAGGATTTCCAACATAAAACTTTAAATCGCTGTTAAAATTTCTCTATCGAGGAGAACGAAAAATGAAAGCAAATATTTCATATTAAATACCATATAAAGAGCAACTGTGAAAAAAGGATAGATCAGTATTTACTGTAAAAGAGGAAAACTAAGAAAAGGCACAATGAAAAAAAGGTATTTTTCTTTTCACATAATAATTAGAGTAATGTTTTTCTTTAAATAACATATATATTTCAAGTTTAAATACATGATATTTAATATTACGATTTTTCGATTCAGAGTGAAGATTTGTTTCATTTTGCTCAATCGGCATGCTGTTTGCAAAATCGAAAAAGTACAGGATCAAATCACACGGTACTCTGGAAAATATCCCTTCTGTTAAAATATTCTCAAGAATATACCGTCACACGTTTTGGGGTTGTTTAACAAAATTAAAATAATGAGAATATAAAAATGTTCTTGTTTTAAGGAACAGAAAATTATTTTGCCCCCAATTCCATACGCTTTGAGGAATTATTATGGAATTTTAGAGCGAATAAACTGGTATAATCACAACAAGAATACTTTTTTTGTGTGGATAATAAAAGCGTTTGGGAACACTTCGCATTTTCAAAACTCTAAGAAATTAATTCATTGAACAATAAATGAGGTTAAAGATTCAATCTGATAGTACGTTATTTAAAATTCATTTTGCAGTACGAGAGATAATTAAGGAAAATTACTATTTCGAAAATAATCTCATTGTATTGCCCAATAATAGCAATAAAGGCTCACGTACAGAGCAGGATATAATAGCATAGCGAATATAAATTACGAAATTTAAGATTAACATTTATTGTTTGCAACATAAAGAGCATGTTAAATTTTTGTTGGAATTACAACAACAATAATATTGAATATAAATTGAATTACCATATTCTGACCTCATTACAGCTAAGAGATATATTATTGTAATATGTCTGATACTATTGTATAATTTATTGATTTTTTTAAAAGCAATGAGTATAATTCATTTTCTTCAATGAATTGAGATTCAAGATAATTGCTATATAATTTTGTACCGACTCTCAATTAACTAGATAATTTTCTAATTTAATTATAGATAATTGACGATGATAAGGTGCATAAGGTAAGGCAAAGTAAGTGATGATTCTAATAAATTTTAGTTTCACTTATTCTTTTATATACATAAGGAATTTCGCAGGGGTTTTAGAAGTGTTAGAAATGTATTTATTAAATACCTGATGTAATCAGCATATAACTTCCTTGTATAAAAATAAAAAACGCAAGCGAGAAGTGAAATGTCTGTAGTGTAATCTTTGCTGGCGGAGATAATTTTCGATTTGGCTTGTTATTTGCATTAAACTGAGGTTAAAGGCGAATGACGATTTTTTTAAGTAATCACATTATCAGATGATCTTTTGATTTTCTGTTTTATTTGTTTAAACCTAACCTTGATCGTAAAATCTGTCTGATTAAAAATAAAAATAAATTGTCTAAAGTAGGCTGTCTTGACATGCAGATTGAATAGGTACTTCCTACAAAATTTACAATTTATAATTACAAAATAAATGGCTATCCGAAATGGTTACCTGGCTACCAAACATTGCAGTTGGATCCAGGCTCCTACTTTGAGCTACGTTTGAAAACTCTAGGCGTTTCTTGAGCTACAGGTCCCTGTGTTAATACGCCGAGCCAACATCTATATTTTTACTTTGTTATACCTAATATAAGGAAGTATATTAATCGTGATTTTTTTTCGACCTCGAGATTTTGAACCCTCCTGAATCCATTCTGACTATTTTCCGAATGATGTCTGTCGGTGCGTGTGTGTGTCTGTGTATGTGTGTATCCTCCATAACTCAAAAAACACTAATGAAAGAATTCCCAAATTTCGCAGTTAAGATTTTCAACAACATTTGATGTATTTTATTAAGTGTAAAACTCTATTGTTTCTATTCTTCGAGTATTCGAAAGGAAATTAAAGAATGAAAAGGGGAACCGGCGATCGGCGACCGGTGATTTCCCTTCGCTGGTATACAGCGGACAAAGTTAAGTTGCTTGTACTTATTGTACAAATCTGAGGTTTATTGTAATCTGCACCAAGGTTCATTATTTTGTATAAACACTATCAACTATTAGATTTTCAAATTGTAAAAACATAACTAATACAATATTTAGAATTCTCCACTGAATTTAATTTTTAAGAACGCATTAAAGATACAACGCATTTTATAGCAATTATGTTCTTGGGATTTTGGTTCTTTAATGATAGATTTGAAAACCTAAAGTGTTTATTTATTTATAAACACATTTCACAAACGTTTCGGTGGCTGTTTTCCACCTATTTCAATGTAAGGACTTAAACGAAAAAATAATCCGATGTGGCACTTTATAGTTTAACAATATTGCTGCTTAATAATTAATAATTTGTGCGTATAGCGAGCACACCACTTTTTACTGTTTTACATTAACTGATGATGTTTTCGTGTTTACAATTAAGTTTGAACTGTGTGTATATATATATATATATATATATATATATATATATATATATATATATATATATATATATATATATATATATATATATATATATATATATGTATATAACAAAGAATAGAAGGTCACTGCGGGATGAGACGTAACAGGAAGAAAAGGATAATGGGTATTGCCCGCAAAAAAGGAAGAATCCGTCGACACGTGTTTCTGAGTCACTACTCGTAATCATGACGGCTATAAGTTGTAAGGATAGGTACAACTTAGGTTCAACAACACAAAAGGAAACCACTGACAGGAAGCCAGTCGCACATTTGTGGCTGCAATTGAAAGACCCCGTGTTTACAGGGCATCAGACAATATGGCCACGGAGGCAACTATAGCTGCCTGCGTGGTATTCCCTACCCAGGGTTTAGACTAACAAAGAATAGAAGGTCACTGCGGGATGAGACGTAACAGGAAGAAAAGGATAATGGGTATTGCTCGCAAAAAAGGAAGAATCCGTCGACACGTGTTTCTGAGTCACTACTCGTAATCATGACGGCTATAAGTTGTAAGGATAGGTACAACTTAGGTTCAACAACACAAAAGGAAACCACTGACAGGAAGCCAGTCGCACATTTGTGGCTGCAATTGAAAGACCCTGTGTTTACAGGGCATCAGACAATATGGCCACGGAGGCAACTATAGCTGCCTGCGTGGTATTCCCTACCCAGGGTTTAGACTAACAAAGAATAGAAGGTCACTGCGGGATGAGACGTAACAGAAAGAAAAGGATAATGGGTATTGCCCGCAAAAAAGGAAGAATCCGTCGACACGTGTTTCTGAGTAACTACTCGTAATCATGACGGCTATAAATTGAAAGACCCCGTGTTTACAGGGCATCAGACAATATGACCACGGAGGCAACTATAGCTGCCTGCGTGGTATTCCCTACCCAGGGTTTAGACTAACAAAGAATAGAAGGTCACTGCGGGATGAGACGTCTAAACCCTGGGTAGGGAATACCACGCAGGCAGCTATAGTTGCCTCCGTGGCCATATTGTCTGATGCCCTGTAAACACGGGGTCTTTCAATTGCAGCCACAAATGTGCGACTGGCTTCCTGTCAGTGGTTTCCTTTTGTGTTGTTGAACCTAAGTTGTACCTATCCTTACAACTTATAGCCGTCATGATTACGAGTAGTGACTCAGAAACACGTGTCGACGGATTCTTCCTTTTTTGGGGGAAATACCCATTATCCTTTTCTTCCTGTTACGTCTCATCGAGTACCTTCTATTCTTTGTTAGTTAAACTGGGTAGGAATACACAGTTTCCTGTGGTTTAGGTTTTTTTTTTTTTTTTTTTTTTTTTATTCCTTCCTTCCTTTTTTAGGATTTTCCTTTGGAATACATTATCCTTTTCTTTATTTATATATATATATATATATATATATATATATATATATATATATATATATATATATATATATATATATATATATATATATATATATATATATATATATATATATATATATATATATATATATATATATATATATATATATATATATATATATATATATATATATATATATATATATATATATATATATATATATATTTACGACCAGTAGTTTCATTAATTTCTGTGTCATTAAATAGTCAGTCAACATATTCAGCAACCTATTGATTAGCACCTTATACACCACTAAAACGTTTCTGAATTTTTCCTGGTTTTCTTTATTTACCAGCTTCACTTGAAAGTAACATTTATATTAAGGCCAATTAATAACAACAAATATTTATGTGGGTATGATCAACTAACAATAGATTCTTTAACATTTATTTGATAATTAAATGCTCAAATTACCATAAGATTATGTTTATCACGCTACCGGCAAGGTTAAGAAAATGTTTAGTATGCAGTGAAAACATTTTTTTAAATGCATTATTTTGTCCTTGTACCCTCACATATTTATAGGTACATATTTTTGCTTACTTGTTAAGTACCATTTTTTGGGAAAATCTAATAATACTGAGAATTAACGATATATTTATTTGAATTTGGCATGTGTTTTTTTCATAGTCCTAGATATTAATATAGCAAGTTTTTCAACGAAAAGTTTCCGTTATATTTGCTACTTATTTGAAAGAGTCTTTCATCTGTAGTCTAAGATATATTCGCATTTATTTAGGGAATTCCTCACCCAACACCTATAAAAACTCAATGTTTGGGCAAGTATTGTACGAGACCACATCGTTTGTCTCTTGTCTAGTGATGGTAACTTAAGCGATAATAAGTACCTTGGGCTTTTTGAAACTACTGTTGATCCACGTATAACAGAGTTACTGGAAACTAGCGAAAATTTTCTTGAAGATAAATTAGTTTACATACAAGCAAGATAGTGCGTCTCCTCATTATGTTACTCTCGTGCGATAATTTTTGAACAGTTTCTTAGGAGATAGATTTGAAAACGTGGTCCTATCGAATGACCTGCTGGATCACCAGGTTTATCTCCATTAGATTTTTTCATGGAGGCATTTGAAATTTAAAGTCTATGCAACACAGCTGGCAAAATCTGAAGATCTTAGGCAGAGAATAATTAAAGAATCTCGTCAGGTGATGCCAAAAGGTTTCGCAAATGTTCGTTCTCTCTTCCAAAGTCGTTTGTATTATTTTATGGAAGTCAACGAAGGTCATTTTTAACAGTTTCTTTAATGGAAACATTCATCTTATCAGCCTAACGAAAATATAAAGAATACATAACTTTTAGTTTTTTTGCCCTCAATTTCAGGTAAGCTAAAAAGAAGGTAGGTGAGGGTCTAAATGGTTGATCACGCACGCCTAGTTTTTACGTAGAAATATGTTCATCTTTGTTGACATGTCACAGCGGTTTTAAAATAAATTACAAATATGACAGATACCAGGGTGGTTAGTTTTTGTCAAAAACCCTGTATATAATGCGTCATTCTATATGAAAAAATTTTTTATTTTGAAAATATATTTAATGGCATTTCGAAAAATGTAATTAGGTAAGTTGTTTGTAACCACAATCTGTAACAACAAATATATATCACTAACGAATTTAATTTTAAAAACCTTTCTACTCATGTATCCACAAGGAGTATCTTGACATTTACAGTTTTCAGATTGTGGAGACCGGGAGGGTTGAATATTGCAAAAGTTCTTTAGAAATATACTCCCCTCGATTATGAAACTGGTTTTTCCAAATTAAAAGTTTTTATTTTAGATAAATGTTTTCAAAGAGACACTATGTTATAGAGTATATTGTTAATTAAATAATAATGTGCATGATTTTATCAGCTAAATTTTCTCAAGTGTAATAACTAAGCACTTAAATATATTATTAAAAATAATGAATTGAGTTTAACGTCATAATTTTCAATTTATTTACTTATTATGTCCGAGGAAATAATTATATTGAAAAATTAATAATATAGTTAATTGAAATTCCATATTTGATACGGTCGAAGTAAAACCTTGACAATATATTAAGTTCCTGTGACATTTAAAGGGAACATAATAACACTATTTATAAAAATTACTCAAAAAATAGTTTCTTCTAAAAATCAGATGGGAAATTCAAATTTAATTCCTTAACTATGAGGCTGTGTCTTAAGAAAATATTGTTGAAATAAAAGTTTCTGTTTTTTATTGATTGGGTTATTACATTCGAAAGCCGCCATGAGCACAAAAAGAATGAAGGATTGTGCCTACGGATTCACTTTAGCAAGAAACGAAAGCGACAAGATTGCCACAATGAAGAAATTGAAAACAAGAAATCAGGAGTTGATAATTTACAGATTCCGAAGTGACACATATGGTATATTGAATATCGGTTCACATAAAATTACGATACACAAAATAAAATATAGATAAAAATTAAACGAAACATGCAATTCATCGCCATATAACCATGGACATTTGAGGGATAGAGTGAATATGAGCAATTAAAATTGTTGCATCATAGAATAACTGAAACATGGAATAACAGTTGAAACCATTGGTTTTCAAGACAATTTATCGGAAAATCCCGTAGTATACTTAAATATTAGGAGTAAAAGATAATAAGACAATACACGATAAAGGTAGAAAATGAAGACTACAGCGAATCAGTATAATCAAATACAAAGCCGTCTATTACATCTTATCCTATCTCTTCTTCTGTATCACATGCGATGGAGAGGGCCTTCCTAGCAACTATACGTGATCCTAATCTTACAGTACAGTATAACCAGTAGATTATTTCAGCTACATTTCATTCATAAATCCGCTGAGCTCTCTGTGACTTCGAATGTAGGTGGTTGCGTCACAGGCGTAGTATTTTACAAGGATACCATGGGTGTACGAAGCAAACATGTATATCTATCTGTATGTGTGTATTATAGTATGTGTATATATTATGTATGTAATTTGTTATTTCCAATTTTTCTTTTTGTACTAAATGTGTTTTTCCCATTTTGTAAATGGTCTTTGTACTTTTAGATGGTGTATAAATAAGTAAATAAGACTGGATAATATATCCTACTCCCTCAGATAAAGTCAATGATCTTTAGCTTCATATACAAGAAGCTTGACATGAGATACCTAAAGGCAACATTCATCATCTGATACAAAGTGTATCTCACAGAGTAAACCAGTGCAATTGCCTAAACACTCACGATGAATATCATTGAATATATTTTTCTTTTGTTATGTTTGTTATTGGAAATGGAATAAATTTGTTACATTGAATTACCACCATTCATGTAAAAATTTCAAACAAATTACTTAAATAACATTACCTAGGTGTTGTGGTTTTTAATCAAATTAATACAGTGTGTCCCGTCTCAAGTCTCATCTTGATATTTCGGTTATTATTCGACAGATCGATTTAAAATCTTTCTCTGTTATGAAACTCTTCAAGGCGCATCTTTTTATGATTTTCAATATATTTTCAATTGTCACACGAACCCACTACGTTCACTCAAAAATGTGATTTTTCTATATTTGACTTAGCGTTAGAGATATATCAAAAAATTATTAAGAAGAGTTGTTTATAATCAAAAAATACCCCTAGACACTGACTTTCATCAAAATATGCATATTTTGATATTTTTCATAAATTTTGTAATTATTCAGAAATTCAATTCTTAAGAATTAGACTTAAGCAAAGATTGCCATGGGAACAAGAAAATACCGCAAGTGTCATAAAAAACGTCAAACGCGTACCTGTGTTTTTTAAAATTCTTCTCTTGCACAATGGTTGAACAGTGGTTGTCTCAATGAAAAAATTAAAATAATTAGACTTACTGGCGAAAATAATCGTTCTACCAGAGCAGTGGCTCGAGAATTTAATATAAGACATCCACTACGTCAAATTAGTTATTCAGTTGTTGCTAAAATTAACAGATTTTTCAACCAAAGTGGTAGTGTAATAAAAACCAAAAGAAAAAGAAATATTCGGCAGAATGTAGAGCAAGTAATTTTAGACGCTTTCAATGAAAATCCTCGTAGTAGCATACGAGATATGGCATTAAATTTGAATTTGACTTGCAACAAAATTTGGAGGTGCCTTCGTCGATACAAATTAAAGCCATTTAAACCCAAATTTCTACACACCTTGGAGGAAGGTGATGATAACAGACAGCTTGAATACTGTTTCTGGGCTCAAGATAATTATCTTAATGATCGAAATTTTTTAAAAAATTATGTTTAGTGATGAAACGACATTCACCACCAATGGTGTAGTATCGTCGCAAAACTGTAGGTATTGGACAACAGAAAACCCACATTGGGTAATCAATTGTAATCGACAGCATTCTGAAAAAGTAAACTTGTGGTACAGTATTTTAGGAGAAAGGATAATATGTCCTTTCTTTTTCTTACAAACTTTAAATGCTATAACACTGCTACACTTTTTGAATAATGAATTAATGGAAGTAATTGATGATTTTCCACTGCCAGTGCTAAGGGATATGTTTTGTCAACTGGATGGAGCATCGATTCACAACTCCATAATTGTCCGATGATGGTTGAATGTTAACTTTTCTTAAAAATGAATAGTGGCGTCCTAGATCTCCGGATATTACCCCGCTTGATTTTTATTTTTGGGGCACCATAAAATATAAAGTTTACAAAAAAGAGGCCCCGAAGTAGGCAAAAGCTTTGTAATAGAATCAGGCAAGTTTGTCAAGAAATTAATATTCAAGAACTACGACGAGTAGCAAGGAATAATGAAAAACGCATTGAGAAATGTATTGCTATTGATGGTGGTTTAGTTGAAAAAGGTTGCATTTAAGTACATAAATACTGTGTTAATATTGTTGCATTTATGGTTATGATTTAGAATTCTTACACAGTAAACTGATTTTGAGTACTTTTTGTTTCCGTTTCCACGGCAATCTTTGCTTAAGTCTAATACTTAAGAAACAAATTTCTGAATAATTGCAAAATTTATGAAAAATATCAAAATACGCATCTTTTGATGGAACTCAGTATCTAGGGGTATTTTTTGATTCTGAATAACTTTTCTTAATAATTTTTTGCTGTATCTCTAACGCTAAGTAAAATATAGAAAAATCACATGTGGGTTGGTGTGACAATTGAAAATATATTGAAAACCATATAAAGATGTGCCTTGAAGAGTTTCATAACAGAGAAAAATTTGAAATCGATCTGTCGAATAATAACCGAAATATCAAGGTGTGTCCATTTGAGACGGGACACACTGTATATGACACATTAACCAGAAATGTGCATCTTGTGCATGTTATAATGACCACATCCTTTTAAGAACAGACCTTTTAGAGCAACATCTTTCTTTTGACCCGTGGCGCAATTCTCCCAAGACATACGGACCCTGATAAAGTTAAAAAATTATACTTTGAATTTGTTGACATTGTTAACATCTATGTTTCGTAAAATAAATCAATAAAAAATATATACGATATCTTTCACCGAAAGAAATCATTAAAATAAGTAAAACTATCTGATGTGGCCAACACATAACTTTCTTATACCAGTATATTATCCTGATCTAAAAAAATCATTCTGTTTAATGCTTCACTTACCTCAATTAAATTTTAAAAATGTACCTTGAAATGTTTCATAACAATTTTTTTATAATTACTTATCAGCATCCTTCGATACTGTCAATAATAATTCATGTCATATATTTTAATAATCTTATTGACATTGACATTTTTGAAACTAAATTAGATATTTCAAATGTCAAAATGCCAGATTTATCCTAACCCCATTTTATGAGGACAAATTTAATGCGTACAAAATTTCAGATTACTGCAGCTTTATTTAAGTATTTGGAAAATATGCGTTATTCCCTTGATATAGTAGACATGATTTATAATCTTTCATCAAGAATATATCTTCTTGTAGTCAAATACAAAAAAGTTTGGGTCCAGTGGACCAATTTTGCTCATCACCGAATTTTTCGTTGTCTTTGGACTTTAGAACAAGTGTACTAAATTTGAAAGCTTTATCTCAAAAACTGTGGATGCTATCGCGATACTACAGACATGCAGATAGATTTTTTTCCATAAAGTTATGTTTTTTCATTATAATTCGTCGAGATTCGTCCAGAAATGCAATAAAAATTTTTAATTTTTTTTCCCGAAATTGTACCTTTTTTCTTCTTTCATTTATTATGTGGACGCATTCACCAAATTTAATGTGTCACCTAAAATGTTGTTGAAAATCTTAACTGCCAAATTTGGGAAGTCTCCCATTAGTATTTTTTCAGTTATCGCGGATACACGCATACACACACGCACGCACGCGCACGCACGCACGCACGCACGCCCGCACGCACGCACACACACGCACCGACAGACATCATTCGGAAAATAGAATGGATTCAGGAGGGTTTAAAATGTCTCGAGGCCGAAAAAAATCATGATTACTATACTTCCTTATATTAGATATAGGAAAGTAAAAATTATCTACAAAGTGGAAATATCGTATATTTGGAGAAACAGTAACTAACTCACAGCCCAGTTAAGGGTACTATGTTATATTTCCTTTCTTATTGTGTCAAATTTGTTGTACCACTGCATATGCACTTGTATAAACATAATAATAGTATACATACTTAACGCTATGAATATTACTTTCATGAATTTTAACTTGATTTTACATTTTCAAGGCTGTTAATTTGTATAGTAATAATTATAGTTATCATTTTGTGTGTTATTGTAATTGATAGTTAACGTGGATTGTTTACTATTTTACTAAATAATAAAATTGTAGGATGTATAATAATATATTGTTTTAGTGTTTTGTTACTATTAAGTGTATGGCATAAAAAACTAAACAAAAAATGTATAAATTATTAGTTTTTTAATAAATAAATTTTAATTGCACTTGAAGGAATAACATTTTGTCTGAATTTACTATAAAAAAATGTTACAATTTTTAAATCTCCTGCGGCAATTCTTCATAAAAAATAGGTGTTTTACAAAACCTCTCTGTAAATTAATATTCATAAATAAAAACTTATTACGAAACATGAAGTCTGCCGTGAAAAATAAATGGGTAATGTTACTGAAGTAATTTATTTTAAATAAAGTACATGTTAAAATGAAATAGCAAACTAGTTCAAGCTATCTCAAAGCTATCTCAAATCTTTAAAATTAAACTAAAATAATTAGTAATAATTTTTTTTTGGCAGGTGACATATTGCGATCAAAAAGATACGAATAAAAACGTTGCTTTTTACTTTCTTATAGGTACTTATTATTATAAGGAAGTATAGTAATCGTGATTTTTTTTGACCTCGAGATTTTGATTGATATATACGAATGATGTCTGTCTGTGTACGTGCGTGTGTGTGTGTGTGTGTGTGTGTGTGATGTGTGTATCCGCGATAACTCAAAAAATACGAATCGGATACTTCCCAAATTAGGTTGTTAAGATTGTCAACAACATTTTGGGTGACACATTAAATTTGGTGAATGTGGTATCACCAGAAGAAACATAATAAATGAAAGAAGAAAAAGGTACAATTTCGGGAAAAACATTAAAAAAATTTTATTGCATCCCTGGACGAATCTCGACGAATTATAATGAAAAAACATAATTTTATGAAAAAATCTGTCCGCATGTCTGTAGTATCGCGATAGCAGCCACAGTTTTTGAGATAAAGCTTTCAAATTTGGTACACTTTTTCTAAAGGCCAAAGACAATGAAAAATCCGGTCATGGGCAAAATTGGTCAGCTAAAAGGGGGCCCTCGGGACTCGAACTTTTTTGTATTTGACTAAAAAAATACATATTCATGATGAAAAATTATAATATGTCTACTACATCAAGGCAATAAAATATATTTTCCGAGTACTTAAATAAAGCTGATGTAAACTGAAATATTTCACACATTTGGCCTCATAAAATTTAACAGTTTGACGTTTGAAAGGTCTAATTTAGTTACAGTATTTATTGACAGTATCGAATGACGCTGATAATTAATTATTTAAAAATTTTAATGAAACATTTCAAGGTACGTTATTAAAATTTAATTGAGGTAAGTAAAGAATTAAATAGAATGATTTTTTTAGATCAGGATGATATATATTGAAAGTTATGTGCTGGCCACATCAGATATTTATAGATATTGTAGACCAATATGTACCATTTACTCACCGGTGCGTTTTTTGTTTTTGTTTACTTGGCTAGACTGTAACTTACTAACACTTAAAACTTCAGAGCCAGAGAGCTGACTTGAAGTCAAATGCTATTGTCAATTTCATTGCCATGATGACAACTATTGTCTTCATAATTACTTGAGACTGTAGTCAACTCAATCCAGTTGATTGGGAAATTACAGTTTGTCGAGTCGCCATGGTTCAGCGTTTTACTACACTGGCAGCACTGTAGTACTATTTCCTCAGATTAATAGTATAAAGATAAGTAATACCCATAAGAGATACACTGATTATTATGACCGATACATAAACAACAATTTGCATGTTTACATATCAACGTATTCAAAACAAACCAGGAGCGGCTCCAGAATTCAGCGTTTATTTTAATGCTTTTGCATAATTTAAAACTTAATAGGTATACAAAATTTGTTTGCTTGAATAGTGTATTTTTCAATGCTGTTCTGTTGCTGCTATTTTAATCTCTGTTGTTTTTAAGTGTTTTTAAAGTTTCATGTTATTGGGTACTGATTAATAATCGATTTTTAGTTATAAAGATTTATTTAGTGGATATTTATTGAGAAACAATGACTAATAAGTGTGTAATGTGTGGCCAAAGTGAAAAACAACGGGGTTATTTATCGTTTCACAGGTAAGTAAACAAAACAGATCAGGGTCGGCATAATGCGTGAAAGCGAAAGTGTGAAGGCTCAAAAATGACTAAAATTAATGTTAGCTTTACAAAAATAAAAAACGACATTTGATTCCATTTGAACAGTAAAAAATCCACATTTTATTAAAAAAGATATTTATACAAAAATATTTATTTTAACTTGAATGGAAAGTTCATTCTTACAGTAGCTCACAAACTGTAGATGTTTTAAAGATATTTTTTTTAATTCAATTTTTAATGTTGTTATTAAAAATAAAAAATGTGTTTATTTTTATATATCCCGAGAATCTGGTGAGAAGAGAAAGATAGCTGAAAGCTCTCAAAATGGAATATTCCAGTAAGTGGCACTACGTGTGTTCAGAACACTTAAAAAAAGTGATTATACTATTAAAAGATCTGGATTAAAAGTCTTGAAAGTCAGTACTGTTCTATTTTTCCCCTGGCGACACTATCACCAGGTTCGTTACACGTACTGTCCAGATTATTTATTTATTAATTTATTTATTTATTTATTTATTTATTTATTTATTTATTTATTTATTTATTTAGTTACACCACCCCACAGTAAAAACCAATTACGGGGTGGGAAAATACACATTATTTACATAACATACATAAAATATATATAAAAAATGGAATATAAAAAAAATACATTAAGAACAGTTAAGAAATACATTAAAATGACTAAGTGAATATACATTTTATTTTTGCAATACTGCAATAAAATATATCAAACTGATCCTCAATGGACATATAAGTCTCGCACATAAAGTACAAAGGCGAGAACTTAAGTACGTTTGTTCGTGGGGTAGGTAGATAAAATGTTCTCTGATGACGTATTTCAAATGCAGGGGCATGGAAATTCAACATATTTAAAATATTTGGGCAGTCAACTAGATTGTAAATTAGTTTGTGTAAAAACAAAAGAGAACAGAGTTTCCTGCGGTCAAGTAAGCTAAGAAAGGAGAACCTATTTAACAACTGAACATGTTCAATGCTAATAACAAGATATACATTATCAATTTTAAATGACACGAATTTTAGTTAACGACGTTGAATATTCTCAATACTATTACAATATTTGTTATAGCCGGGATTCCAAATAAGTGAGGCGTATTCAAGTTTGGATTTAACAAATGCTGTATACAGAAGGTTTAACAGCTGAATGTCATCAAAACCACTTGAATTTCTAATTATGAAACCCAAACTTTTATAAGCAGACAGAACAATATTTTCTATATGTTTATTGAAATTCATTTTCGAATCAAAAAGAACTCCCAAGCCAGTAAACTCATCTGATATGTTTAAGACAGTACCGTTCAATTGATAAATGAATATTAATGGTTGGTTCTTTTTACTGAAGGATAAGACATTGCACTTGGTAATATTTAAAGGCAAGTTATTTAGAAGGCACCAATCATTAACATTATTTAGATTTCTTTGGAGCAGCTCACAATCCTCGTCGGTGTCAGTAGTGCAAAATAATTTCATGTCATCAGCATATAGCAAACAGTTAACATCAACACGGTCAACTATATCGTTTATGAACAATAAAAATAATAAAGGTCCCAATATTGAACCTTGGGGGCACTCTAGATGTAACTGAGAATGTAACTAAGATTATTAGAGAATTATATTAAAAATTAATAATATACTGAGTAGTCACTCATTCATACCTCATAAAACAATATCAAGTAGATACCTACAAAGCATCAACTGTTTGTTGATCCGTTACTTTTATTGCAGTGATGTAGGTTTGTATATTTTAAAGAAATCTCACTTATTTCAGCACTGAAAATTATGTTCCTTCGTCACCATTAGTACTCAAGATAGCAAGGTATGTTAAATTTAAATATACAGGGCGGTGATCCAAAAAATAAAATCTTGGGTCATTCCACGCTACATTTAAAGAACTGAAAAATGTCTACAATTTGAAGTGCCGCACATGGCTGTTGCTTAAAATATAAAAAAAATAAGGACCAGGGGAGTTTAAAGTGGCGGGCATTGTATATTTAAATTTAACATACCTTGCTATCTTGGGTATTAATGGTGGCGAAGGAATTAAATTTTCAATGCTGAAACAAAAGAGATTTCTTTGCAATATACAAACCTACATCACTGCAATAAAAGTAACATATCACCAAAACAGTTGATGCTCTGTAGGTACCTACCTACTTGATGAGTGACAGCCGTGCCGCAGTTTGAATTTGAATCAGTCACTATTCAAGTTGACTCTTTCTCCCGCGCGAGATCTTCCTATAATAGGAGTCTCTTTTGTCTTTCAACATTTTTATGAAACTGCATTCAAATTTTGTGTGCAGGTAAGTACTGAATGTTTTGATGAATTTTATGATGAATCCTACATTGTATGTATAATGATTTAAAGGCCCTAAATAAATATTCTAATATTTAAACATTTAAATACAAGATTTTCTTCTGGCAATTTTAAGGCTAAAAAATAATAATATATTTCCCTATATTATTATTTTTTTTGTCTCATATTAATTGCCAAAAAAAACATCCTCTGACTGATTTTTTGACAAAGTCGCTAGCGCAGAGGCTTATTTTTCCAGTAGCATGCTGAGTAGTAGTAGTAGTAGCAGCTACTTATTTTACTAAGCAAGTAAGCCACAATTGGGCCCTTTTACCTAGGGACCTACATTTTAGCGTGGACTCCGAACCACGGTCCTCGGCTGTCAACTAACCCACCGTCTGGGCCTGCCCGCCTGCACCGCTGGCAGAAAGGCAAGCCACCTGGAACCTTGACTCTTCACCTGGGCTCGCCTCACCGCCTGCATCAGGTTAGCGGCCTTCCCAGGTTAGTCCATTGACAGCATATCTGTTAGACGAGCTATCGGTCATCCGTCCAATTGCCGGACTCGATCAGTGTTGTTTAACTTCACTGATCGAATATTGGAAATTAAACGGATGACGATACCCTCAAAAACGAAATTAAAGCAGTGACCTTCGCCCACATTTCCTTTATCAATTAAAAAGAAATACATATAATTATCTATATTAAGTGATTGTGGTTAACTGTTAACTATTTCTCCCAGTCTATTCTCATTATTCTTTATAATAATTATAGTAGGGCATTAACTATGACAGAAAGGATAAAAGAATACCTTGTTAAATTTTTTTACTAAAAATACAATATTTGTGAAAGACCTAATAAGGAAAGTGAAGCAATTGAGATATTAGAATCAGATAAGGAGGATATTCCTTGTAGTAGCGAAACTAAAACGGTATTGTTCGTAGCGAATACTATCGCCAGTAAAATTACTGCATCAAAATTAAATATTATTCAAAATGTCGAACTAGAAAAGCAATAATGCAAATGTTATCGCAGTGATTATAAAAAAATCTTTGGCTGCGGACAGGCATAAGAAAATAAGATTACTACAGAATAGCAACGTATGGACACCTTTAAGATTCCGACACCAGATAAACCAAACTTAAAATTTCAATTTAACTGACTTTCTCAAAAATCTGCAGATAGAGCATATTCTAAGTAAAAATTAGTAGTCCAAGTCGCAATACCCAAAAAAGTTTGAGCCCCCGCCCTTACTAAATTCTTGGCTACGCCACTGGTTGCAAATATTTAAGGGCAATAAAATACAAACAATGATAATATTTCAATAGCTACACATTATATTTAGAGCATTTGTTTACTTCTAATAAATGAACAGAAAGTGTATCAATTATGAATTGCTAATTAAAAACCTGCTAATGTTGGGAATTAAATTTTCTCTCTCAAGAACTGTGGCTGGTAAAATTTGCACATAGATTTTTATTCTTAAATCGTGTTTTTCCGTCATACAAATCAATAATTATTTTTTTCATTTTTTTAACGAATACATACCTTCTTGCCTTGAGCAGTGACGAAACAGAAATAGCGGTAAACTATAAAAACTTGCTTGTTCCTTAATTATATTTAATGTTCAATAATTTTGACATCAGTTTGAAAACAAATGCCATGAAGTAATTACTATTTGGAAAAATAATTTTAAGCAAAATCGTAATAATCCAATTGAAATAAACAGCTCTGTATATAAGTTCTTGTAGTTCAAAAATATTTTTTACGTATTTTTTTATTATCTGACCAGTATAAAAATATGGTATTATTTTCTAATTAAGCAGTTTACATTTGGTAACTGATTAACTTTTAATTAATCTTGTATAAATTTGCATATTCCAATAAGTTTTTTCATCATTGAAATACGTGTTTGGATGGTTTTAAGTTTCACTTTCAATAAAAATGATATTTCTTTTGCCCTCGTCACAGACATGTGTCCTCGTACAAAGAACAAAAGCCACCAAATAAGGGCTTCTAGTCTGACACATTATCAGAAAAAATTAAAACAGCAGAAATGTGAAAAAGTTTAAAAAAAATTTTTTTTTTAACAAAAAATTACGCGATTATTAATTAAATATATTTTCGTATCAAAATATAATCAACATACTTTCCTGATCAAAAAGACTAAAAATAAAATAAATATAAACATTTTATATTAGGAATAAATGAACACAGTGATTGAAAAATAAGAAAAAAGAACTAAAACAGAGCTTTTTCTCTTAAACATCGAAAAACAACTCTTATATTTAAGCTTTTCTTCTCTGTACTGAGATTTACAAATTCGGTCAAAGATTGCTTTCCAGCTAAGTGGAGTAGTTGGATAGAGCGCACGATGGCAAGTGTGACTAAATAATGTCTTCATTGTAGCTACGAATGTAAGGTTCAAGTCCCGGCACTGGTATTGGCAATGTCGGTGGGAATGGTTGCGTGTTCGCATTTTTTTCATAAGTGTAACCCTCTCTCGTTCAGCATCGGCTTTGGATTCGGGTGTTTTCTAATTTCTGTGATGGTGTGGATTTTTATTTTGCTTCATTTACTATCAGTTCTTTTAATCTAAATGTCACTCCAATGTTTATAAGCTTGTTTCTATTTCCTGTAAATTTTTGCACTCTACAGCTTTGTTTTAATCTTTCATTTCAGAGGTAAAATAAATGATTTAATTGACAGTTATTTAAAAAGTAGATCACATTTAGTTGAAATAGATAAAATTAGATAAAAAGCATTAGAAATAGAATATGGTGTCCCTCTATCTGTATTAGGGCCCTTGCTTTTTCTTTTATTTGTAAACGACCTACTTAATATAACGTCAGATTAGATTAGTGATGTTTGTCGATGACAATAGTTCTTTATGCTGTGGAGATAACAAGATAGATATTATAGAGAATGCCTCGTCCCTTAATGCCAACAAGTTATTTTTAAATATTGAAAAAACTGCAATCATTAATTTTACCCCAAGGTCTAAAGTAACTACTAAATCACTCTTAATAAGAAATGATAACAAAGCAATAGTTGAAATTAGTACCTATACATTTCTAGTTATACATATAGATAACAACCTTGGATGGAAAACACATGGGGAAGCACTGTGCCAAAATCTTTCACAGCATGCTATGATCTGTACAGGCTGAGTGAAATAACTAGTAGAGAAACTATGATATCATATTACTATTATTAAATATGATTTGAACGAAACAACTACTCAGCGGGCAAATACCCCGACCTGCATTGGGTTATGCCTTCAAATCATGATAGATCGGTAGCCAATATCATTTGTCAATTCCTAACCAGACATAGACCGGTTTCGAACTTATTAGTTCTCCTCAGTATGCCATAGGTTATGGAACAGACAAATGATAGTGGCCAACCTGCTAGTCATATACTGACTAAGGTAAATTGAGTAGTGGTGAGAGGTATGTGAAACTTCTCATATGGTCCAAATGCTACTATCCGACCGACATCATAGATGTCTCTGTGGCGGATGACTTGCGAAGCAAGTACCGAGAGCGCCGACCTCTAGCCCAGGTGGACTAAACTACTGTTATTAAATATGATTTGAACGAAACAACTACTCAGCGGGCAAACACCCCAACTTGCATTGGATTATACCTTCAAATCATGATAGATCGGTAGCAAATATCATTTGTCAATTCCTAAATTCATTCAGTTTACATCAGCTTTATTTAAGTACTTGGAAAATATATTCTATTGGCTTGATATTGTAGACATGATTTATAATCTTCCATCAAGAATATATTTTTTTGTAAAGGCAAATACAGAAAAGTTTGGATCCAGTGGGCCTTTCAGCTGGCCAATTTTGCCCATCAACGCATTTATCATTGTCTTTGGCCTTTAGAACATGCGTACTAAATTTGAAAGCTTTATCTCAAAAACAGTGCTGCTATCGCGATACTACAGACATGCCGACAGATTTTTTCCATAAAGCTATATTTTTCATTATCATTCGTCGATATTCGAAATGCAATACAAATTTTTATTTTTTCTTTCCCAAAATTTTACCCTTTTTCTGCTTTCAGTCATTATGTCTCTTCTGGTGGTACCACATTCACCAAATGTAATGTGTCACCTAAAATGTTACTATACATCCTTATCTTAGGTGTATAAGAAAGTAATAACGAAATTAATTAAACTTGAAATATTGGCATTTTTATTACTAAAATAATGAATAATACACAAAAAATGTATGATTTTCTGCAAAACAGCCAACGCAAAATGCTTTGTTACATTAACAACAAGTGGTGTTGACCTTTTTGGTTTTTTCTTAAGCTTCTAATGACGTTAACTGTTGCTCCCTTAATTTTCTGTAGTAGTCATGACAGCGTTTTTTATAAATCTTCTGATCGTCACTTTATGATGCCGCATATTTTGAGTAATTGGAATTTCAATTGAATGCCACATGTCATCACAGAACTTTTGCCCTTGTGACGTTTCTTGAATTAATTCCTTTTCTATGAATAACAGTGCTAGATTAGTCAATTTTTTTTTGACCGGTAGAATTTCTAATGAAGTTTTTTAATTCTTTTTAACAAGGAAAAACTACGCTCACTTGTGGCGAGAATAATGAGAGTTAATTCACTTAATTTAAGAATTTTAAAGCAAGCTTGATTTAGTCTACAATCATTAAGGGATTTCCAAAAGTCACAAACACTATTTTTATTTATTGTGAATAATTTTTTTTCAAAGAATCAAAAGTACCTTCCAGAATTGTTGTAGTATGGACATTAAAATTTTAAGTTCTTAAAATCCTTGAATCTGGTATCCGTGTGTGTAGAGATATATTGTTATTTCTCAAAACAATCTCCAATAGCACATTTTTGGTCTCCTACGATATCAGAACTTATTTTTCTTGGTGGTTGAGTTTCTATCTTCAATTGCTCAAATTTATTCCATAGGCGATCAAACAGTTCTCTTTTAGATAAAACAATTGGTTTGAATTCCTGGATCTTTTTATGCAGAAAATAATATAATTCGATTTATTTTTAAAAATATAAAACGAAAATATTTTAGAGAAAATGAGAAGTTAGTGTCCGTTTTTAACATGTCTAAATAACCTCTAGAGCAAACGACTGTTTCTTGATCCCATTCCTCTTGGTCATCTAATATTTTTTCCAAAAAAATCAATGTAGCAGGCGATATTTAAACAGTTTTCACCAAACTACCAATATTATTCTATCGAGTTGGAACTACTTTGACCATTTTTTTATGAACCTCGAAATCTAAAGCACTCATCCGTTTGGATGATTTTGAAAAAAATGATGCGATGCCGCTTAAGTAGAAAAAAAACCTTGCATTCCTTGATATTGCTAACAGATAAATAAATCTATAAAGGATTTCGCAATTTTTTTCGTACTTCTTGATTATGTTGTTCATGGCTTATTCTCAACTGATTGTCCAAGGCATGCACTATTCTTGTTTTACCGAAAGTTTTTTCTTTAATAATGTGCTGAATATATGTTATAGATGACGAATGTCTTTTTATTAAATTGTGCAAATTATTTAAATCGAAAAATCCATTTTTTTTTCCACAAATTCCTTTCATTTGAAAAAAAAGAAGACATGGCTAGCAAAATAAGAGCGACTTCATGTTGCAACTAGTGAACTATTCACATTTGTGATAATTTTCCGTTTGAAAATTTTTTTACATATAATTTAGTCCTGTATGATTAACTTTGTGAAAGCTGGAGTTGGCCTATCTTTTTAAAATAATTTATTTTTTTATCTTCAAAATTATAAGTTGAAGATCCCCTTTTTTACTAAATTGCATACATCACATTCACAAGTTGAGGGGCCTGGTGTCTCCATTACGCTTAGTATATAAGCTGTCTAGCCTACAGCTTACATCTGCACTATTTTTAAGTTTGTTTTTAACGTTTCTCGCGATTATAATTGCCCTATATTTACAACAATAAATAATTTCAATATCCAAAGTCAATATAAACATTACTAATGCGGAACAACCACAAAAAAACACTTTTAAATAAATTAACTAAACGTCTTGACTGTATCTAATACACCGTACGCTGTGAGAAAACAGCTTACACTCGAACAACTCACTTCGAAGCCGTTTGAGCGATATCGGCATCGTGAAGTTGAAAATCTAATTCATTGCAACTTTGTTAATTAATGCATTTTAAGACATTTGCTTTGACACATATCGAATTCATAAGCGCCATTGAAAAAAGAGATTGGGAGCAATAAGAAAATAAATAATATATTTTATTATTTTATGATTCTTTTTAAGAAAGCTGTGCTTCCCTAGCTTCCATGGAGAATACGTCACTGATTTATACTAATTACGATAATTGTTTTTCGGATCCCATAAAATGAGATGTTTATGGTACTCGTCAATTAAATTTAAACGTAATTCGTTACTTCACTTCATAATGTAGTAAAAGTAATATAAAAATTATACCGCAAATTCAAACGTTCAGACCACATACCAAACTGACTCTGTCTGGCACCACATTGAGCACGCATGAACAACTCATTTCCCTTGAGTATGTCAAGAAATCCGACAAGCTGTGACTCACATTCGTATGTGCGCCTTGACGCACAAAACGAGCATCCTGAGCAGGACGTCCACATTTGAACGTGCGTGCGTACTTAACTTGTGCGTGTTAAGCCGCGTCCAGATTAGTTAAAATTTACGTCGTGCGTGGCATTCGGCATAAATTTGTGTGTGCGAATGGTGTGCGTTACAAATTTAACAGGTCCACACTCGCATAAATTTGTAACGCACACACGAATTTGTGCCGAATGCCACGCACGACGTAAATTTTTACTAATCTGGACGCGGCTTTATATGTACGCGTCTGTAGGTTCCTTGAGCAAAAATAAATTGATTTTGCCCTACATATCTTATTATCATATTGCTTCCCTAAAGACTTAAGTGCCTTAAAATTTTTTTATTTTTTTTTGTTACAGCTCTATCACTAATTATGTAATTTGATCCATATTTGGTATGGGTTTTTTGACTGCTAAGGAAAGTCGTGTTATTAATTAAGGCAAATAACGTAGAGAACGCTGGAAACTTTTGTTTCGGTCATTAACTTTTGCGGATGAAAAAACGATAACGCCTTAGGTTATAATCTTCACACCGCGAACCAAAATTGCTGGTTTTACGCTCTTGATACTTAAATAACTATAAAACCTTTGTAAGTGCAAAAATTAAGGATAACGTAAGCACACAAGTTGAATTTACATGAAAACTGTTTTTATAATATGGAGGCATATAATATTCTGCAAGTAACTGAATTTAATAATGCACTTTTTTGCAAATGACTTAAAAAATAAATGAAAGAAGAAAATCGAGATAAAGATAAGACAGTCTAACCTGACTAATAAGGGGTTGGTCCTATAACCTTGCACAAGACACTTGTCATCCACGATATACAAAAGGCGTGGTTGAACTAAATACATACATGCTAAACATCCATAAATAAATTATTGAGAATTTCTAGTTCCAACAAATATAACATTCAGATAAGTTAAGCAAACTGTATGGTATTTAACCTGTTCAATATTTACCTGATATTTAAAAAAAATTGATAAGATGCAATATAACCGCAAAATAACATAACATAATCTTTGTTAACTGAGAATCCGCAGAATTTTTAATCTATTTAGTCTTAACCTTGATAGAAACTTTATACATTTTGTCCATATTCATTTAAAGAATTATACCTGGCGATAGTTCAAGGTGGAACACATCTGTTGAAAGGAACGAATATTTTTGAGGAATAGGAAACAATATGCAATTTCGTCCACTTATAGATTGCTATTTTATATAGCAAGGTCTAAATTTAATTAACGTCCACAAAGAATAAATACTGAGTTTTTATTAATAAATATCATTCATGGAGAAAATATAACAATAGAAGTTTATGGTTTTATCCACTTAAATACCATTTGATTGCAAGGACTTAATCAATAAATAGTTGTAATTTTGTAAAAGGAAAGGAGGATGTCTGGACAATTTTTCGAATATTAATTGAAATATATATGTGAACGTATTTAGTAATTTGACCTTGATAAGACTTATTTCCATAAAATTTTATTATCTAGAATTTTTATATGAATTTTTTTAGAAAATATCATATCAGAAATTATACATTAAATATAGTATATAAATATAACACTAATATTTATTTATATAATAATATTTAAATATCTTCTGAGAGCGCGAGCTACAACACTCTCTAGGGTGGTGAAAGAATACACCTAATTGGTATGAAATTCGGGTTGGTCAACTGTGTAGTCATCCACCAAAAGAGAGAAGGATGCGGAGAATTATCTGAAGATGCGCAGTTCTCGGGCGCAAACATACATCGTAAGAGTAGTAGGTCTCTCTGTCATTCAGATGTCGCAGATGTATGTAAATACCTGGTTGTACCATAATGTCACATCCAGGATATAAAACAAAAAAAAGATCCTTTTCGCAGCAATTAGAGACCCCTATTCTGCACTTTCGGGGAAGAACAACGTGTCTATGACGCGACTTTTCGAGTAGTTAAGTGAACAGTGAATGAGTTGTGTTAGTTAGATGAAGATTCCCGCAAAATAATGAGTATTCAATGAAATATTCGTCCTAGATCCTGCATTCCTTCTGTATACCTTCCATGTTAACAGCGTGGACGAATACTGAATGAAATCGTTCTCGTACTCATATTCGACACCAGACGAGGAAGCAGGCGAGGCGAGGTGCTGATGTAGATTCAGTCACTGAAGCTCAGCCAAATCGTTTGAAAGCCCGAATCAAAACTGCCGAACAGGGAAATCTGTTTCGACAGCCGGACTTAAGTTGGACGATCGATATAGTTTTCCTCGACCATCAAACCGAAGTGATGGATGCCATCGGGTTCTCGGTACCTGCTGAGAAAAATATTACCTTAAAGGAGGGGGAAAACTAAAGCAATATTGCAATCTCTGGTACGAGATCCATTAGCTGTACTCAGATCTCGAGATGGATATTCTATTAATCGATGTACTCGATAAAAATCTGCACTGCTCTCAGAATTGAAAAACATACTAGCCCGCCAAATGCTGAATGGCAGGCCAAATGTAGAGGGATTTTAGGTTATCTCCGTATGCTTAGGGTACATGATTCTAGAATCTACAGAAATCAAATTTTATGCCAATGACAAGGGCATTGTATTCATAGGTTAACGAAGAAGTGTGTATATTTAATAACTATCAATATAAAAATATTACTATAAAACGTTTGTCTGTCGCCTCTGACATTAATGACCAACATGATACAGTTTTAGCAGCGCATTGACAGGTCGCATATCTTACAAGTCTAACTTATGTCAGCTCAAGTTTGATAAGAACGAATCCTCACATATTGGACACATTATTACGTATGGTATTATTTTAAATTTTTTATTAATCTATTATTATAAATAATTTCTAAATTTGCATACTAGAGGCATGTAGAACTATTAATAATTAAATCTTAAAATTTTGTCATAAGTTAGTCCTAAATTCCTTGCATTTATTTTGTGGCATACTTACTAAACATCAGTCTTTGTACTATGTGCATATACTAAGTTTACTTTACAATAAAAAAAACTACTTTCTTGTCATTTCTCTTATCTTTTTAAACCAATTATTTAAAATACAGCAGGTAGTATTGTCCGGTCCTATTCTTAAACCTTAGATTACTCTTAGGGAGATTTATTTATGACAGATTTATTTAAAATTGCGATGGTTAACGGAATGGTTGTCACAGATGGATTTAAGCTGGTGTCATTGTCAGACGGTATTAACAGCGCATCTTCGGAGGCATCAATGATTTCTTCATCTCAAATATGTTTATGATTAGGCTTTTCCCGACCAATCCTATATTGATTGATTTTGGGTATTAGATAGGAATTATCGCCAAGGTATTGGTGGTTATTAAAAGATGTTTAGCTCTTTGGCACATTAAAAAGTCGAAAACGAAATTATCCCTGGTATTGGCGGCAATGGCGATGTCCAAGATGTCGCTTAAAGAAATTCGAGTAGACCCTGTCTTTTCCTAATTTTTGCATGAAGTAAAAATCACTTAGATTTCGTCTTGCATGTTTTTCGAAAATGTCAATGAACAGTAGGTTTAGTTTTTTTATGGGCTTGAGGTGCTCTTTTGTCATAAGTAAAAAAAGATTTCAAACATATCATAAAATTTAATACTAATAACTTGAACAATTAGGATAAACATAAAAGTACAGAATTAATTAATATACAGTTGAGCCACCCCTCGCTCGTATAGAGGTGTGGTCCTCCTGAGCATATTTCAGACCACGATACACTTACGTATCGTGTTCCAGACTAAATCGCTAAGGAAGCGCTGGCAAATAAGCTTCCCATTATTTCAAAATCATCTCCAAATTATTCATTTTATCTTCTCTTTGTGTTAGGATTCGAAAAAATCTTAAGTCTCGAAGAGACTCACAGACCTCATGGTTTTGCCGTCAAAAATTGATTAAAAAAAATTCTTCCAACGGAGGAAATTAAAACTTCTGTTAATTTTACATAGTTTCACTTCTAACCCTATTGTATTTCATTTTAAAATTGTTCAGGAAAACAAATTTGGTATCCAATGAAATGAGCTTTAAGGCGGAAAAAATTGTTGTAATCGATTGTGGCATTCGAAAGTGGCTTTGTGATCGAGCGGAAAGGAATTCTAAGTTTGATCTCCGATCGGGGAAATAGAATGTTTTTTAAAGCAGAAATTAGTTCTAGCATACTCGGATACTGAGTTCATCGTCTCTAAATGTGTAACCCCCTAGCGCACAAGGTATCATGAAGTACTATTTGAAATACAGGAGTAGTATTACCCGCAGTGTTTATTCAATTCAAAAAAAGGCAGGATGTTTCAAAGTCAAATGAATTTATGCAGAGTTACATTTCGAACGTTGATCAGTTTAGTTTGTCTCTGATACAGGGCAAGTATCATAAAAAGCTCATCCCACTTATTTCCTTAATTTTAAATATATTTTCTAGTTTAATGATTCTATCTTATGATATCTTTTACGTAGACTCTCAATCTGAGCTCAAATTTAAAATTTAACCAAAAATATACATGATCGTCAAAAATATGTATTTTTAGATTCTGAAAGTTTTAATGGCATCCGAAAAACTTTGAAAATAAGCTTAATTTTATTTTTTTTGCATAAGATTGTTAAAAGAAGTTAATATATTTGACTGATAAACAAAGAGTAGAATTGTATCAAAATTTGATAATTCTTATAGCAATCTCATCCTTGTGAAGTAAATAGATTACAGTTATATATTTATGAAATCGCTTCGATGAGCGTTGTCGATTTCTCGAAAAATATATAGGGTGTTCCATTAAAAAAACATATATTTTGAGCACCTTGTATATTTTTGATTAAATTTTAATTTTCAACCCAAATTTAGAATCTACGTAAGATATATCATAAGATAGAATCATAAAACTAGAAAATATGTTTAGAATTAACGAAATAAGTGGGTTGGACCTTTTACGAGACTTGCTCCGTACTCAAAATATAAAGATCACTTAGGAACCACTTCTTAAATAAATAGAACGGAATAAACTGGGAAAGTAGAATTATGTGAAGTAGGTCTGAGCGACTATGAAATTTAATAATTTAATTTAATTAATCGATTATAATCGATCATTGGTTATTCGTAATTGATTTTTCGATGATCTGTTATCGATAATCGATTTTCAATGATCGATTATCCGATAAACAAACATCGATAATCGATTTTTTTCATAAATAGTAATTTATTGATCATTTTATTATATTAGAACAACGAATAACACTCAACTCAACGTCCAACGACCATGACATACATAGACCAACACAATACATGATCGCAGACGCAGATAATGTATTAACTGTCAATTTTCGATTGTTTTATTATCGATTTATCGATAATTAATTATTCTATACGATTATCCGGTGATCCATTATTCGAAGATTGAATATTGATTATAATGGATTAATCGGCTAGTGTGACAACAATAATCAAATGATCGATTAATCAATTATCGATTATTTTATCGATTAATCGAATATTTTTCTTAACCCTAGTGTAGAGAAAGATATTTGGATTAGAACTATAGACCACAGTAACATAAAGTAATATCATTTAAGCTGAATATTAAGGAAATATGAAGGGTAATTAGCACACTTTTTTGAGTATATAACTAGCAGGTTGGCCACTATCATTTGTCTGTTCCATGACCTATGGCATACTGAATGGCATACTGAAGAGAACAAATAAGTTCGAAATCGATCTATGTCTGGTTAGGAATTGACAAATGATATTGGCTATAGATCTATCATGATTTGAAGGTGTAATTCAATGCAGGTCGGGGTATTTGCCCGCTGAGTGGTTGTTTCCTTCAAATCATATTTAATAACATTACTTTAGCCCACCTGGGCTAGGGGTCGCCGCTCTCGGTACTTGCTGTGACGCAAGTCGCTATCCGCCACAGAGACATCTAGGATGTCGGTCGGATAGTAGCATTCAGACCATATGAGAAGTTTCATACCTCTCACCACTATTCACTTCACCTTAGTTAGTATATAACTAGCAGGTTGGCCACTATCATTTGTCTGTTCCATGACCTATGGCATACTGAAGAGAACAAATAAGTTCGAAATCGATCTATGTCTGGTTAGGAATTGACAAATGATATTGGCTATCGATCTATCATGATTTGAAGGTGTAATTCAATGCAGGTCGGGGTATTTGCCCGCTGAGTAGTTGTTTCCTTCAAATCATATTTAATAACATTAGTTTAGCCCACCTGGGCTAGGGGTCGCCGCTCTCGGTACTTGCTGTGACGCAAGTCGCTATCCGCCACAGAGACATCTAGGATGTCGGTCGGATAGTAGCATTCAGACCATATGTGAAATTTCATACCTCTCACCACTATTCACTTCACCTTAGTTAGTATATAACTAGCAGGTTGGCCACTATCATTTGTCTGTTCCATGACCTATGGCTTACTGAAGAGAACAAATAAGTTCGAAATCGATCTATGTCTGGTTAGGAATTGACAAATGATATTGGCTATCGATCTATCATGATTTGAAGGTGTAATTCAATGCAGGTCGGGGTATTTGCCCGCTGAGTAGTTGTTTCCTTCAAATCATATTTAATTATATATATATATATATATATATATATATATATATATATATATATATATATATATATATATATATATATGTTGTTTTTCAGGTTTTCGCGGGTGGTGAATGTTAAATTCGTTTTCCGGGTATACTCCCGCGTAGGTGATAGGCCCCGAGAGGGACCGTGGTTGTCTGAACGACGTTTCGGCAGAATCTCATCTGCCATCTTCGGGTTCTAACAGATAACTGCTTACTGCGGCTTCTGGTAACTCGAACTGGGGCCTATCACCTACGCGGGAGTATACCCGGAGAAACGAATTTAACATATATATATATATATATATATATATATATATATATATATATATATATATATATATTATTATTAAATATGATTTGAAGGAAACAACTACTCAGCGGGCAAATACCCCGACTTGCATATATATATATATATATATATATATATATATATATATATATATATATATATATATATATATATATATATATATATATATATATATATATATATATATATATATATATATATATATATTGTATGCTTCAATTAATTCATTAATAGAAATGTTCAAAATTAGAGTAATAGTCTACTGCCCAACAAGCGATAGTCACAAAGAAAATAAACCTTATTTATCGCAATTTCACATCATTATTAATTGGGTATAAGTTCGCAGATAATTTAAAATAAGTGATTAACTTTTCCAAATTAATTAAATTTCATCACATCATATCAATAACGTTAGAAATTTATGTCGAATATTCTAATCATTTACTTTCGATCTGAGTTGAACATAATTTTGAGACACGAATTTACAATAATGGTATTAATGAAAATCAGTGTAAAAGAAAACGTAGTAAAACCTGATTTCTTGCACACAACCTTTGTGGTAATGTGGGCTCACGATCGTTAAATTCAACAAGTATTATGAAATAATATCGATTCTGATAAGTTAACCGCTCAGAGAAATCTGTCTAACTTCCGGATCCTAAGGCTATCTACGGCCTACTTCTTTCAAAATTATAATCAGAAGGAATTTAATTATTTTAAACATAATATTATTATTCGAACGGTATTTTTTTAATAATTGATTATAAATTATTTTGGCCATTTACAAAAATACCCTTGAGGAATGTTGCTTCTCTAAGATAAGTAGTGAGCCTAATAGATAATTAAAGCAGTTAATTTTTTTACGGTGCGTCTGCATATGCCAGATGCCATACTCTATAATTTTGTATATTTTAAGACAAATAATTATTGAATTATGAAAATGAAAGAGAAATAGGAGAAAAAATTCTGTTTAAATTTTAAGCACAGTAATCTCGGTAAAAGAAAACATAACATGTAACATATTATTAAAAATATAGCTAAATAACATTTGTAGTTTTTTATACGTAGCTATCATTTTTTTTTAATCACTTAGGTCGGCCTATTGCCGCTACCAAGGCCAATCACCAAGCCCAAGAGATACGTGCTTGTGTAATCACTGAGCACTGATACCCCTAACCTGGAAATTTTGCCGAACCCTCACTTTGTCGTGGGGTAAGGATCTTTAACCAGTTTTAAACCTGGGCAGTTTGGATGGAAACACACGCCACTGTCCTTCACACCAACGAGCCGATACGTGATTGTTACTTTGAAAAACGAAGGTGGTTCTATGTTCCACATGTGTATTTGTTTCTTTGTGCGCCCTCGCATAACTTGATAACCAATTCTGACCGCTGACGAAATTTGTTATTCCACTCAGGTTGTAGGTCATTAAAATCATTAATTACCCATCCTCTCTTTGCTTAGCGGGGACATATATACCCAAAAAGCAGTACACTTCTTAATGTGTTCGAAAATATTAACCTACTTCAGAGCAAAGTTAGAAAGATAATACAGTTAGATATATATTGATATAACCCTAGATATTACCTATATAGCAAACTAAAATCCAAAACTTGACAAATTTTAATTCGGGGGTGGGAAATATAGGGGGTAAAGTTTCTATATTTCCAAGAGTCAGGCAATTGACATTTAACACACAGAGACATTACCATCATAGTAAAAGGAAACGTCAAAAGCCCAACAAAGTTTGCCCCGGGGATGAGAAATAGGGCCTCACATCCATTATCAATAGAGCTAGTCAGTTGCGATTTGGCACACATTCAAGCATTATTCCTAAAGCGAAGGCAAATATTTTAAATCTACCAAATTTTGTCTGGAGAACTATTAAATACATTTATTTAGTTGATACTGTTGGAATAAGAACCTGGCATCACTATACATATGATTGCTATTTGTTTTGATTATAATCAAAACAAATAGCAATCATAGATAATTATCTATGTATTGATATATGTATATATTGGTTTTATGTGTTGTTCAATAAAAGTATTCATTTTATTTGGATAATCTATGAGCTTCTATAAGATACTTATTTTACCAGTCTCAAAGACATTACCCCTCAGTCGACAGAAATAATTCATAACCCGCCAAATCCTGAACTGGGGGGAGGAAATAGGGGAAATTTCTGTGTATGAACTTTCATGAACTAGATAATTGACTTCTGTCAAACTCATAGACAGTCCAAGTAGGTATCTACTTAAAATCAGCGAGTAAATCTACAACTGACTAAATTTTGCTGCGGATGTGTGAAACAGGAGTACCCACTTCCAGTAGAGCTAGAAATTTGAGATTACTATAAATATCAGTATATTTCTCTAAAAGCAAAGGACACTATAATAAATAACATATTTTTCCCCTAAGGTGAAAAATAGGGGTAGAAATTTTCTGTTCCAGCAGAAGTCAGAATATAAAGGGCTGGAATTTACAGACAATTAAACTTCCTTCCATTTCGGTACAAGATATACAGTGTATCTCGTTTTTTTTTTTTTTTGGAAACACCTCGACAAATGACTTGCTTTTACACGTATTGAATTTTTTTGTCGAACTATACAAAAGTTCTATTTAATCAATAAATTACAATTTGTTGATAGTAAAAAAATTAATGAAAATAAAAGCTAAAAAAGTGCTGAATATTTTTATCAAAGCATTTTTTTAAAGAAATTTTTCCAAAATATTGAAAATCATTCGCATTATTTGATAATTATTGTGAAAAGAAACAACCACACTGAAGGGCACTCAACTAGGGAACTATTTTCTCACTATCCGTGCGAGTATAGTGAGAATTCTCCTGTCGATAGATAGGACGAAACAGACCCCTAGTATAGTGGCCTCCACGGTTTCCGGACGTTATGCCATCGGATTTTTTTTACGGTGTTCTGTCAAAAGTATTATGTATAAGAGCAGACCGCAGACCAAAGAGAACCTGGAGGAAGGAATACGATTAATTGATTATCAGTTTGTATGAAATACTATTCAAACTATTTATTTTTAGTTCTTTCTCATCGTTTTCAAATTTTTTAAATTGGTGCCGCCTAATGAGACGCTTCGGATTATTCTGACCATTTCCTATTCAATATAAAAAATAATAATTTTCAGGTAATGCTAATGGATAGCAATAATAAATTTCTTACATTTTATACCCACTCTTTTCTGAATTCGCTACTTTAAACGTTTTAGGTAGATAATAAATAAACCGGACACTTCAAATATATTTTTTCGCATAAACTATTTATTAATACAGTTATTTCATCTAGGAGCAAGAATGACATTGGATTAAATAATAGTGTTCTTAGTATCAGAAGTGAAAAAATATTGAAATTAAAAAAATATTTTTACATTTAAGAAATATTTCCCTCTGGATATAATACAAAAACGCAAACCCTCATATCTCTTTTTCTTTCCAAATTCTTCAGGAGGCTGATAAACACAAACCTGTTATTTAAAAAAACATTTTAAATACATAATTCAAAATACGGACGTTTGTCATGTTTATTTTGACATTTTAAATAAAGTAGTTGTTTTAATAGTTTCCGAGATAAAATGAATTTGAAGTATGATTTATTACTAGCGCATTCAAATAAGAATGACAGTATAGCATGTAACACACTATAGGTATTTATTATTGCTCTCACGTTAGATGTGAAATAATGCTTACGTAATGCCTAAGATTATCATATTATTTTTACTAGAAAGCATAAATACCAAGCAAATAAAATATCAGATATTTTAAAATGATAATGGATTTTGGAAACAGAATTTTTTTATTGCCTTTTTTTTCTTTGAACCAAATTTTTTATTTGAATTTTGGGATTAATTTGAACAGCTTTTCTGAACAAATTTTTTTTGATGAAAAATTGACTAGGATTTCTGCATTTTTACTTTCTTATACCTAATATAAGAAAATCTAGTAATCGTGATTTCGACCTCGAGATTTTGATTGATTTACACGTTTTGAACCATCCTGAATCCATTCTGACTATTTTCCGAATGATGTCTGTCGGTGCGTTCGTGCGCGCGTGCGTTCTTGCGTGCGTGCGTGCGTGTGAGCATGTGCGTGTGAATGTGTACGTGTGCATGTGCTTGTGCGTGTGCGTGCGAGCGTGCGAACGTGTGAGCATGCGTGCGTACGTGCGTCCGTGCGTGCGTGTGTGTGTGTATCTGCGATAACTCAAAAAATACTAATGGGAGACTTCCCAAATTTGGAAGTTAAGATTTTCAACAACATTTTAGGTGACAAATTAAATTTGTTGAAGATGGTACCACCAGAAGAGACATAATGAATGAAAGAAGAAAAAAAGGTACAATTTCGGGAAAAAAAATTAAACATTTTTATTGCATTTCTGGATGAATCTCGACGAATTATAATAAAATAACATAACTTTATGGAAAAAATCTGTCTGCATGTCTGTAGTATTGCGATAGCAATTACAGTTTTTCAAATTTGGTGCACTTGTTCTAAAGGCCAAAGACAATGAAAAATTCGGTGATGAGCAAAATTGACCAGCTGAGAGGGGGACCACTGGACCCAAACTTTTTTGTATTTGATTTTACAGGAAAATATATTCTTGATGAAAGATTATCATGTCTACTATATCAAGCGAATAAAATATATATTCCAAGTACTTAAATAATGTTGATGTAAACTAAAATTTTGTATGCATTTGACCTCATAAAATGGGGTTAGGATAAATCTGGCAGTTTGACATTTGAAATATCTAATTTAGTTACTTACTTTCGTTTTGCATCAGTTAGGGCTGGTATATTCATTTTCTGGTAGGGTGGCTGTTAGTTACCAAACAGATAAATTTTATTTGATTGGTAAAGTAACTGTTAACTAGATTCCAGTATTGTATATTATTTTATTTTTCTTGGTTATTAACTAGAGGATAAAAGATTTACAAAATTGTTGACATCTTTGATCGTGTAAGCAGCTAATCTCATACGGAAGTTTTTGACAACCTTCACAGCGTTTTGCACTTTCAGTATGTTTATATGTTATTAATTCTGTGGTTATTGTTATATCTCGATGGTGTACAAATATGACTGACAAAAGAAGATAGGGAAGCCAACTTTTCTTAACTGAAGTTGACTTATTATGCAATTTAGTACTGAAACATTCAAAAATAATTGAATGCAAAAAGACGGATGCAGTCACCTGGAAAGAAAAAGATGATATGTGATGTAAACTCACCAAAGAATTCAATAGCCAAAATAAGTGCCTCCAAGAACCATGAAAAGCTTAGAAACAAAATATGAGTTTTAAGAAGAATTAAGAAAAAAGCAGCTAGACAGAAATTGCAGCTGTTTAAAACTGGAGGAGGTAGTTATAAGGATATAATATATACCGATTGAGAAGAAAATTCTAGAAATAATTTCTCTTAGTGTAGAAGGTTTACCTAGTAGATGTGATGATGATAATGATTAAACTTAGTGCAATTCTTATTACAATGATTTTCTATAATATCCTCTTTGCCTTATTTGCATAACACTAATTGAAACTATTTGTGTATAGATTTCAATTTACAAAACTACGATGAAAACACCTCTCAAATAGATGATATATTCAATATGGAAACGTATGAATTAGGTGAACATAATTATGCAGAATCTGGAAGTCCTTTTATAGAAGACAGTAATAATAACGCTGCGTTGAGATTAGTTATGTATGTAGCTGAAGTAGAATTTGTTTATTATTATTTAAGACCAAAAATTTAAGCATCATTTCTCTTATTTCTACTACCAATGTGTTTATTTGTGTATCTGCATTGTATTGTTAAATTTCACAGAACAATTTGGAAATATTTTTGGATTTTATACCAGTTTCTATGTTCTCTACTACAATTTCATCTAAATTGAGTAAGGATAAAAAAGGGACCCTTGAACCAGAAAAAGATTTAATCGATAATTCTAGGCAGAGTCCTTCTGTATTGACAGAAATAAATAGAAATGAAACTACAACTTCAGCAAGTACTCCAAAGATTTGGGCTAAATGGAATCCAGCTACATTAATAAGGTCCAGTGTCAAAGGTGCTGCAAGGTATATATAGTTTTCTATAATATAACCTAACTGAATATGACTTGTTTTAAATGTAGTCAAATCTTTTTCACACAATACTTTCCTACATAATTCATGCCAAAATTATTCTGACATATGAGAAATTGCATTAACTCTATAGTTTCACAATGACTGAAACTGGTAAGTATGCTAATATGTTACTAGGGTATTGTAAAATAAGATTTGTTTTCATCTTAAACAACCCTAAAATCAAAAATTCTGTGACAATGTATCTATTTCTTCAATTTTGTATATAGTACACTTCGAAACAGCCTTATATATTATTGGCTTGTAGTAATTATTTTCCTTTAACTAATATACAATATAAAATTATAGGCAATAGAAAAAGAAAATTAACCTCTAAGCCAGAAATTGCTGTAAAAGTTGTATTATTAGTATCAACGAAAAAAGCATTACAGGACTTACAGCAGCAATCTCTGAAGCTTGACATAGAACTGAAGAAAAACAAGCATGCTTTTAAATAAAAAAAAAAGTGAAGCAGAAGGCGCATTACTTGAAATAAAAAATGTTGAAACAAACTATTTGTCTTATTTTGGGTGAGGAATCCCGCCTTAAGAGATGCTGTCTCGCACACATGCCTATATAGAGTGTTTCAAAAAACAAGCACGTAATTTTAAAGCATGATTTTTTGGCGAATAATAGGTCGAAAACTTCATGTATTTACATCCTAAACGACTTCCTTTATGAAATACAGGATGTCGAAAATAAAAAAAAATTGGTTTATCTAAAAAATTTTTCACCAGTGGCGTGCGTAGGCTTAAAGTTAATTAACATTTTTATAGAAATATATGAGAGCTGGGGAGATTTCCGCCAAAAAGTAATCGATTACTGATTACCGATTACTCACGTAAAAAAGTAAGCAAGATTCCTAGGTAATTGATTACCCTAATGAAAAAGTAATCAGATTACTCGGTAATTAGTAATCATTTTTAAGATTACTTTTTGATTATTGCTTTAATCATACCTCAAACCTATAGTTAAGCTCCTTTTACGGTTTATTAACGTACTGAAGGATTATTTCGGCTAGTAGACAAAAAAAAATTGTTTCATAAAAACAAAGATATATAATTAATTATGCAGGTACAGGTATTTAGGTAACTAGGTAACAAAACATAGTAAAAATAGAATTGGTGCTTACAGTTTATATACATAGCCAAAATAAAATTAGACTTTTTGTTGTCATTGTCACAAAATAAACTATTTAATAAAGGGATAAATAATGAAAATTATTATAATACCAAAGTATTCCAACAGAGTGAGTAAAAGTTAATTTACAAATAGTAACAAATACTGACATAGTACTTAAGGTACCAAAGTCAAAATCCTATCAATTTACTTAATTGAAGATTAAATAAATTTGTATCATACTACAAGAAGTGACTCAGCTTTATTGGTAGATAGAGTCATCATCTGCTCATTTGTTCTTGGTGTTCAAGAAGAGACTTATGATTTGAAATCTCCTTTGATGACGTTGTGTACACCTACTAAGGCAATAACCAGAAACCGGTCTGCGAATGGTGTACACGACGGCCTCAAGAGAGATTTCTATTTATTTGGTAAAAATCTTATACTCGTGGGCAATCGCAATAAAGCTGATTAAGCTGAATCACTTCTTGTAGTATGATACAAATTTATAAATCATTTAGAAGTGTGGTGGCAAATTTATGTAATCTTCAATTAAATAAATTGAGAAGATTACGACTTTGGCACCTTAGGTATTGTGTTAGTACTTGTTACTATGTGTATATTAACAAAATAAACTTTATACATAACACACAACGTGGTCCAAAAAGTTTGAAACAAACGAACTTTTTCACTAAGAATTTCAGAGCCAATGAAAACTTGTGAAACAGAAACGATGCGTATTTTCTCCAAAAATTTATTTGGGCAAATAATTACCCCTAATATTGTAACAAAGTAAACTGTTACAGATTTTTTTAGTAGATGTTGAATTGAAAATATTTCTCTCAAGAGAATGATAGACATTAATTGAGTTCGGAAGCAAAAAGCAAGAAAGACGAAATTTAAATTTCTTCGAATTGATCAACCAAATTTTATATTTACACATAAACAGGAAATAGAAATAATTTTTTAAAATAACATTTTTCGGAATCGTAAATAACAAGAGTAGTTTACTCTTTCGTCAATTTCAAATAATTAGATTTTTTGACATAAGTACTAGGACTAATAGAAATTTGTGTACCCAGTATTAATTTAAGGCCATGCACCAATTGTTTTGAATAATAAAATCATTAATGAAAAAGTTTTCAATTTGTTTGAAACTGTTTGGATCACGTTGTATACAGGGTGGTCCAAAATTATGTAGCCAAACTCATACAGTAAGTAGATTGGCTCAATACAAAACGAATTCTTATACATATTTGGTCAATAATACATATTAAAGAAGTTACTCCTTTTCAAGGATGGATGAAACAAATTTTTGTTCTTTAACTCGGAAACCATAACATATACGTATATCAAAATTTAAGATTACTTTTTTGTTAAGAATCTTAACAGTGTCCGGCATTTACTTTTCAGAAAGCTGTCAGGGGTGGTGCATATGGGACTTAGGTTGCGTGAAGTTTTTGTTTTATATTAAGCCCATCTACGTACTCCCAAGTGTTTGGCTACATAATTTTGGAATCTCTATACAAACTACTCACTAATCAAGATTATTATAGGTAACCTTGATTACTCTGTAATCACCCCCACCCTATTTCATTTACCTGTAACATAGGGTTTCCCATATCTCTGCCTGCATCCCACAGTTCAGTGTAGTATTGTGCTTTCGTGTGATAACTGTGTACTAATTTGCTTTAAATTGTTGCGTGAATATTAAAAATTCGAATTACACCAATGGCTTCTACAAGCAGACGGAATTGTGTGAACCACCCAGATGTTTTTTGTTATATTTGTGGCGAGTACTCTTTCAAGGGAAGTAGAAAACCCATATCTGACTTTATAAAAAGAGCATATTTAGCGTATTTTGGCGTCCAGTTAGGAGACCAGGATAAATCATGGGCACCACATTTCGTATGCAAAACATGTGTAGAACATTTACGACAGTGGACAAACGGAAAGAGAACGTGTTTAAAATTTGGAGTACCTATGGTATGGAGGGAGCCAAAAAACCATCATGATGACTGCTATTTTTATTCTGTCAGCATCAAAGGCATTAATCGTAATAACCGGCATAAATGGACATACCCTAACATGGAGTCAGCAAAAAGACCTCTTCCTCATTCTGAAGAAATACCTATTCCAACGTTCAGTAACTTGCCTACGCTTCTGGAGGATGACTCAGATACATCGCCTGACGAGGTGCAGTTCAACAAATGTGAAAGTGACAGTAATATTGAAGGACCTTCAACAAGTCCCCAACGTTTCAGTCAACAAGAGCTTAATGATCTTGTTAGAGATATGAACCTCTCAAAGGAGTCGTCCGAATTGCTTGCTTCCAGATTAAATGAAAAGAACTTACTGTGTCCAAGTACTAATATTACATTTTATCGTACCAGAGAGAAAGATCTGCTGCCGTATTTCTCTAAAGAAAAGAACTTAGTGTTTTGTAATGACATAAGAGGTCTCTTGGAGAAGATGGGGTTAACAGAATACACGCCAAGTGAATGGCGTCTTTTTATAGACAATTCTTCCCGAAGTTTAAAATCTGTACTTTTACACAATGGTAATAAACATGGTTCTATACCTATTGGACATTCCACCACTATGAAAGAGGAATACGCGACAATATCATTGGTCCTGAAAAAAATCAAGTATGAAGAGCATCAGTGGTCGATTTGTGTCGATCTAAAAATGGTAAACTTTCTCCTCGGACAACAAAGTGGATACACAAAATATCCTTGTTTTTTATGCTTGTGCGACAGCAGAGCTAAGGCCCAGCACTGGATTACTAGAAATTGGCCTTTAAGAAATGCTTTAGTTCAAGGAGAACATAACGTTCTTAACGAACCGTTGGTTGACAGAAACAAAATCATCTTGCCACCATTACATATCAAGCTGGGTCTTATGAAGCAATTTGTTAAGGCTTTGCCTCGAGATGGACCTTGTTTTGAGTATTTGACACTTAAATTTCCAAGGCTTAGCAGAGAAAAAGTGAAGGCTGGAATTTTTTGATGGTCCTCAGATAAGGCAACTTGTGAAGGATCCGCATTTCACGACATCAATGAACGAGCTTGAATCTAATGCCTGGTGCTCTTTTGTTAAAGTAATTAAAAATTTTCTTGGAAAACATAAAGCAGAGAATTACGTCGAATTAGTAGAACAGATGCTTTCTAACTTTCACACACTCGGATGTAACATGAGCATTAAGGTCCATTACCTTCACAGCCACTTGGACCATTTTCCAAAAAATTTAGGTGCTGTTAGTGAAGAACAGGGGGAAAGATTTCACCAAGACATCCGCATTATGGAAGAAAGGTACCAAGGAAGATGGGATACCCACATGATGGCCGATTACTGCTGGAATCTTCAGCGGGACTGTTCTGGTAAACGTCATGAAAGGAAATCTTATAAAAGGAAATTTTTAAATGATGATTGAAAGTTGCATATGTATTTTTTTTTTTTTGTTAAATACCTTCTACCCACTTTTTTTGTGTTTCAGTTGAAAGTTGTAAGCAAATAGTAATATTTTAAAACTTACATAACAAAACATTATATCTAATTTTAGCGAATTGTTCCTACATAGGGCAGAAAATAGTAAATTTCGAAAAGTAGATCTGATAGAACAAATCTGAAGGCATTTTTGAATTAGGCACCCCAAAATTACTTAGTTAAACTTAACAAATCCCAGGCACCAAAATATGTGTTGGCCAGTGTAATCATTACTAGTGATTACCCAACATAAAATGTAATTATTACATTACGATTACTTAATTTCTTGAAGTAATCTAAATATTCTGATTACATTACTTTTTGGAAAAAAAGTAATGTAATCAGTAGTAATATGATTACTTCGTAATCGATTACTCCCTAACTCTAAAAAATATTATAAAGCACTGTTTTTTATTCAGTTTGATAATTTTTATTTTAATTTTTGAGATTTTTCAGTTCTAAGCATTTTTAATTTCTTTGCAAATCCTACATCTTATCAACGAAGCCATTTACGACAATGTACATGAATTTTTCAACTTATTTTTCGCCAAAAATCATGCTTTTAAATTTGGTGGATGTTTTTCCAAACATCCTGTATACAAATAACAGACGTCAGTTGAAAATAGCCGCATACATTTGTGGAAGTCCAGTAAGTGAAGATATGTCGAACATTTTGGGCCAATACATTAATTTTCACATTTATAGATACGTTGATAGTGAAAATATAAAAAACTAGGTATAGGTAGTTTATTGGTATCAGTTTTTATTTTATTAGGCTTGAATGAGTGCTTACGTAATACCCAAGTAAAGAATTAATTTTTTATTTTTTCTAGAAATGCATAATACGAAGCAAATAAAATGTCAGATTTAAAAAAAATTAAATGTATGCGTAGGCGTACATATTATTTCACTTTATTAATCATAGTCTCTAATTAATAACACTATAAATGTATATTTCATAAATACATTAATTAATTTTTTCATTAACTGCTCTTTTTCTACCCCAGATTAGCATATTTAGTTATGCAAATTTGTATTATACAAATAAATTCTAAAAAAGAATTAAACTTCGCCAGATGTCTATTTTAAATCGAATTAAAATAATTTGCACATTAACGACCTAATAAAGTTATTTTTAGAAAAGAATAATTTTTTAATGAGATAAGTTTTCCGCATATTTTATTCAGATTTATCAAATTTATGATACGTTCAGAAAGATAAAGATGTCGATACCAAACAAAAATGCGTTTAACTGAGATAAGAGAAACAAACAATTTGTATTCAAATGCAAAAATCGTTTGTAAAATATTGCAGTCATTACACAGAATATCCATTAAGAAGTATTCAAATTCCATCTCTTCAAGGACAAGTACTTGATCCTATAAATTAAATACCATAATAAAGCACCCACGTGGTGGTTGGATAACTCGAAGAAATATTCATAAAAAATATCTATGAATAAATTTAAATTTACAATGTATAATACACTTAACAAAATCTAAATCATAATGTTGACAATACAGTTCATTTTGTTATTTTATATCACAGTTATTGCCGCGCCAGAACCGGCCAAATAAATTTATGTTTTGTATCAGTCATCTTCAAAGTGTTATGTCAATTCAACAACGTTCAGTTTCAGTTGAATACGGCGTTAGGGAAGAATTATTTGAAACGTAAGACATAAAGTACAAACTGTGAACAATCAATTCATAAATCATAGTGGACTTTGATATTGCCCAGTGACAGGTTACAGCAGTACAATATCAAAAGGTTAAAGTTGCAGTGCTATATTTCTTGCATTTTCAGTGTTTTCTAAATAATTGCCATTTGTTATAGGAAACAATATACACAATGAAAACTAATAGATTTTTTCGATTTTTGCTGAGTTATAAATAATAAAGGGAATATTAAAACTGAGATCATGTACCCATTTATTTATAAATCTGCAATGACACATGAATCTTATTTGTGGCATTCTCCTAATTCTTATTTTTTCTTCTTTGGTTTTACTACCATATGAATAACTCTTCTGTATATTTTAAAAATAAGGTTACCCATTGTAAACTTGTAGAATGAACCTCCGGTGATTTCAAATCAAAGAATGAAATTGAAAATCTCAACAATTTGTGAACGGCATTAGAAAAATGGAGATAAGATAAACGGTGATTTGGCAAAAATTAATACAAAAGAGATTGACTACAGAAAAAGAAAAATTAAAGAATCAGCAATAATATTAATAGATGAAACAAAGTGAAGTCGAATCTTAATTATATGAAAGCCTCGTCGGAGGAAATAATACATAAAGTGAAAACATTTCGTCACCTAGACCATCAGCGTCATGTTTTCATTTATTTTATTGCAATTAAAGGAGTTAGTTAAAAAGAAATAGGTGAGTAGAAACTATTTTCTAACTCCACTTAGGTAAGTTCGTCTTATCTATTAATTATGTTTCAACTTCGTCTTGTAAATAATATGTAGATGATGGTGGTTCTTATTCATGAAATTTTAAAAAGTGGACTCGCCAATGTAAAATTTGGTTCCTACTTTAAAACAAATTTGTTGTTAAAATATTAAACATTTTACTTATCATTTAGAGGTCGCGATTTCAATTTAAAGTTTTATATGCTTGTTTAAGGTCATATTATCTTGTCTATTTATATTAACGGCAAAGTGCTACCATTGTAAATGCTTTCTTCATTTTAAAACTGGTGCAATTTGTTTCCTGATGTGGGTTGTAACCTTTGATATGAAGCTAATACTGATACTGTTTTCCGCAAAACACCAAAAACTCCATAATTTACTGCACTGGATGCACGTTCCGCCAACAAAATTGGCATCATCTGGTGATGATTAAAACTATTTTAATCATCTCCTAATGATGCCAACTTGGTTGGTGAAACGCGTGTGGAGTGTATGCTGTTTTGTGGTAAACGACGTCAGTGTTTTGTTTGTTTTAAGGTAATTCAGGGATTGATAATACCTATTAAGGGCAAAGCATTAGTTCTTTTAATATTTGTTAATTGAGTTATTCCTTGTGCATTATAAAGAATTTTACAAGAAGCAAACAAAAAATCTGGATGGTGGTATTTGAAAAATTTGAGATAATAGGATGCAAACTTCCTACTGTCCGTCCAAGTGCTCAAAAATTTTTATTCTACCATCATAACTTTTTGAAAGAGACTACACGTGACAGTTGGTTTTCTGGAATTACGCTACAATTCCAAAAAAAACACGAGGTGCTACTGATAAAGCGGTAAAATTACACCAACAGTGGATTAAACTCAAAAAAGACATTAAGAAAAAAAATGCTACAGTGAGAAAACAAAGATATATGTTTACTGATATGTTAAATAATGATCTATTTGACATTGCGCATAAAAACGCGATCAACATTTTAAAAATAGAAGAAGATAGAACGTTTCGTTTTGAACGACACGACAGGGGTGTCGTGGACCAATGATATCAGTTGATAAAAACCTTATAGCGATAGAGAGAAAATGTCAGAAAAGAATGGAACGTTTCGAAAGTGAAGACAGTGTGGAGTTACAGCCTTTGAAGAAAGAGCATTACGAGATTTGTACCTGTTTCTTGTTCGGATATATATGAAACGTTGATTTACTGCAAATGCTATTTCGTCACCAATTAATGATTTGTGTTTGCTTAAACCGTTGTGTCAGTCCAAAAATAAATTACGTATTGCGGCAAATACCGAATTATTTATGGTATTTAAGTCAAAATTTTATAGCATTAGCATTTTTTTCATAAAATGATGGATGCAGAAATAGAGAAGATAATGGTTGATACCATAAAACTTCGAAAATGGATAGATGAATCTCTCAAACATGCAGATACTAAAATACTGAAAAATATAGAAAAGAAATTGTACGATTTTGTTAGAAAAAATACGTGTTTTATGAGAGCTTCCTTTAAAGAAAAATTTTTAACAAAGGTCCAGCCTTGGGGGAATACGGTGACGAATATCAGAGAGGATAAAGTTGTCAAAGGCATTAGAGCTATAAGCGACAATGCAGAAAGTGCTCTAATATCACAATACAATGACATACTAACTAAACGATCAAAAACAGTACCTTCTTCAAGTCGTAAGGAAACATAGAATAGGCTTTTTCAACACATCGAAAGACAACTTAAGTTTTGATGATTATTTTGGAGGTCAATAAAGGTGTTATGCAGTAGTATTCTGCTTATTAACCAACATTAAGCCGGGTACTCATATGCGCTCCGTATCTGTATTTGTATCATGTATTGTAACGGATACTGTAACAAAATTTTGAATGTGTACGTCTTGCGTTCCATGTTCGCGAACTTACTAAGAACATGAAGAGCGATCCGAGCGCCTGTCGGTAAACGCCGCGAACACAAAGAGGAACGGTCCAGTGTTGTGGACGGTTCGTAGCTGGAACGCAAGTCAGTACGTGTCAGTGTTCCGATCATGTATCGAAACACTGCATGTTTCCAAAACCTTCTGAACTTGCTTCGAACACTGCGGGTCAAGATGATCGCAGGTCGTTACGTCGACTATTCGCCTAGGCGTACATACAGCGAACTGATACTGTAACTGTTACAATACATGATACAGATACAGATACGGAGCTCATATGAGTACCCGGCTTTATAATCCATAATAGAAAATACACACAAAATACAATCATTTTACTTTTTTTATATCACTTCACAATAAAAAATTAAGCGACCTCTAAACGTCCTCCAATATCTCAGATTTTACAGGAGGCTCAGTTAAATATTACAACTTAAAATTTTACACTACAAACTAAGGACCATCATAATGCAAATGTAGGTTAAAGAGAGCTGCAACAAACAGTGTAAAATTGATTTACTATGAAAATTAAAAAATTATAGTAACTAACGTCCACTTGAGATGAGGATAAGTTTGATGAAAAATCTTGCTGAGCAATCTGTAGAAAATTAAGTGTGTACCATAGTTTCTAGAGAAATTTAATTTAATTTAACAACGTCATTCGATACTGTCAATAATAATTCATGTCATATATTTTAATAATGTCTTCTTATTGACATTGATATTTTTGTAACTAAATTAGATATTTCAAATGTCAAACTGTTAAATTTATCCTAAACCCCATTTTTGAGGTCAAATGTATCAAAAATTTAAGTTTATATTACCTTTATTTAAGTAACTGGAAAATATATTTTATTGGCTTGATATGTTAGACATGATTTATAATCTTTCATCAAGAATATGTTTTTATGTAAAAGCAAATTGAAAAAAGTTTGGGGTCCTTTCATCTGGCCAATTTTGCTCATTATCGAATTTATCATTGTCTTTGGCCTTTCGAACATGTGTAATAAATTTGAAAGCTGTGGCTGCTATCGCGATACTACAGACATGCAGACAGATTTTTTTTCATAAAGTTATGTTTTTGCATTATAATTCGTCGAGATTTGTCCAGAAATGCAACGCACGCACGCACGCACGCATACACACACACACACACACACCGACAGACATTAATCGGAAAATAGTCAAAATGGATTCAGAAGGGTTCAAATGTATAAATCAATCAAAATCTCGAGGTCGAAAAAAAATCACGATTACTAACTTCTTATATTAGGTATAAGAAAGTAAAAAGTAATCCTAATGTAGCAAATAAATACTTCATGAATATTCCCATGACTTGATAAGAACACTGCTCCAAAAAAATTTTAACACTAACATTTATTTACAGAAAATTGGTGGCCAACTTAGCCTTAATTTTAAAATTCTGTTAACAAATTAGCAAATGTAAATATCATTTGTGCAGTGAATTAAAATTCAAACAGTCTGGATGATAAGGAAGAAAATTAAAAACCTTCACAATCTGTTTACTATCATGTAAAATTATCCCACGCAAAACCTGTTTCAATTATTGTCCAGTGTAAGTAACATCTTAAGCATATAACCTACAAAACGTTTACATGTTTTAAATAGTAAATAACAACCTATTTCCTGACACTCTAATTTGAATAAATTTTCAATAAATCATTCGACCGTCAAATTTAAGAACGAAATTTCACTGTCTGTAGTAAATGTAGGGTTCAAACATCAAACTCGATACTTTTTAATATTTCAATTCAAAAGTTGAATGGAATATACACACAATGGAATCATACGCCCACCACAATTATTGTGCGAACGAACATGGACCCGACTGTCTACACCTACGCGTAAAGTTTTTCATTATTTCTTGTTGGAAAAAGGCAGCATTAGTATGTTTCTCTGGTACTTGCTGAATTAAATGTAAAGGTTCGTTAGTATTTGCGAGTTTATTAAATTTTCAAGGATTATCAGACTTATTATCTTCTTAATTCTCCAGTAATATGTATTTTATGGTGTTGTTTCGTTTCTTTGCCTGAATTGTGTATTAATTAGAATATCCATATTCAGTATCCAGACAGCAAATACACAAACACTTATTTCCATATTAAATATAAAAAACCTGGACTGTTTTTTTTAAACATAAAAATATAATGTTGGGTTGATTTATGTATTGATGCAGTACATTTTATCCGAAATACGTATCCATCAATAAATGAGATAATAAATCACTGCTTAAACGCTTTAGATAATATGTCTTTAGAAGAAAAGTCTGATATTTAGGAGTTTTTCAGTTACATATTAATATGCTTTTAAAAACTGGGGAATGGTAATACCAGTCCATTATTTTGTATCCAGTCTTTAACTATCCAATCAAGAGAAGTATATATAATTTGCAAGTTTATATCAAATGCATTCATTATTCGGCTTTTTTTGTTTGATGTTCCACTATCAAGAGTTAGTTTAATAATACATCTAATGGATTCACCAATAAATTTAACAAATTCGACCAGTTTCATTCTTCATATTATTTATTTATTGTTGCTAAATAGATAATCCTATCCCCATTTTCTACAACTATTATATACGCGCGAAATTTGATTATGACAACATACCGTTAACAGAAAACGGATGTATCTTTCCCTGGAAAATCTAATTAGCATAATATAAATATATCTAATTTTTTTCCTTTTCTATAAGTCATAATAAATTATGATTTGTATAACTATAAATTTGGTTGTATACTGAAGCAATATATTAATTCTTCATTAACAGTCATCATAATTTAGATTTGATGAAGTGTAAATCACTCAGTCGGTTCCATGTTATAAATTAGCTTTCAAGTGAATAAGGAGAATAAAACGTAACTAATGAATAGCAATCAGTTAGCGGGCTCACGCCTGATTTCGTCTATACTGAAAGGAAAATAAATATTAAGATTGATTAATTAATCTAACCTCCATAATTCTGGATTGAAGTTACATTTCATATAACAATCTTTCCTTTATTTACAACTTGGAATAATCTTATTAAATCTAACTACATATCAGCTACTAAAAAGATTCTTCAAGAGAGTAAATCAAAGTTACACATAAACATTATCTGAAAATTCGAAAAAATAACCGTCTTGGAATATACACGTATTACTTATTTCTCTGCCTTCTGGCATTCTCTTCCATTTTGGTTTTATGTTTCTAAGCTCCCAACGATGCAAAGTTTGCACCTGGTTTATCTTTATTTGGTTCTTCGTAGAATGTCTGTAGTAATAAGAAAAGGGCTAGTTCTTGGCATATTTATGCCTATTTTCGCTACGAACGTCAATCACTAACACCTTAAAATAAGCTCGTAAGTACTTGCATGAACACTTGCACCCGTAAACTGGAAATGTTGTCAAACCCCCCACTTTGTCGTGGGGTAAAAAGTTTTAATGTAATTAAATTACACCAAAAATATATTAAACCCACAGTTTTATATGTCTTTCGAAAGATGATAATGTAAGCAGATCCACTCATTCAATACCCCTTATTGATTTGGACTGGTCAGGATCTGAACCATTTCCACGATTACGATGTGCTGTTGGTTTGTGGTTTCTGGATTTTATGATATTCATTGTTCAATTCTGTTCTTAAATATTTTGTTTTCTTAAAGCGTTTCCTTCATCGAAGTAACCATCCAAAAATCATATTTTGTGATGGTGTAAGGAGACTCGAAGTCATATAGTTTATTATGGAGTCCGAACCATAGTTGGGCATTCGACAGTTCCATACTTCATCTGAGTCGGAAACAAATTTCAAATACATTTTCAGTTTGTCCCGGAGTCGATCTACCAGATCTTCGCTACCAAATAAATAAATAAAAGCGATCTTACTATTCAACTACGGACTCCCTCGCTTTATCTCATTTCAAACCTTCAGCGTTTTCATACTACGTTCTATTAGGTACACTCGATTTTCTCATAATTGTTCTGTTCTTTGAAAATGTATTACTACAGTAGTATTATTATTAGAACATGTGCATTGATAAATTTTATTTAAATGAAAATATTCAGCGTAGTCCCCCTAGTTTCTTCTTATAGTTTCTTATTTTTTATTTTTACGCTGTTCTCATAATGGGAAAAGGATCAACGTAAATGTGTAAAAACCAGTATTTTTAAGCTCTTGTATTATTAACCTTACAGTTATACGAGTCCAGAACATTCAATACAATATTTTTCTCCTCTGGGTTCCTGACAAGTCTAAAACTTTATTTTCGTGATCTTAATGAAGTTGTAAAGCGATTTAGTACATTTGTTTCAACTTGTCACAATTATAATCAACAATTGAGTCCATTGTTCATAAACAAACTTATTCTCATCATGTCGAAAATTCCAATGGCGTACACATTTTGAACATAATTTACCTTTACCTAAAAGTACCGATACTATGTAGAAATGGTATCTGCCTGCCTACTCAAAACCAAATGCCCACATAGTATTTGATATCCTATGTATATTCATCAGTAAAGCTGGTATTTTGCTGTATATGCACATAGCACATTGGAGTGCGGGGGACGCATCACACATGTATTTTTAACTAGCCCGTAAAACATAAACTGACACAACCAAAAAGTCCTTATAACTTGTGAAGGGATACAGATATGAAAAACACCCCCACGCCCTCTGTCGACTTTGACAGTATACTACCATATTCAAACGTCTCAAGCCCTTCGAACGAAAAAAAAAGTTTTGAAAACATTCTATTTACAATGTGATATTATATACAGGGTAAGTTTTAAATGCGTCGTTATATTTTAACCCTCAATATATTTCGTCGTGTACAATTGATTGGCACTGTCAAAAAAAATGTTTATACAAAAAAAAAATTAATTTCTGATAATTTTTTCGTCCTCCAGCAACTGACATTTTGATAGTCACTGGATAACTTTGTAAACGCCGTTCACAGAAGTGACGTAACTGAAGACAGTGTTGCCACTGCCAGGGTTCGTCATCACAATTATTCTATAATTGCATGCATTGCATGAATTGCAAATTTTGAATTTTTAAAAAAATTATTACCCTTTTGTCACGGACATTTTGTTAGACGATATTAGACTTATTTAATATCAGTGTAGACGCCGCACCAAAGCAAATGTAATAGTTTATAAAACATTGAGCTCTTTTTAAGAAAGCATGATATCTGTACGCACTGGCCGAAAATAAGAAATAAACCTCAAGGCGGCCAAGACGCGATTGATTAATCCTTTGCGGAAAGCGACACTTGTCACTTGTAGCTTGCTTTTAAAATAAAAGGTGTTAAAAGTATCTGCTATCTATTTTTCCTTATAAAATTAGGTAATTTTGACACTTTTTTTATAAATAAACAGTCAATTAAGCACCAAATATTAAAAATATGCAATACTTTTTCTGTGTATTTTAAATTATTATTATTGTCTCTAATTTATAGTTTAAGTTTAATATGGTTCATTTTTGAAAATGAATCAAAGTTGAAAATAATCATTTTAAAAAGACGCATTTACTTTAAAAGAAAGAAAAAGTAGATTTGTTTACTTACCTAATACAACAGTTACTACATGAATATATCATATGTGCTTGACATTTGGATAGCATTCCATAGCCGTTTTGCTTGTCTAGCATTTTCATCTACTTGAAAATATGCCTTTAATATATCCAGCATTAGAATAATAAAATTAGTCGATATGGTTAATCACTACTTTTCACAAAATGAACCACCAAAGGAACAAATTATAAATAATAAATTTTGGTAACATATTAACTCAAAACTTCAAATCACAAATTTAATCACAAAAAACTATAAATAACGGCATTGAACACATTTTTGTAAATGCTAATGCAGACAGGTACGCGAACACTCGCGAAATATCAATAACACAGATTTTTACATGGGGTGTAGTGTTGCCAGATGTGTGAGATTTTCACATAGGTTATAAATTTCATTATAAATAAATCAAGATGCTTTTCAAAAAATTTCTGTTGACCTAAGTGACGGTTAATTTAGCTAACTGAGCATTGAAAAAACGGGTCTTACCATACCAGAAACAACAGAGAACAGCAAAAGACTATTATTTACTTGGGCTTGCACAACTAGCGCTGTTTACGCGAGATTCCGATTTATAAAGATCTACGTACACGGTATAAAATTTAATTCAGATTACTCTCTTTTAATGGAAGAATTGACCGAGGTCGGGAATGATGACCTAAATTTGACTTTTTTTATTAACTTTTGCTAATATTGGTTTAAAATGGTAGACATTTTTATATAATAGTTTTATTACTTAAAAAAAAGTGCAGGTACACAAGGTATAAATACCATGAAAATAGTATGTCTGGCAACACTGATTAGGTGCGTGGTTAGATGTGTGAAGATCATAGGTTACATACGCCACGCTAATATCGCAGTTCACATTATGGCGTGGTTGAATTTTTATCATTTTTATCCCGAATAAAGTGCTGTTTTCTCAAGAAAAAATTGTCTTTTAAAAAAAATGACGTATACTATCCTCCTAACCGTCCAGAATATTATGGAGGAAAAAAATGCAGACTGTTAGGTATGACCAGTGTCAAAAGTGACAGAAGTGTGTGAAAATACTGCAAACTATTTTCCATCACCTGATTGTTATTGTGTTGCACCTTCAGTGTTTTACTATTAGAGGCCAATTAAAATAGTAGAGAGCTGATTTATTCCTTGAATCCCTATACATTTCAAATTATTGTAATAGTAGAGAGTATGTACCTACTTTTTAAAAATAATAATCCTTTTATAAACTTTGAAAAAATGAGATGGGAACATTAAATTCCTTTCGAGATTCCCTAAAAAGTTTACTGATCATCGGAAAATTTAGTTTTAGTTATACATTCCATATGAAACGCTTAAAAAGAAATGTTGATTGGTGCAAGAAAAAGTCAAAATTGCACATTTCTCACATTGAAAGGTATTTCAAAATGTTTAAAAATTATTTCAAATGGAGCAATTAATCGTTTAAGTAGATAATTATTTCATCCAATGTTATTATAAATTCGGGAATGAACTTAATGCTAGGGCTCGGTTTTTCAATCGTGGGTTAGCTAAACTCACACTTTTAGAATTCGAATTTTTTCAATTTTACATTTGTTTTGGAAGTGGTTATAGCAACAAATATTTTATACTAAAGTAACATTTAGTTGAAGTGGTTTGTATTAGAATCTCATCTATTTTTGTGAAAATATAATGCTAGGTAACCTCCAACTTATGTTAACTCACGATTGTAAAATCGCGCCTAGGTGAGAGAATTGCATAAGATATGCAGCAACGTTGCTTCAGTCCATTACATCATTTTAGCTAAGATATAGAATGTTTCTAGTAACCAGCAGTTCCAAAACAGTTTCATCATATTTTTTTCGTCGATAACTCAGTTACACGTGGCAATTAAAAAAAATGTATCAGAGGGTTTCTACAGATGTCAAGAATCGGTGGTTTAAATATAACTACATACTTAAGACTCACCCTGTATATTAAAGTGAAAATAACGTTCTGTATTTGTCAACCTACCTCTGTTCCACACTGGCGATATTTCTTCTTTCTCTCTCCCTCTCTCTTTCTGCACCGCCAAGTGCCAAGCTACAATCGTTGAGTCGTCCAGTATATATTACATATATGTATACATACATTCTGGATATTCGTAAGATTGTATACATATTTGATGAAGCAAACAAGTATGGGTTTGGATGACCAAGAAAATAAATACTTATCTAAATAAAAAAAAATACTTTAAAAAAAATTAATATTTGGTAGAACCACCATTAATCTCTAGAACACTTAGTAATATTCTAGGCATGGAACAAATTAATTTTTCATGGTGTAATTTTCTCCCAAGTTATTCCATACTCATTTCGAATGACATCTGTTAGCGTCTCTCTGTTTCTGAGGCAAAATTCATATTTGTAAATCTTTTTTACAAGATAACCCCAAATATTTTCTAATGGGTTTAAACTGGGGCTTTTCGCCTTTTAAACCAGTTACAAACCACATGTGCAGTATGAACTCGCTAGTTATTCTTAAACTGAAACAACATGTTTAACCAACTTTTTATTTAATTTTTGAATCGTGCTTTTGCTGCTGAGACCACCCCTGTCCAAGTTTGGCTATGATGTAACTTTTTTCTGCTTTACTTAAAACGTAATTAAGTACTAAAAATATGTTCTTACTTAGTATGTCAATGACGTTGACACTAATAAAATATATTATAATTGATGCATCACTGAATAGGACTATAGTTACAACGGGAAAATCAGTCGATAAATTTAATTCAGCCCCAATAGTATAGTATTTATTGCATGATCTGAACGTACAAGCACCCATCATGTGTATCTGATATTTCACGTTTTTACGATTTACGTGAATAAATTTTGCATATATATTAAATGCCCACATGGATCTAATGAATATATAAGATGTAACAACTACTATTTAAATTTCGTCAATAAATATCGTCAGATATTTCACCAACGAATGATTAATACCTTTAATTCTATAACAAATGGTTAACTTGAACATTTCGTCATTTTCGTCGCCGTCCTCATTGTCATTGTCGACTAATTCTTTTGATCTTCCCTAGTAAGTTAATTTGCAGTTATTTCTTCACACAAACTAATTATGTAAACTCACTGTACGATATCTTCTTATTAATTGCTATGTTTGACCCGTTGTTACAGTACATATTCTACTGGTAAGTAACTAATCTAATATCGTCGAATCTGTTATTGATAACTTTAGAGCTTCCTCTTCTTGAAGAAATGTCACTAAATAATCCTATTATGCCTATAAAGTTTTGATAAAAAATTCTGCAATAATTCCTGATTGATCAGAAACAGAAATTCTCTGTATGACCATAATAGATATCTAATACTGGGTAATACGCATATCATTCAATTAACTTCAAACGAACATAAAAATGACATAAATGGCAATTAAATACTTACTTTCACTTTTTTAATTGAAAAAAGTTAACACTAAGAAATAAATATAAACTTAAATAGTTGAGGGTAACTCGCTATCATTAATTTTATTAGGAACAGATTTTATGTCACATAAATTTATATTTTTTAAAAGAAATTCAATTTGTTAATGTTTATGCATTTGCATACATTAATTCGCAAAGTTCATCATATTCTTTGAAATTGGTAGTTAAATTTTATTGTTGTTTATATTATTTGTTTGTATTATGTCAAATTTGTCATCTTTGCCTTTAAAACTCTTTTTTCTAACCCCTTATTAATTACATCATCATATTTCTTTAATTTTTTTAGAGGATTTTTCAAGAAGAACATGAACCTATAATAGTGATCCATCGCCTCGTTTTAAACATAATTCTCATGTGGTATTTAGGAACAAAATAACTCTGTTTTGTGTATTTTATTTAATTCGCGACTCGGTAAAAATATTATGTTTGATCATGTGCAAAATTGGCACAAACGTCAAAACAATTTTTGATCTTAAGGAAAAAGGAAAGTGCAACCTGCTGCATGTTAAATAAAAATATGTTTAATATAAATAAAGACTTTATTACAATAATAAATAGCGACTACATGAATAAATTAGTTAATTGGTAATAATATGTGTACGCGCGGTTTTGACAGTCGAATCATGAATCTGACATCCAACCTCAAGACCACCTCAAATATCGTTAACTATTGCCAACATGCACTTTCTTGTGCTTCAGAAAATTATCTATTTTGTAACTATATGCACTACTATTTAATAAAAAATGGTTTATATTAACCAAAAGTTCTAAAATTGTCATGACATTACTGACATTAATTTTTGATATTGGTATTTGGCATAAGAGGCAATTTTGCGTGAATCACGAAGTACTAGTGGTATTATGCAGCTACCAATTGGTAAAATTGGTCTAATATGTCACGGTAACCAAGGCAACTCATTTAATGCTGCGTCATTACTATGGCAGAAAACACAATAAATATTCCTTCATCTTGCTGGATTGAAGAAGGATGATCTAAACAATGCCGTTACATAAACAAAAGATATCCAGAACTGTTTCAATATTACAACCTTATTTCCTCAAGCTCAACTGTTTGATTACTGTCTAAGGGATGGCATAATATTCTACTCACTGTAGAAGAGTGTTAGAATGAATCCATATATTAATATTATCAACAGGCCTCATGCAACGAGAGGTAGAATAACCCCAGTTCCATTTAAACTGTGTGATGAACGATTTTAAATTTAATTATCGTATCGTACCTTGATTAGGACTTGGTATTTTAATTAATAGAGTTATCAATGACAAGATATTTTTTTCATATAGAATCAATGGTTTATCCATTAAAATATTAATTGTCCCAGCTTGGCCCTATGCGGAGAGAAAGTTAATAATTAATATAAATTTTATAATTCCTCTCAAAATAATCTCCAAAATTAGGGGCTTCCAAAGAAAATATTTGTAACTTGATTTTTTAACAATAAAAATAAATAAGTTCTTACTATAGTCTTGTATCTTTTAGAAAACACTATTTAAAAGGGGGGGGAAAAAAAAAAAAAAAAGGAAAGGGGGGGGGAAAAAAAAGGGAAAAAAAAAAAAAAAAAAGGGGGGGGGGGGGGGGGGGGGGGGGGGAAAAAAAAAAAAAAAAAAAAAAAAAAAAAGGGGGGGGGGGGGGGGGGGAGGGGGGGGGGGAGGGGGGGGGGGAGAAGGAAAAAAAAAAAAAAAAAGAGGAAAAAAAAAAGAAGGGGGGGGGGGGGGGGGGGGGGGGGGGGGGGGAAGGGGGGCAAAAAGGGGGGGGGGGGGGGGGGGGGGGGGGGGGGGGGGGGGGGGGGGAGGAAAAAAAAAAAAAAAAAAAAAAAAAAAAAAAAAAAAAAAAGAAAAAAAAAAAAAAAAAAAAAAAAAAAAAAAAAGAAGGGGGGGGGGGGGGAGAAAAAAGGAAAAAAAAAAAAAAAAAAAAAGGGGGGGGGGGGGGGGGAAAAAAAAAAAAAAAAAAAAATGGGGGGGGGGGGGGGGGGGGGGGGGGGGGGGGGGAAAAAAAAAAAAAAAAAAAGGAGGGGAGGGGGGGGGGGGGGGGGGAGGGGGGGGGGGAGAAAAAAAAAAAAAAAAAAAAAAAAAAAAAAAAAAAAAAAAAAAAAAAAAAAAAGGGGAGGCGGCGGGGGAAAAAGAAAAAAAAAAAAAAAAAAAAAAAAAAAAAACAAAAAAAAAAAAAAAAGAAAAGGAAAAAAAAAAAAAAAAAAAAAAAAAAAAAGAAAAAAAAAAAAAAAAAAAAAAAAAAAAAGAAAAAAAAAAAAATAAGGAAAAAAAAAAAAAAAAAAAAAGGAAAAAAAAAAAAAAAAAAAGGAAAAAAAAAAAAAAAAAAAAAAAAAAAAAAAAAAAAAAAAAAAAAAAAAAAAAAAAAAAAAAAAAAAAAAAAAAAAAAAAAGTTTTAGAAGTAACGATGATAATAGTATTGACTTATTCCTGTCTCCTTCTTGTTCAGTAGATTAAGACGAACCACGATGTATTCAAACATATATATTTAATTAATTATACAACATATCTCAAGAACGTTTAAATATTGCATGAACATTTAATTTTATAAGTATCAAAATAACACGCCGTGCAAGATAATTCATATTTACGTTGCTGTTCAGCATTATCTCAAATACGGCCCATAATTATTGAATATGTAATACATGTTCCGTCACCTCAGGAAATTTAAAGGTTAAATCTGCTCTAAATGAGTACCTGGAATTGCGATATGAATATGAAACATATAATATCATCCAACATGCTTCTAACCTCATGTATTTTATAATACGCCGATAGTGAATATAATTTTTTCAAGAACTTTTAAATGGGAAAAGCTGTACACTTAACTGATTCTACGGTTAGTAAAGAGCACAATTTACCATTTAGTATCATGTGTACTGTTGAGAAAGGCCGAGGAAATGCAAACACGGGTAGAGTACTCGTATAAGTAAATTTCCAAAAAAATTTAAACGTAAATTTTCTTTCTTTTGTTTAAAATAGACAAAAACTATTTAAAGAAATATCATAAATACTTATATTTAACAATAAAAAAGTAGCTAAGGTATTTAACTAAATTTAAATTATAATAAAATAATTATTGGGTATTACAAAAGCATTCTTTCAAACCTAACATGATAATAATAATAAATACCTATCAAATTTTTATATTTCATACTAACATTCTTATCTGAATATGCTAGCATAAAAGTTTTAGGCATATAATGAATCAAAAATAATACTTCCAATAAATTTTATCATAGAAACTATTAAAACAACTACTCAGTCTAGGAGCATGTATTGCATTAAATTAAATAACAGTGCCCTCAGTATTAGATAGCAAAAATAATTAGAGATTAAAAAAATATTAACTCACCTAAAAGAAAAATGTTCACACTCAAGATATGATTTCCTCCAGTTACAATTAACGAAAAACGAAAACCCCTAGTCCGATATACCTACTTTTATTCTTCTGAAATCTTAGGGCTAGACTGCGTATAAGTTATTTATAAAAATATTTAAATTAGATAATTCAAAATATGAACATTTGTCATATTTATTATGATATTTTAAATTGAAAGACAAATTAATTAGTGTAACTTTGAAAATCATAACGACATTCATGATATTTAACCTAAACTAAATAAGCACATTCATTCCTTACATTTAAAAAATCTAACATATTATTACTTCATATTTATGCATTTCTAGAAAAAAATAAATAATAATAATGCTTTTGTAATTACCAATAATTATTTTGTTATTAATTTTTTTTTTCTAGAAATGCATGAAATATGAAGCAATAATATGTCAGATTTTTTAAATGTACGGAAAGAATGTGCTTATTTAGAGGTTAGGTTAGATGTCATGTATGTCATTATGATTTCCGAAGTCACAATAATTAATTTGTCTTTCAATTTAAAATTACAAAATAAATATGACAAATGTTCATATTTTGAATTATCTAATTTAAATATTTTTATAAATAACTTATACGCAGTCTAGCCCCCTGAAGATTTCAGAAGAATAAAAGTAGATATATAGGGGTTTTAATTTTTTGTATTGTAACTGAAGGAAATCATTTCTTGCCTGAAAATTTTTCTTTTAGGTAAGTTAATATTTTTTCAATCTCAATATTTTTTTACTTCTAATACTGAAGACACTATTATTTAATTCAATGTAGTTCTCGCTACTGAGTAGTTGTTTTAATACTTTCTATGATAAATTTGTTTTGCTATCATAATAATCCTTATTACCCATCTAATAATCGTTATTAACGAGGCACATTAAAATACTCCCTAATTACTCTCATTAGTCGCCTCACTAATAGTAATAAGGTGTACTACTTACCACTAATGTGCACCGAATGAGCATTGGGTTTAGTAGAATTAGCATTATTAAAGTGTTTTATTTTCACTCTTTTCTGGTTATCTGGGAAATGTTTACTATCGGAAAATATTCAGTACTAATCGTCTAATTGTGTATTTGCGTTAGATTGCAATGATGCGTGATGTGATTCATTTGTGTACATGAAAGTGAAAAACATTTTCATTTCCGCTTGGGACTTGGGAATGTTTATATCCATCATTTAAGACAGATTTAAGTATGTATTATTTGATTTGTTGTAGGTATTTGTTCTTATAAAAGTTTATGTATGTTTTTCTTTAAAGTAAATATTTATATTTTTGTCAATAAATATTGTTTGTAGTACTTATTTGTATTTCTCACAAAACCTATTCTTTTCCAAAACCAGCTTCTAATACCTTCCAAAAATTCACGATTTCATTTGCGAGCTCTTATTGTGAAATAAAATCTAAAAAAAAAAGATGTCTGCTGAATATTTCAGGAAACTTATATGTACACATTTTCTAGTGAAAATTATGTTGACTTCCAGTGTCAGAAAAAAATGATGCTTTGTAACTTTTTTTTTTACAGTAATATAAAATTTTTTCTTACATCAACATTGGTTGAAAATGAAAAGACAAAACTATTCTCCGTATCATGTATGACAATAATATATGTTGCTACAAATGTTTCTTTTAAAGTATGTAAAAGAATTCTGAATCTCAATAATGAACTGTATTATTGAAATGTACTCAGCTGTTTTTGATGTATTAAATGTATAGGGTGCCCTTGGATTGACTGCCATATAGGTGTGAATGACAAATATTTTCGAGTCGAAATATGTTTGGGGATGCAGGCCTATTTTCTTAGAACGTAATTTGTGATTTATTTTTATTTTTGAAGAATCAAGTAGACCACGACAGGATCCAAAAAATGTATTTTCTGCGTAGATAACGCAGAGATATCGAAAAATTTTACTTGAAGAAGTCTTTTGAAATTTAAAATTATAATAGTATAACAAATTTCAAATCAGTAGGCCTACTTTGATCTTTTTCCCTTTCTATGTAGGCAAAGTACCTTTAAGACATAATGAAAAACTTTATTTAAGAGAGTTGTTCAGAATTAACTTTGTGCTAAATTTTTATCAAATTGGCTATATCGTACGAAAAAGGTGTCTTTATGCTTAGACCAAAAAAGGCTCATCAAAATTAAAGTAGGAAATTTGTCATACTGTTACAATTTTAAAGTCTAAACGACTTCTTCAAGTATTACATTTATATCGATACCACTTAAGGAAAAGCCACTTTAATACAGAAAATAATTTTCTTGATTCTGTCGTGACCCACTTGACCTTTCAAAAAGAAAAATAAGTTAAATATTATTTTTTAAAAAAGCAGGCCTGTATCGCCAGACATCAAATTTCAAGTCGAAAATTTTTTGTCATTGACGCCAAAAACCGAACTTTAAGGTATTCCAGATTTTGTCATTTTACTTTACGTTAAAAAAAGGAATAATTCTGAGTAAAATGCTGAAGATCAATATCAATACATGCATTTGACTCTATGTATGATATAAAATTACTTAGTTATTATAGCTTATAATCAAATAATCGATACACAAACATCAAGACAATAAAATCAACACTATTATTTCATTTCATAATTTTAAATATATTAGAGATAAATGAGTTATTGAATAGAGTTTAGCTGAACATTTTTGGAAGGTATCTTTTGCATTCTCATTATCAATACTATTCGTAGGACTTAATCCTTTAATACGGGAATAAGACAAATCCCCGTGAAATGCCAGAGCGGGTGAATAGCGCTTCCATTTCATATCTACGTAAAAAGTGATCAATTATGCGAAAAATTCTCTAATCACAAATATAATAAAATTATGAAGTGATATAATGGTAACCTGTTTAAGTATTTTTGATATCATATTTACTAAATGCCGTATTGTTAATTGCACCAGGCACCTGCCAATTTGAAATTACATTGGTTTATTCTTAAAGTGTTGATGCCCATAGACAGAAATTGTATTTATTAATGTTAAATATGTATATTTCTTTATCAATTTGTTTATGCGCAAAAATAAACTAAACGTCCAGAATTTGTATACCTTTCATTACAAAAAAATATTTATGATATCACAGTAACTGTATCTAAGCGTGTGGCAATAACCTTAATTTTATTTCGTAATCTAATAGTCGGTGTTACAATTATGACATTTAAAGGAGCTGCATCAGATGAGGTGTTTATAAACACTTTCATTTTCGATCACAACAGACAGGTTTTGTAAGACACAATAACTGTAACATTAGTGGCCAAACCTCTAAACATTACTGTTACAGAGAAATCATATTTCTATTGTTATTGCTTCATTTCTTTTATTCTGACGGTGATGATGCATTTATTGGAGGTTATCCAACGAAAATTGACAGATTAATTTGAAAGTATGACTAATGACGCACGTATACAAGGTGTCCATATTCGTGCCGACCATTGGTATTTTGCTTATCTGAAGAGATATTGCGTATATGCATCCGTAAAAACTTATCGATCCGAATGTTTTACGGAAGATTAATGAAAAATTAAATCAAAAAAATGTTTATGTTGTATAATTTTGTCATTTTTGAGAGTACATGAATAGAAAAAATACTTGCCAGACAAATTTTTGTTTTTTTTTACAATTTGCAGCGAAAACCGAGTACAAAGAGAAATTTTATGCTTAATCTACTACAACAAATTTACAATGTCTTAAAATTTCCCCTTTCCTTAGACATGAGTAGATTTTAGATCCAAGAAGAAATTAGTTTTTAAGAGTTACAAAATTACACTTTTTTTAATTTCAGAGAAAAATCAATTGTTTTATTCAAGACAGAACATGTATATTGATACAAATATTATTTATGAGCGGCAATAGCCTGCTTGATTTTAACATCAAATAGATTGGTCAGTTCATATATTTTGTAACATATTTCTTGGGGGGGGGGGGGGGGGGGGGGGGGGGGGGGGGGGGGGGGGGGGGGGGGGGGGGGGGGGGGGGGGGGGGGGGGGGGGGGGGGGGGGGGGGGGGGGGGGGGGGGGGGGGGGGGGGGGGGGGGGGGGGGGGGGGGGGGGGGGGGGGGGGGGGGGGGGGGGGGGGGGGGGGGGGGGGGGGGGGGGGGGGGGGGGGGGGGGGGGGGGGGGGGGGGGGGGGGGGGGGGGGGGGGGGGGGGGGGGGGGGGGGGGGGGGGGGGGGGGGGGGGGGGGGGGGGGGGGGGGGGGGGGGGGGGGGGGGGGGGGGGGGGGGGGGGGGGGGGGGGGGGGGGGGGGGGGGGGGGGGGGGGGGGGGGGGGGGGGGGGGGGGGGGGGGGGGGGGGGGGGGGGGGGGGGGGGGGGGGGGGGGGGGGGGGGGGGGGGGGGGGGGGGGGGGGGGGGGGGGGGGGGGGGGGGGGGGGGGGGGGGGGGGGGGGGGGGGGGGGGGGGGGGGGGGGGGGGGGGGGGGGGGGGGGGGGGGGGGGGGGGGGGGGGGGGGGGGGGGGGGGGGGGGGGGGGGGGGGGGGGGGGGGGGGGGGGGGGGGGGGGGGGGGGGGGGGGGGGGGGGGGGGGGGGGGGGGGGGGGGGGGGGGGGGGGGGGGGGGGGGGGGGGGGGGGGGGGGGGGGGGGGGGGGGGGGGGGGGGGGGGGGGGGGGGGGGGGGGGGGGGGGGGTTTTTGGGGGGGGGGGGGGGGGGCGGGGGGGGGGGGGCCTTAAAAGGGGGGGGGGGGGGGGCGGGTGGGGGGGGGGGGGGGGGGGGGGGGGGGGGGATTTATCAGATTTTACTTAGTTATAACTAATATGAACACTAGTAAATTTAATCATATTTGACAAAAATTTGGTATTTGGCCATTTTTGTTAAGTCAGCGAAATGTTTCGTTTTTATCTCAAAGATATCATTGGTTAAATTGTATTTCAATGACATTAATTTTTTAAATTTAATTAATCCGTTTAAACTAGAGAGCTTGGTGGAACACCTTCACATAGAAGAACATGATGGAGCAACCTCACATAGAAGAAAATAAGTAACTGAGTGATTAAATAAAAATGTTAACAAAGTTCAACAAATTGGCCGCCAAGATTTGCCGACATATATCCATTACACTTCTGTCTGTGCGGGACTTTAAAAGTAATAGTTTACATTGTAGAGATAAATTTAGTGAAATATTTACTTAAGGAAATTAATTTTGTTATTACGAAATTCAAAATGATAATTTTAATTCTAGCGGTGCACTTTTATGTCGATGCAGAACGTTTCTCAAATGAACAGTACGTTCGAATTTTTACTTGATTGATTTATTCATTTCATTTATTTATATTGTTAACACAATGAATAAATATGCTATTTTTGTTTTACAAGAATAATTAAATATACATATATTTTTATTTTCTTTATAGGGTGTTTCTGAAAGGTGTGTATAAAAAGCTATCACATATTTCCGTGATTAAAATAATAAAAAAAAATAATTTGTTTTCTGTGAGTTTTAAAAAGGTTTTGCCCTAAAACAAAGATATGAGATAATTTTAAAAAATCGATATTCTCGAAATTTATTTTAATGGTCATAGAATATACGAACGAGTACACTTATATAAGGAGATTAGAGAATTTCGACGCAAATTCAGTGGTGATCAAACAAATACATATTTTGCAATTATGCAGCTATTTGACTCTCATCTTTCACCAAACAACTATAAAATAGCATGTTTCTTCTACTCACTATCCAATTTTGTAATTTGAATGGTAATATTAACCACTTAGTATCGTAGATTAATAGCATTGCGCAAGTTATAGCTTTTTTATATGTTTATTAACATAGAAATGCACGAAAGTACATACTTCTTACGTCGATAAAAGGTAAAATGCAATTTCAAATAAAATTCAATTAACAAAATTGCACTTTTAATTATCTACCTCAATAAAATTGTCTTTAGTAGGTGTTTATAGCAATACTATTTTAGGATTAACTAGTGACTATGCCAACTGTTGAAATTGCTGCTGTTATATTATTATCAAATTAATAAAAAAGTACACTTTCTTCTAACAAAGATTTTCAATTATTTTTTATTATTGTTTAAGTAACTGTTCATACTAGAGAAATTAAAATTTAACATTTATTTCATAATTAGTTTTTGTAAGGATTTTACTGAATTTAACAAGTTTTCATAAATATCTAAAATAATTTTTTCTCAAAAAAAAAATATGAACCATAGGAGTCACCCATTTTTTGGTACATTTTGGATTTTATAGAAAAAAAAGGCCTCAAATGCCATACCTAGGGCTACAAAATGAATATATTGTCTTATATACAGGAGTATTGGTTTTTCGCCACCAAAAAAAGCGAAAGTACCTCGTTTTTTATATCAGTCGAAAGACGATGTAACAAGATTTTCAAAAATATCATATACTTGCTATCGACTTTCAACTGTTTTTGAAATATGGTATTTACATAGGTTAAGATTTAATAAGTACCTAATATTGATTATGATTATTTCAGTATTTTAAGTTACATGTTTCCTGTCTTATTTTTTTGATTATACTAAAAAACTCATCATCATCATCAAATGAAAAGGCCAATGTTTTGTTGGATTTTGTATATTCAAAGCAATTTACGAATGCAATATCAAAATAAATCTACTATTTATTAACCGTGAATATATGACATCATAAAAGATTTAACCTTAAAATATATATTGACTATCTACAACAGATATTCAATGTAGCCACCACTATCTTTATTAATGCACATATTTAGCCCTTCAATTATCTTATTGTGGAGCCTGTCGAACACATGTCCTTGGTTATTTTCAATATTTGCTTCTATTCTGTCTTTAACTTTCAATCATTCGACTGGTACTCATAATTTTTGTTTTTTAAATGATCCCAGAGATAAATATCAAGCGGTGTCAAATCAGGACTTCTAGGGGGCCAAAGAACTATTCCATTTCTACCAATATATTATAGTTTTCCGTACAAATAATATATTATGTTGAGGAGCATCATCTTGCTGCCAGAATAAGCTGTTTAGATAGTACGCGCACTATACTGTGCCACGAAATATTTAATTCGGTAGTAAGATCCCTTGCTGAATTTTATGATGCGCATCAAAATAAGCAAAAATCCTCTATTCGATGGTCGATTACTAAACGAACCATCTGTTCTCAATTTTACCTCAATTCTTTGGAAAATTGTCCAGTGAGGTTGGTGTCTCTCAGTAAACTGTTCGATATATATTCTTTTTGCTTCAGATGCATTTCACTGGTTAAATATAAATATTATACATATCAATTCTCTCATATCGAATAACGATTCATTTTGGAAAACAAGTTTCAATAAAAACATCATTGGTATGTCAGAGATTTCAATGTTTTTCACAGCACACTGGCAACTGTTACAAAAATGGAAAAGACATGGGATCATAATTTTTCATATTTAAATAGCTATATTAAACAAGGTGTATCCATTTCCATGGTGGTGAAAAACCAATCACCCTGTATATAAAACAGTATGTTCATTTTGTAGCCCAAAATATGCCATTTGAGGCCCATGGGAAGTTTTTTTGAGGCCAAAGAGTGGGTGAGCACTGAAGGTGAATCACACTGCTAAATTTCTGATGCTACGTATGTAAAAAAATGTGATTTTTCAAATGGAACAATAAAAAATGGGAGTTGGCATTTAAAAAAATTGTCGATGATGGCGTAACTGTTACAACTTATGAAAGAAATTTTTTTCTATATGGAAGAATACAAAATTGTATTTATAAATAAATAGATCACCGATTTTTTGTTACTCGCTTTTTAAGGGTTTTTAAAAATTTTAATCATTACTTTACAGACGCACCATATAACAGAATAGTTAAAAAAGTCAACATCCAATTAAATATACAGCTTGCTTGTACAGGTACCTATATCAGTGTATTAGTTCAAAGCAGCTCTAGTTAATTCCCATTTAAGTCGAAAACAACAACATCGTTTGTGTTAACTAACAAAAACGTTTTAGTTCTGGGAACATTTAATACACCAATGTTGGTATAACTTTGTATGCTAATTGTACACATGCCTTGTCATGTATTTAGTTGTTACTTAGTCAATGGTTGCATTAAAATCATGTACTATTGTCTTAAAATAAATTATATTCTGACTAGCGTCTCAGTGTGGGTGTTTATAGACTCATTGTACATGAACCAGAATATATTAGAAGCGATGGCCTAAAAAATTTACATTTGTTTATATTTTATTATTCAATTCTTCATTATGATGAACAAACACAATTTGACAACACGTCAATCTCTACGTTTTCATTCAAAGATTCTTAAACCTAGTAGAGAATAATAATTAAAATAATTATAAATAAATCCTTTATTAAAATTTCTAGCATAAAATGTGATTAATTCATAAAACAATATTATGAATATACTTTAGGTACGTGTTCAATTGAAAAAATTTAAAATAAAAACAATATTTGTCATAACTCAAGGTCAGCTGAGCCAATACGGTTGAAAAACAGATCTAAGATAGAGATGGATGAATTTAGCAAAAAAAGCGCAACTTCGTGCGTTACTCAATTCTCGACAAAAACAAAATGTTGATCATATATACAGTGTGGAAATTAAGTAACGCATAAATTCAGTAATTCCGTTGATATTAATTTTTTGGAAAAAATCTCGAAGGGGTGTAGCGATTTTAACTTCAGCAAATATTTTCAGTCTATTTTCAGTTTCTTATGTCATTTATTTTTTTAAATTATGACGTCATCGACTTTTTTTTAATGATAACCTATATTTTTTATTATTGATTTTGGTAGCAGTTTTTATTCCGGTTCCGACCGTATAAAATTGTTAATATGTTATTATTTCCTGACTGGTTATTTCAAGATGTAGGATTACTAAATCTAACAGGTTATGGACCCACAACAGCAAAGTTAGTTTTCATTTCTTTAGTGAATAACTGTTAGCATTTCTGAGTCAAGAAGATTCCATATTGTGGAAATTTTGAAGTAAATTTTGTGAAACTTCGAGATGAGCTTAAATCTCCGAATAGATCTACTTCGTTGAGAAAATTTCAGCTTCAGATGGAGGCGCTGCTCATAAAAAATAATCTGTGGAAATTTATAAACGGTACGAAGACAAAGCCGCAAAATTCAGAAGCAGTAGATGCATGGGAACTATTGGACAAAAAGGCCAGGTGAGACGATATCTTATCAATGTAACCATCCGAATTAAGACAAGTAAAGGATTGCGCGACATAGAATGAGTAAGTTTCGTGCGATTTACCAATCAAATCTTCTCTGATAAAGCTAATTTGCTAAAATAACTGTTTCTAAATAAGATGAAAAGTGGTGAAGATATCAATAATTATGAAAGAAAGTTCTTCGATACTGTTGACAAGTTAAAATATCTGTAAATAAAAATTAACGACGATCTTTTGACAATAATGTTGTTGTACAGTCCACCTGATGATTACGAGAACTTCAGATGTGTGATCGAATCCAGAGATGGTTGCTGTCACCTGATTCATTGAAAATAAAAATAATTGAAGAACACGATTCTCGTCGTACCTAATATTCAGTTCTAAATACTAATGCACTCATAGTGATACAATATAGGCAAAGATACCGTATAGAATCCAAGATAAAACGGATGATCTTTCTAAGCGGGCTGGGTTGGCGTAATCATTTTGGGCTGAAACTGTAGCCACAGCATGCCACATCAAAGAGTAGAAGTCCTTCAAGCAGTATTAATGGTGCTCTCCCATATATATTTATGGAACGGAAAACGGCCTACTGCTGCATATGTTCGAACTCGAGGGAAATTTGAGCATCGTTCGTAAATTTGTATACTAGTCAGTTACTCAGAGGAGTCAAAAGCTTATCGAGTATGGTTGCTAAATAAGAAAAAGATCCTCATCACTCGAGATATCTATCTATGTTTATCAACTAGTTAAATCCAACAAATAGTCAAATCTGTTATATGAGAACACGAAATGGATCATAATCGATAGAATGGTATGATATAGGCAATAAACAGTTGTCTGAAGGAAACGAAGAGACTGAAAGAGATAGAGAATTGCCAAAATTTGATGTAGAGTTAGTTGAAGGAGATGAACAACCTGTAATTGAGAACGAAATGAATCGTAATTTCAAAGAGCGACAATTCAAGAGGGGATAAGGAAGGCAAGATTTATTAGCGAAAACAAGGAAGAAAACGAAGAAAATTATGTTATATGTAAAAGACGAGGAAACCTCATATAATGAAAAGGAAATCCCAGAAGCAACTGAAGATATTGTAAATTTGACAAAAGAGAGCTTAAAAAAAGTCCTAAATAGAGATAATTCGACAGAATAAAAAGGAAGCTACACATCAGAAGCCATTCTCTACTTCAAAATAATACCTAACATAATCAGTCGACCCACTAACTAAGATGTTATCTGTCGATTGGTCTTGCGAACGAAATATACTTCAGATGGTTTTATCGATTGTAGAAAAACTCGGTTGGTAACCAAGGACTATTTCCAACATCTAGGTATGAATTTTAACAAGACATTATCCATCTTAGTTCAGTCAGAATATTGATGGCTTTTTCTGTTAAATATAACATAAATATACTTCAACTGGATGTAGATACAACCAACTTGAATGGTGATTTAGATGAATCAGTGTTCATGGAGCTACCCGAGTTTTTCGAAAACGTCTTGGAAGACGTAATATAATTCGGAACTAGATAAGTTAAGGACGAAGCGACATCTAAAAGGCATTGTTCTGATTTGTTAGAAAATGGAAAGCCTATTGAAGGTTTTGCTGAAGCCGACTGGAATAACTGTGTTGATGATAGAAGATCGTATTCTGGTTATACATTTGTCATGGGCAGAGCAGCAATTTCTTGGGAAGTAAGGAAAGTACACAGCGTACTGTCGCACGTTCGAGTATGGAAAAAGTACATTGCCATTGACGAATTTGCAAAAGAAGCTATCTACGAATATATTCAGCAATTGGAATGTATACAATATACCTAATGTAATCAAGAATGATAGTCATGGTGCACAAAGTTTGGTGAAAAATCCCATACATCACGCTCGCACAAAGCATGTCGACATCATACACCACTTCATTCGTCAAGCTCTAGAGGATGGCAATATTATTTCATGTCGATTGAGAAAATGCCAGCAGATATTTTTACGACGTCCTTAACCAAAGAAAGACATCTATTATGCTGTTTACAGTTTGATCTCATGATCAAGTGACGACTAGATTGAGAGGGAGTGTTGAGAATTATCAATCTAGTAACTATATAATATAATATATGTCAGTGAATTATTTGAATTGTTATTTAATATTACATTAAAATAAATACGTGTTATCCCGTTTTGCCTGACTGGTTATTTCAAGATTACTAAATCTAACAATATATACATATGGTTTATTGTAGAGAAAAGAAAGAGAAGAAAGAGAAAACATCATTAATATCACTGACAAAAGTGCCGCTCGATTTTATGCTGTTTTTTTTTAAATTTCATATCTCTACGATGAACTATACATACAGGGTGTCCCAGATTTAAAGTGATACAGGATAATGGGAAAAATAGCACACTTAGTTGAGGACAAAAAACCCCAAAATATACCCATTAATATTAAACATTTTTGAGATACAAGGCGCTTTATGGTTTTTGATTAAAATTGTAGTCTGCCATATTTCTGGAACGGCTGTAAATATTTGAATAATATTTGGTACAAATATTTTACTCTTTTAGTCCAATCAAAATCATAATTGATATTGGAAAAATTCTAGGATCGGACTCAATTTTTATAATGTTGCCGACATCACCCCGTGTATCATTTTTTGGTAAATATTAGAAAAATTTAAAAAGTCAATGGATCAGTGTATGAAGTAATGTCATAATATTTAATGGCACATTTAAGGTTATTCTCCAATAAATTTTCAAAAAAAAATTATTAAGCAAATTTTAAGTACTATAAATTAGGCACTAGTTTATTAATTATTTTACTTAAATACCCTACACTAATTAAGCATTTTCATTTTTTTTACAAGAAATGCATATTTATTGAAAAATTAATGGATCGTGCAGGGCTGGACTCGCTTAAAATTCCATGATTACGAACATTGTACATAATGACCATTGGGCAATAAATTAATGGTTCTTAACTAGTTTCAATGCAGATCGATATGAAAAGAGTGTAAAGGCAAAACAGAAAAAAATTTTTCTGTTTTGCCTTTTACTCTTTTCAGATCGATCTGCATTGAAACTAATTAAAAACCATTAATTTATTGCCCAATGGTCACTGTTTGACCCAAGAATTTATTTATTTATTTGACGATTATGATTATGTTGACTGAAAACCAAAGACCTCATTAGTCCTGAGGAAGACAATAAATTTTGTCGAAACGTCGACTAAATGTGAATTTGAGGTTTTCTTTACTAATTTTATCCAAACCGACTAATAAAACTACATTTTAAAAATTGACATTGAAATCTGCAAAATATATAGATGCAAAGTTATAGACACTTTCATGGAAACCATTCTCTATTTTTAGAATTGTTGTGTATCTTTTCGTGTCGAGTTATTGGACTTTTTACAAAGATGCCCGCCATATGGGGGTAACTTTTTTGAGATATACGTATTCAAAATTTTTGCTGGACGAATCTACCCGGTGTCCCATAATAAAGTACCTTCCTTCAAGGGAGTGATAGAGCCAGATAAGATAAGTTGAATTTTGTATATAAACATTTGCCTTAAATCAGTTCATAAGGAGCTACAACCCCTTAAGGGGGTAAGTACAACATAGTTATTTTTGCCAATAAATTCGAACGTCTTAAGTTGCTAAAATTATATTTGGACCATTTATTAATTACATAATTTTCGCTATAATAATTTTGTCTTACTTTTTTTTAACATTTAAGACGTAAAAGGCACCAGTGTTAATACTGCATGAAAAAGGTTCTCTTACTAAATTTCAATAGGAGCCATCATTTTGAAATTATTTGTATTTTAATATTGCAATACGGGATAGGTATGTAATAATGAAAAGTACATACATACCTCCACAAAAATAATTCTACAATATTTTCAACTACTGTTTCGTAGAACAATTTAAAATATCGCTTTACGCAATGAGGCATGTAATTTAAGAAATGTTTATAAATAACCAATTTATTTTGTTTTTCTTGATCATTTTCTGAACTTAAGACACAAACTTAAATTAATATTAATTAGAAAATTGCTGTAAATAAAAAAAATGTCTTTAAATTACATACTTTATTGCGTAAAGCGATATATATTTATTAAATTGCTCTACAAAAGAATAGTTGAAAATATTCTGGAATTATTTTTTTTAGAGGTATGTGGTTATTTTCCATTTTTGCATATCATTAGAATACAAATTACTCCAAAACAATGACTTCTATGGTTTAGTAAGGGCATCTTTTTATGCAGTTTTTAACACCGGTGTCTTCCGTCTTAAATAAGACAAAAAAATTATATAAAAAATTCACCTTCATCACCCCTGTAACTACCCCAACAAATCATAAAATTTAGATAAAAATTTGACAAAACATGTAACATTATGGAATTAATAAATGGTCCAAATTTACTTCTTGCAACTTAAGACGTTTCGAATTTAATGACAAATAACTATGTTGTATTTACCCCCTTTAAAGGGTTGTAGCTCCCTTATGAACTGATTTATGGCAATTGTTTATACACAAAATTATTTTTAGTTTTATCACCTCCTTAAAGGAAGGTACTTAATTATGGGACACCCTATATATAAAAAAAGGATATAAAAACTGGCTTCATGTAGATGTTGCATATTTCTAATTTAAATAATAACAACCCATACTCCGGAAATACAGTCACATATAAAGTGGATATTACCACTATACTATCATCTACTCCATAACCAGATTTGAAACATCCATTGGGTTCATTAGTTAAGTGTTGTTTCTGTAATACAATCTACTATTTTTATCTCCGATCTTCGCGATTGCTTCCAGTTCCACCCAAAGGCAATTATTTTTGCAATTAATCAAATAAGCGTTGCTGATGATTTCTTCTGATTTACCTCAGCTGTGCGTTTAAATTAACGATGCCAACGAGATTGCATAATCGTTTTTTCGTTTGAGGTTTTAACCTTTTGATTACCAGGTTTGATATAAACATCTAGGCAATAGGATCCTATATGAGCATACACATTTTATGATGATATGTGCCCATTCATCCATTATGTTTAAAGGCGGATTCGCAGAGGGGTACTAGGAGTAAACGACCCGTAGTGCCATTTATATTATAAAGTATAATTTTGTTAAAAATACCACTCTATTGGTTTTTAGTAGATTTTATATCGTTGACACGATAAACTGTTTACTGAATTATAAAACGGTTCTCCGTAATAATTTTTCCCTGAGTGATGAATACAATAGTAATACAAAATGATAAATGTCATGCCTAATAGACGTTTCGACGATAGCTACTAATTAGTTGTTTTTGTTTCCATCTATCAGGTGTAAATGAAACTATTTTTAATTTATGCATGAAACAAGATGATATAGGCTTACTCAATTTAAGTGGGATACGCAATTTATTTTTATATTTTTGGAGCCTACACATCTGAATCCAACAATATCGTTTTGTAATTTATTTAAGACTAATTTATAGAAAAGATAATCGGAAAACCATTGCCACCCTCTTTAAGAAATATTTTTGAAATTTAGGGGATATATCAACATATTTAGGAAAATCTTACAAGTAAAATTCAGTTCAAACTTATTTGTAACATAAAAAAAGGTCAGCGATTGTGATCCCTTTACCGCCGTTTTTTATGTTGTAAATAAGTTTGAAATAAACTTTACAATGACGTACCTGGGGGATGAGGTATCGACATGGGTTTAATTTCCGATATTCGATCAGTAAAATTAAGCAGCACTGATCAAGTCTGGCAATTGGATGGATGAACGATAGCTCGTCTAACAGTCGGTAGGCTGTCAACAGACAATCCCGGGAAGGCCGCTAGCTGATGCAGGCGGAGAGGCGAGCCCGGGTGGAGGGTCGACGAGACCTACCCAAAAGGTTTGCCACTCTGCTAGCGGTGCAGGCCGACAGGTTCAGGCGGTGGGTTAGTTGACAGTTGAGGACCGTGGTTCGGAGTCCACGCTAAACTGTAGGTCCCTAGGTAAAAAAGGCCCATTGTGGCCCACTTGCCTAGTAAAATAAGTAGCTACTACTATTGGTAATACATGTAAATATTAATATTGAAAATATTCTGAAATAAATCAGAATTTAAAAGAAAAACACACGCAGTACGAGTAATCGGGGGTGGTAGCAGAACGAATTTATATTTATATTATTTTTTAAATAATTCTTTTTTAAATTTAATGTTTTTTTTATGATCAGATTAAGTTGAATATCAGACAAACTAATTCACATTCCCACATTCACATATGGCTTCTCTCTAGTATTTTTACCGTCCTAGCTCTGATCCCCATCTAACCTCTGAAATACCAGGTTCTGCGTCGGCACGTGAATGTTTGACTGGCTCTGGGCGTAGATTTTTGAGGTGGAAGAGTGTAAATTATAATATATAAATAAATTGTTGTGAATTTGAATTTGAGAGTTGTCTCTTAATCCCTAGTTTATGGCCAAGGATTTTTTCTAAACAAGAAATTAATCTCAGTATGCGTAGATGTAAGACCTGAACGTATAGCCTTGGTTGTATTACTTGTGGTGTGTTATGCTGGTATTTTTTTTTTACGTCTGTAAAAATGTGTTATTGTATTGTTTGAGTTACTGCATAAGACGACTATATATACCAAAATATAAATTACATTTTTTTTTACAATACAGCACTTGTAAACCAAAATATTTAGGTTTTTTTTTGTTTTTCCGTATTTTGTACAAAATTTAATCATAAAATGAACGAAATCTATATTCAAAAATACTGGTATTACTTTAAAAATTCTAAAATTTAATTTAAATGGAAGTCGCTTTCCATTGTTTATAATGAGAAGCGTCTAGGAAACACTTTCGTAATTTTTTTTATAAAAGCAGTAATCACTATTTTTGGATATATAATGATTTCCTAAATTAACTAACTTTGGTGTTTAGCATAATCTAAAAAGTTATCACATTACAAAACACAAAATTAGATATTGAAAATATTCTTTTTTTTGATTGCAGGGTTTTGCTTATTTTTTTTGGCTGTTTACTAAATACCTATAAAAATTATTTCTTTTGTAAGCAAAACAACTCAAAAAGCATTATTATTCAAATTATAGTAAAGGTTTGGACCAAAATGCGCTTACCATATAGTTAATGAAATATTTATATTATTAAAAATTATATCAAAATTTGTCCCCCGCAATTACCCAATTTAAAAAATAAGCCACGAACCCCTGGAGCACTGAAGAATAATATCAGGAATGAAATTCAGGCAATACCAATGGAACTTTTGACATCAGTTATGGAAAATTTCGTGGTGAGGAAGAAGATGGGCATTTAAAGGACATTATTTTTTACAAATAAATTTACAACAAATGTACTTGTTGCTCTTGCTTGATATGATTTTTAATAACAAAAATAATATCTCAATAGCAAATGTGTAAGTGAATTTATATTTATCCATTTATATAAATATTGTAGAGATTCCTCCAAAATTGGCAATTCATCACGAAACAGAAGATATATAGTTAATTTTCCTTTTCAGTGGAATACATTTTACATTTTTGTTGGGCATAAATAATTGAAAATTTCAAATCTATAACATCTAGGAGTTACTGATTGAAAACAATTTAAAAATTGTGTTAAATATTTTATAAATAAGACCACAACGTATTGGAGTTGGTGTTCGTAATTTTCCGAATGATAATGATAAGTGAATAGAATGAATGAATGAAGGGAATATTCACTGATCACCTTGCAGCCCCGATTTGTCCCCACACGTATTTTTTTCTATGGGATTACTATTAAATAATAAATAAATTTACTGTTTAATAATAATAATAACCATAACCGCATTTTAGAAATTGTTATGAATAGTGTTAATAATAAATATTATTCATGTTTACAAAATAATGGTGGTCATCTAGAGATCATATATGGTATTCTTTAAACGTGTAATAATTTATCAATAAAATAAACATCTTCCCTTTCATTTAGATTAATATCTTAGTAATTTGATTACTAAAATGTTTATGAAATATTTAAGAGCATTTTTAATTTTTTTTCAGTTTACAACCACTTGTATTGCATATTTCTAAAATGCTCTTTAAACTCTCTATCGAATAGCCAAGCGTTATTTGGGTATTTCATAAAAAAAAGCAAATAAATGTGCCATATCATTTTTGGTTTTCAGTAATTGTTGTAGTGATATAAAACCTAAGTGAAATAAAGGAAGTTGGCAACTTGCTAACTCTGTACAAGGTTATCCAACGAAAGGCCCACCCTTATATTTTGTTTATTTTTCGAGTTAGAGAAAAAGTTTCGAGCTCTTTTGGAACCCCTGCAAGAAATATCCAAGTTGTCTCAAAAAAGCGGGACAAACCAAAATTGCATTTTTTAAAATGGAATACCCTTTTTTGCACTTTTTAAATGTGGTTTTTTGGTGATATCAATATATATATATATATATATATATATATATATATATATATATATATATATATATATATATATATATATATATATGTTGCATCTTATCTTTTACTGTTTTTTATTTATTGCAAATTTTATATCACCAGCATCTGCTAGCTTATCAGGTTAACCATGGATGAAATACAATTAATTTGACATTTATGCTTTACAGAATAATTATTTAATAAATTCAAAAAAGCATATTTGTGAAAATGTTTACTTTGTCAAAGCGATATGATATATTGTCACTATTAATAAAAAATAACAAGTATGCTTTAACGGGTAACATTTTATATGGTAAGTATAATAGTAGTTAGCAATTATTGCGCATTTTTTTTGACTTCATAAATTATTCTGTAAGGCATACGTAATTAATTGTTTTTCATTCATGGCTAACCTATTAAGCATGAAGATGCCAGTAATATAAAATTTGCAATAAATAAAAAACAGTAAAAGATAAGATACAACATATACATATATTTGAAATCACAAAAAAAACACAGATTTCAAAAATGTAATGTATTCCATTTAAAAAAATGCAAGTTTGGTATGTCTTGCGCTTATCCAAAACCTGGATATTATATGCAGGAGTTCTAAAAGAGCTCATATAATTCACTACAACTTTGATTTGAAATTTTTTTCTAACTCTAAAAATAAACAAAATATAGCGGCCTTTTCGTTGGATAACCCTGTATATCACCTATATAATAATTTTTAGTAAACACGTAATATATGCTGAAAATGAAATTTATCCAGTAGTGATGCTATCTAAAAATAATTAAATGAGCAAAATTAATTAAAATTCTCTCTCTCATTAACAAATTAAATTAAATTTTATTCCTGCGGTACTTTTTTAATGTATATTATACCTAAGCAACCTACCGACGCACGGTGTTGAAATTTATTATTTCTGTTATTTATACAGATTTAAAATAACCGTTCACTCCTTGAAGTGGAAAAATGGTTTTGATAAATTGTATAAATTATTTTTAGTTGGATCAACAATCAGTCAATTAAGTTAGCTTTAACTAGCTTTTGCTATGTTATTAACTGATTCAATTGTCACAAGTTACATTTGATTTTTTTTAGAACCAATTTAAATGCTTCAGCTTGTTATAATACAGAATATTAATCATTATTTACCTCGACAAAGGAAATCATTCGGGGAAAGCGGAATTTTTGGTATATGAATCACTGAATTATATACAAGGTGGCCCTTAAGTTATAAATCACAGAGCAACACTGGATTCCGGAAAAGAGAAACAAGGTGCTAAATTCGAAATTTTAATTTTAATTTTCTGCCGTGATTTAAGTAGTTTTGAAGGATGGAAAATAATCTGTTCCCAATTTTAGACCAATTCCTTGAGGGCGCCAAACTTGATGTCTTAATTGAGCTGCAACTTTTTTACCCCAAATTTTCTAGCAGTTTCAATTTACAAATTATTAATTGAAACGGCAAAAAAATTTAAGGTTAGAACGAGTTGAGGCTTGATTAAAGCATCGAATGAAACGCACGTGGCGCCTTCTAGGAGCTAGTCTAGAACTGGGAGTGGATTATTATTTTCCATCCTATAAAACCCCCACTTACCAATTTTCAAATCGATATCCTCAAAACTCCTTAAATTACGACAGAAAACTTTAATTAAAATTTCGACTTAACAATCCTGTCTCTCTTTTAATATCAATTGTTGGACAAAGGTAAGGTTGGCTAAATCGTAATATTTTGACGTCCCCATGCTAAGTGTCCTATTACTTAAGGACCATCCCTCTCACCACAGCCTGTGTTTATGAAAATAGATCTAATAACTTGAAAATATTTATAAATTTATATCCGTCATACGTTCCATAACAATTAAATTATCCTTAATTTCAGCCTTCAACTTTATTATCATTGGATGAATTTTAAATGGGGCATGATGACAAATGTCTCAGATTTTAGTACATAAATTAGGTATATGTTTTATAAGTAAGTCTTTTCAGTTCTAGCAAAAAAAAAAACAAAAGGATCAGAGTTATGAAAGTTGATCCATTAAGGAATTAAAATAGACTTAGACATTAATAGTAATACTACCTGAGTAGACGCAATATAATATGTATCAATATTACGACTCCTAAACGTGTGTGTAATCTGATCTTCTCTAACTACCAATTATTTTAATGAAGTTTCCCTATATTTAGTTAGTATTTGAAAACGACATACTATAATAAATATAGTACAGAACTCAGGTTTATTTGCCTATCTCACGCATATTGATTTACTTCGATTAAGTTAATTGCTCTAAACTCTACTATTTTGTGCACCTCGGATATCTAGATGAAAGAAGAAATCTGCTGTTTTTATTTTCATTTGTTTGATTTCTCTTATCGCCACCGTTTTTCTTTAATACGGTTCTTCTATTTTTTTCTGTATTTAACCGGTTTGTTCAACTTTTGGTAGTTTAGAGAATATTTATCTCACTTCAACTTGTATACGTTAGTCTTAACTCGCGTGAAATTTGATAAAAAGTATCAAACTAAATAATCCTCATAAATCTAATGTATTATTTTGAAATGATAATTGATTTTACGCGGATATAGAAATGGGTCAAGAAGGGAATATGGGTAGGCACAATGCAGGGGTGTGGGTGTGTCACCCTGCAAAGAAAATTATGTGCATTAGAAGTTATTTAATGTGCCCAAGGAAATGATCAATTATAATTATATCACTTGTGTTAAGTTAACGGTTTGACATTTCCATGTGAAGGAGTCTCATTCTGCAACAAATAAATATTAATGAGATTGTCTCAATTTCGCGTGACTTACTGTAATATTATCCAGTGCTAAACCGTTCAACCTTTCCTTCACCATCGTGCTTCTCAGATAAGATTTTAACCTTCTCAGATCAGAAAAACTTCGTTCTGCTTTTGCTGTCGTGGCCGGTAATGCAATGAAGAGATGCAGTATAACACTCTTAAATTTACAAAAAACATTTCTTCGCCTTTTCACTATACCATTTCTGTCTCCAAAGTGTTAGCTTAGATATAAGCTCTAAAACTGACCTAGACATATCTTGATCATAAATCGCGGCTGCTTCTGTATTGTTGAATCATTGTATTTGTTGAAATGTATTGGGATCAGACCCTTAAGAGTAATCGCACTGCAAATCCTTTCAAAACAAGATCCAATTTGGGCAATATTGTAATCCATAAATGGTATGAAAATACATATTCTATAATCTCCTCTGCGCTCGGCAAAAACATTAGTCCTGATAGATACATATTCGTGGTATAGAAATAATTGTCCTTATTCAAGTGGCTGATATACATGACTATTGATAACACTGCTTTGAAATCCCATGCTTCTTTATATTTTGAAAAATTGTTTTAATATGATCCCAGTAAGTCAAAGCAGATGAAATATCTATCAGAGAATTTTATAAAAATTTACTAACCGGTAAGGTATGGGTATAGGCAATAGGATAACATTTTCTATACAATAATAAAGTCACTTCGTTTCATGGAATAACCAAACATGGTAGCTTATTTGAAGTGCTAGTATTCCGGTCATTCTGCAGTTGATAGAAAAAGTTATTTAAACGTCAGAATTCTATCATGTCTCACTACCCATCGAATGGCGCAAAGTGCTTTCAACGTACACCTAATTTTATTTCTTATACCTAATATAAGGAAGTATAGTAATCGTGATTTTTTTCGACCTCGATATTTTGATTGATATATACGTTTTGAACACTCCTGAATCCATTCTGACTATTTTTCGAATGTCTGTCGGTGCGTGTGTCGGTGTGTATGTGTGTGCACGCGCGCGGGTGTGCGCATGCGCGTGTGCGTGACCGTGTGCGTGTGTGTGTATGTGTGTGTTGGTGTGTACGTGCGCGTGTGTGTTGGTGCATGCGTGCGTGCGTGCGCGTGTGTGTGTGTGTGTGTGTCCGTGAAAACTCAAAAAATACTAATGAGAGACTTCCCACATTTGGCAGTTAAGATTGTCAACAACATTTTAGGTGACACATTAAATTTGGTGAATGTGGTACCACCAGAAGAGACATAATGTATGAAAGAAGAAAAAAGGTACCATTTCGGGAAAAAAATTAAAAAAATTTTATTGCATCTCTGGACAAATCTCGACTAATTATAATGAAAAAACAAAACTTTATGAAAAAGAATTTGTCCGCATGTCTGTAATATCGCGATAGCTGCCACAGTTTTTGAGATAAAGCTTTCAAATTTGGTACACTTGTTCTAAAAATTAAAGACAATGAAAAATTCGGTGATGAGCAGAATTGGCCAGCTGAAAGGGGGTTCCACGGGACCAAAATTTTGGGTCCCATGAACCGTCTCCATGAGACCCAAACTTTGGGTCCCGTGGACCGTCCACACGGGACCCAAACTTTTTGTATTTGACTTTACAAAAAATGTATTCTTGATGAAAGATTATAAATCATGTCTACTATATCAAGAGAATAAAATATATTTTCCAAGTACTTAAATAAAGCTGATGTAAACTGGAATATTTTACACATTTGGCCTCATAAAATGGGGTTAGGATAAATTTAACAGTTTGACATTTGAAAGGTCTAATTTAGTTACAAGAACGTCAATGTCAATAACAAAAAATTATTAAAATATATGACATGAATTATTAGTGACAGTATCGAATGACGCAGATAATTAATTATTAAAAAAATTTTAATGAAACATTAGGCTATTAAAATTTAATTAAGGTAAGTGAAGAATTAAATAGAATGATTTTCTTAGATCAGGATGATATATACTGGTATAAGGAAGTTATGTGCTGGCCACATCAGATATTTTTCAGTTATATTGGAGTTATTTTTCGTGTCATGTCAACGCGTTTAGCCGATGTTGATATAAATATAGATATGGAACCAAGTATTCCCATTATGTTCCTAATGACCGAAATTTTGCAGCTTCTTGAGATACACAAATTCAAATAATTACTGAAATAATGAGTACAGATATAATGTTTCTTCATATGTCATAAGGGCCCGTACGCCATTGAACTTTCCGGACATAATCCTGCCACCATCAGACATATATACTATTTTCCCATAATTATTAACAGACCCTAATATTGTCGTTTAATCGAATAGCAAAGCAATTTTCTTATTAGAGCAATCAATTAATTCAAACTTATTTACGATCTGAACTACAGATAACATTAAAGCACATAACTTGTGACTAGTATTAAAAAACCTCCATTATTTAGTTGAATAAATAGTGGTCTGAAATTTATAATTAGTTAACAATCATCAAAAAAGTCTAGGCACGTTATTGATTTTTTTAACACGTGAGTAAGAAATATAACCGTTAATATATTAAAAGCCAACATTTAATTCTAGGTTATTAGATATACCATCTACATAGCTGATTAATTACAAATAATAATATACCATTTTAATAAGAAAATTCTTTATATTTATGAACAATCACAAATCTTGTAAAAACAACAATTATGTACCGTTTAAATCGAATACATTATTTACATTATTAATTTATATTCACATTTTATTGATAAACTTCTACGTTTAAGTAGCAGCAAAAATATCTCAATACTGTGATGATGAAAAAAAATAATCTCCATATTATATTATAAATTTATTTTTAATATGTGGTAAAATTATTGCAAAGTATTTATTTATTATAATAAATTTTATACGCATATGAGTCCACTTTTTAACCATAATGATGATAAAAATAATGATGACGTTGACAAGGACAATGAGCATAACAATGACAATGACATTGACAAGGGCAATGATAATGATCATTTGACCGTGGCAATGGAAAAAACAAAGGGCAAAGACAATAACAATGACAATGGCAATAACGGTAAATACAATTTTCGGACAATTTCCCTCCGTCCAGGGCGGGCACATGGGGTATAAGACAATAACAATCATTTGCGTAAAACCGTTAAAATACATATCTCGAGTATTTCATGAGATTCCTTGTGCTGTGTTCAAGGCATTGGTATAGATAGTAAGGCATAGACCAGGTAAGTTACATAAATCATATTGGTATACGTGTATCGAAAAAGCCTGGCAGCTTTACACATACACTGTGTCTCAGGATAGATGTAACAAGAGGTGTAATAGACAACAAACTGTCGAATTTTAAAATGATACTTGGGGATTCAGTCCTGCTTCATATAAAACTAAGATATATCAAAAATGAGTTGATCGGCGTTATACAGGGTGTTTTATAAGTCGATTTATAAAAATCGTCACTAATGTACTACCTTTATATTTCAAAATATGAAAAAATTCCATTAAAAGTTGTTTAGAATGCAATTTGTGTCTCCTTACTAAATGTCAGATATATGAATTTATTTTCTTGGAACTGCTCCTTTTTTTCAATAAATTAGTATATTATTTTGAATTTTTAAAAATTATTTTTGCAAGTTGAGTGCTCTAAAATCGCGCATGTATTTTCTAAAATAAATTAGTGTTATGACTTTTGTTCTTAACGTCTTACCATATTTTCAACAAAAACTTTACTACTACTGAAAAAAGGGGCAGTTCCAACAAAGTAAATTTATATTCCTATAATCTGGTAAGTAGACACAAATTGCATTCTAAACAGCTTTGCTTAATGGAAATATTTCATATGTCGAAATAGTTTAGTTAGGTTATTCGTGATGATTTTTATAAGTTTACTTATGAAACACCCTGTATAACATCGATTCAACTCATTTTTGATCCTCCATAGCTTTTCACTAAGCAGGATTAGTTCTCGTAGTGCCTTTCCAAAAGCCGAAAATTGTTTGTCTATTACTCTCTTGTTATATCTATCATAGGACACAGTTTATATGTCGCTGCGTCTGATACAGACAGTAAAACATTATTACATAAAGCATTTACCACTATTCCCTCGGTTTACTCTGAACAGCACTTAACAATAAGTACGAATAATATTAATGATTTTGTATTTATTAAAATTCATGGCTTCGTTAACACGTATCCTCATGAACTGATTTTTCGTGTCCTATGTGGTATTTTCGACCTAGTTGTTACTATTTATTATTATCCTCGCGCCAGCCATCTACGCACTGCGACGTTTGTAGATAAACTTAATCTGAATAGGGAATACAAAATATGTCTATATCTCGCTGCGCCCGCACAGCTGCTCTCCTTATATGAATGGTTTACTAAGTTCTTGAGGGAACAGTATCTGCGTGGAAGCTGTTTTAGTACTCCGTTATCAATCCGAAAACCATTCCACTATTGCATTGTGCAATCTTAGAATAAGGGTAAGACCAGAGCAGCTCTTAATCCACAGGATCTGTCGCAAATTTGATTATGGACGAGAAACTTCAAAAAGACGCAGATAGACATCTGATAGATAAGCGAGGCCATGTATCTCGCTGCAAAGCGTTTTGTGCCACAGAGAAGTTGACGATATCCTCAAGAGAGATTAAGAAAACTAAGAACCAAGCCAATATAGTTTGTCGGACAAAATGTTGTTTCGGGCCGTCGAGAAGCATAGAGAAAAACAATTTGTTTTGTGTGAATCCTTCCCGCCATGCCCCAGCGTTTTATATGAAATAGGGATATTTCAGCACTAGCAGTAGAGAAGGTCCCGACGACGTGTGCCCAGCAATTAGTGCAGAGGACATCCTCAAGCACTTGCTGCTAAAAAAGATCTTTGCTACCTCAGGGCCAAAGAGCATTACAGACGGTATTGATGAGATGAGAATTTACTCACCGCCTCTCGACACGTGTAAGCAGGACCGTAGCGATGGCTTTTGCATGGGGGGGAGACAGGTCCATTTTCCAACTCAATCTCAACTAACTGACTCATCATAGAAACTAAATTCTTATATTTAATTTTTAAATAGTGTTTTAAAGCTCCTGAATATCTATGATATTTGTAAAATATTTTTGGTTGATAAATAAAAACAAACTTTATTATCTAAAATTGATAAATATCATAACAAAACAAAAACTGTGTGGAGTTTAGTTAATAATTTAAAATAAAAATATAAAAATAACTGCACCATCACCTCAATCAATTATGAAAATACGTTATTTTCTGATCCAAAAGAAATCGCAAACATTTTCGGAGAATATTTATCAAATGTTGTTGAGAATAAACTTGAGGATCATTTTCGTAATAATATATCATCCGTGTGAAAATCCCCTACTTTTTTTGCTAAAACTATGTTTTTATACCAGTCACTAAAGGTGAAATTGAACAGACTGTCAAAAACTTACCGAATAAAAAATCTACAGGCCTATATGTGCTCAACAGAAAATGGCGAGTTTTAATTTTCTAGTCCATCGTCTATTAAGCTTCCCCCTTAATACGGAGAGAGTTTGAAAGGACATTGATTAAGGATATAGTTGCGAGTAACGGATATTCTGTGAGTTTACTTGATAAAATAATTAGGAAACGAAAATTTAAAGTCACTTCGAAAGTCATGGATTTTTGGATTTTTCAAAATGAAGAAGAAAATCTGAAATTTGTGTCGATTCTATTTGATCATCGATTCGCCTGTGATATTGATAAGATTTTTAAGATATGTATGATAGTGGTTAATTCATCGGGAAATAAACAACAACTTTTAGGCAATCCAAAAGACAAAATTGAAACAAAAGTTGGGGATTTACGATATTATCTATAAGAACTATAATCAAAAGTATGTTAGACAAACTAGACGATCAATTCAAATTAGACTCAAAGAGCATATGGCTCATCTCAAATATGGTAAAACAGATAAGTCTAGTGTTGCCCAACATGCGTTTGAGGACAACCATAAAATAGATATTAGCAATTTAGGATTAATTAGGAATGTAACAAATACTAAACAGCTGGATGCAATTGAAAGCTTGTAAATCACAAAGTGTAAAAAAATTATGAATAGTGACAGAGGGTGAATCCCAAATAGCCCGCCTTATTGGCTAGTGGGTTATGGTTCTCCGAACCGTGACAATAGTTTAGGTATAAATAGGATATATTGTTAGCATGAGGTTAGTTTTAATCATTTCTAGATGATGCCAACTTGGTTGGTGAATCAAGCGTCGAGTGCAGTATATGGTGTGGAAAATTACGATTACGTCAGTTTTAATTAGCAACTAAGCTGCTAAGCAACTAGATACCTATTAATTAGATTGTTTACACAAATCATTTCAGGCACCAGTGATACCACAGATTGTATTGTGGAAAGTGATAAGTGAAACTCATGTAGATGTGTTATTTCTATTATATTTTTTCAAAAATTGCGATATACAACAATGTGTTTTAAGCGCTATACAATAGTTCTAAAGTCATTTGGTTGCCATTGTAGCCATACAACGCTGTAGCGCTGTGGCACTTAATGAACAGGTAATTTTAACTCTTTAATTTTCTGGTTGGCAACATTGATTGTTTTCTTAACCTATAATTCACTGATATTCTTCAAGCGTGTTTATATGTATTATAAAGAAGAAATGAAGATTATGTTGAGCAAACTATTCCCTTATATGCCCTGAATGAATTTAAAACCATTTTACGATGTCGAAGATATCTCAAAAAGTACAAATTTTTTTATTTATTTCCACAATTCAAATTCGTTAAATTAACACATGATTTTTATTGACAAGCTATACTACTTTATTTACCAATGCAGCGCTAAAGCGGAGGAATTATATGCTTTATCGCTTTACTAAAGAGCTACAGCGCTGCGCGTAAATAACGAACTATTCAGTACACCACCGCTTCAATAAAGCGCCACAGCGCTGAGTTTCCCTGATTGTGACCAATGTAAAATATCTAAATTTATTTGAGTAAAGCAGAGAAGAATTTTAAATTTTCATAATTATTAAAGAAATTGTTTAGTAAGCGGAATTGAAACCAGACTTTTACATTTCCGGTTTCTAGCATGTTTTATAATTTCACAAAAAGTTGTCCATCCATATTTTCTGATTAGGGATTTTCCCAACTACTTCAGGATTCGAGGGGACACTCCCCTACCATACTCTGCCTGCAAGACATTAAACACGTCATTTTATGTTAAAAGAAAATGTTCAGATTTAATTAATTTAATAAGACTATTTCCCTCACATTATAAGAACCAATGAAATAGCAAGATTTTGAAAATGTTGACAAATAAGAACAAACTTTCAGCGAAAATTGCATTCCAAGTAAAAATTTTATATAAAATTACAGCGAAATCTGCACTGGGCTTAACAGCTCAGTTCAATTGATATAAAAATCAAAGATTTTTCTTTTTTTTTATTTTCCTGTGAAGATAGCAGGCTTGTAGAAGCAAAAGGAACATAATTAATTACCTACATTTCAAATATTTTGGGTTTTTCTATAAAAAATAATAATTTTAAAATTCGATTTTTAAATAAATCTGTTTAAAAATTGTGATACGGGAATAAAAGTATACCTAGCTGTGATGGTAATAATTTGAATTATTAATTTAGTTAATAATAAAAGAATAAAAAAAAAAATATTTCTTGTTCTATGTTATGTTGGGCAAATACTCTAATAAATATATTTTGTGCATCAAAAATAATCTGAAAATTCAGTATTCAAAGCGTGTTGCCTGAAAAAGTACCCTCGACTGCGTCTCAGGCACTTTTTGTCAAATCACATCAAAATGAACTCAAGCAGTTTCTAGGCAACACGTTCTTATGCGCTGAATTTTCGATAATTTTTAATGCACTAAATATATTACTACAGCAAATTTGGCCACCGTTAAAACTAATTAATTCGTATTGTGCCAATTTCAAGAATTGTTCTGCCATACGTATGTTACATGTACCCTGTAATTTTTGTGATGTTTGTAAAGTTCAACATAAATTGCAAAAATGCGAAATGAAATAACTCTTTGTAAATTAAAATAACAATTTCTCTGCTAACCTTAAAAATAAATTTCATAACCTTGTTGAGCGGTAAGTCATGTTGCCGCTGACCATTAATTTTAGCGACCTTACGACGAAACAGCCCAGAGCACTGAATAAATAGAACTCAATCATGCGATATTATTAATATAACCAGTGGCGTGGACTGAGTTTTTCATGTAAAAAAAAATTCATAATTTTGTGAAAATGTAACTACTTCCTCAAATAATATTAACAATGTTTTATAAAACAATACTTACTTTCTTTTTTATTTTTACTTTCATAAGCCCGACTCCAGACGATGCGCTCACTTTCCAAACATTCGTCAAATATCAATGCCTCAAATATTTGTAGACTATTTGACGAGAATGTATTAGTGCCAAGTCATTTGTATACACGATGTGTAGATGTGACAATATGAGCCCATGACAAATATCTCCTCAGTATTCGTTATGTTCTACACACAATCTGTACAGTTTGCCAATTTTTCCCAAGTCTACCTGCTAGTTTATGTTTGCTAATTTTGACACGAATGTAGAGAAATAATAAGTATGATCAGTCTATGAATCCAGAGTACCCACTAAATAATTAATAAAATTTTTATCTCCATATATAATTTTGTCGTGATAATTACTTCCTCACCCCTCAAAGTGAGAAAGGTATGTATTCGTGAAAGAAATTTTGAAAATTTTTAATGCATTACTGGACGAATCTCTACGAATTATGACGATACACAAAATTTCAGACAAAACAAATTTTCTGTCTGTGTGTCTGTCTGTCTGTCGGTGTGGTTCGCGATAACAGCTACAGTTTTGGAGATAAAGCTTTCATATTTGGTACACACATTCTAGAGGTCAAGGAAGAGATTGAGTTCGTTGATGGGCAAAATCGGTTCTTAAAATTTGAAATGTCAAAAAAATATATTAGTGGCGTTTTTGAAAAGTTAATTTGAAATGTACAAATTTCTTTTAACATTTCAAATTTTAAAATATTAGTGACATTCCACCAATGTGATTTTTCTGAAACGTTAAAAATTACTTTTTTCAAAAAAAATATATTAGTGACATTCCACCAATGTGACTTTTTTGAAACATCAAAAATTACTTTTATTACAAACTCCACCACACGTCGAGTTTTATTACAGTGAGGAAGTTCTGATCCCCAAATAATTGGCAGCGGTTTTTTATTATTTTATTATTGATAGATAATTTTGTTGTGAACACTTTTCGAAGAACACTGTCATTTCATTGTCTAAGGTGACTGCACCTGATTTTTTTTCAATTTCCATGGTGAATACACCAGACTTTCCACCATACCCCAAAAACTAATTTTTATTCGTCATTTTAAATACATCAGATCTAGTGTAAAAGGCATTAAATTTGTAACAATGGACTCTCAGTTTGGTATGTATAGTTTCATGTATGAATACATAAAACTGATTCATTGCTGAGTGACGGCTGGCGAGTCGCGAGAAGATTATACGTACCAGCGTTGTTGATGTGTGCAGGGAAATTCGTCTACTTTGATGTGAGTTTATTTACCGTTCTCTGGGGCGAAACGTCACATAGCGGTTAAAATTCATTCGTTGCATGGTCCGATGTGCCATATGTATTGCATTGACGAGTATTTGACAAGTGAACGCATTCTTTTGAATGCATCGGTGCGAACCATCCACACGATGCGGCATTTGCTTACGCTTGTCAAATATTGTTATTGGGACAAATCTGCACACATGATCGCATTGATAGACATCGTATGGTCTACTCGATGCTGCATTTGATTACATTTGGCATATATCGTATATTACATATTATGCGAAATTTAAAATAAAGCTAAAACAATATTTATCAAATAAAGGCTATTATAGTGTATCTGATTTTATTGATGGAAAATAATGTTATGTATTTCTAATTTATATTTGTTATTTTTTTATTCCTTTTAACAATTTTTCTGTGTGTAAATATAGTATATTATGTAGTGGTACATAATACTTATTTATGACTTATACATATATGTTGTATGTGATATAATACGTATCGTTAGTAATTTATCATTATATTGTTATTTGTCTTTGTTTATTTATTTATATATATTTTTCTCTTCCTTTTTTATGAGATTTTCCTCTAGTTTTTTGATTTCTCATATGTACAATATGTATCTACCGTTGACCAATAAATTATTATTATTATTATTTATTATTATTATTTGACTAGGGAGCGTATCGTCTGGAGCAGGCTTACACACTAGGTGCATTTTTATTATTGAGTGATTTTACTTTATATATAACGTATCTTGTTCAAGCCGTACCACCCCATAAATATGATAGGAACGGATTTAATTTTGAGGGCGCGGCGTATAAATGTCTACAAAAGGACTTTACTGATGCTATTTAAAAAATCTTACAACTGCTACTACGACAGAAAATACAATTTTTGCAAAACGGGTATTAGAATAGAGATGCGGTTCAAATGATTTCAGAATCGTATTTATTGTTCATACTCAAACACACATTTATAGTAAGTTACAAATCAAAAATATTTCATTCATTATATTTTTTTGTTTTATATTTATGTACTATATTGTCGTGTAAGACAATTATTGTTGGGTATACAGATATATTTTTTATTTTTTTGTAGTTGTTTAAATGTATTAGTTAGTGTATATTCTAGATTAACCAGACGATCAAACATTTCTCTACGTCACTGCAAAAACGTGTGAGAATTCAACCTTGTTTTCGATTAAGTTCCGTTATTCGATGTTTATTTTTCCTATGTCTATCAATTCTTTTATAACTATTTGTAAAGTTAATCGATTTTTTAGGTACTTACCAAAATATTTGCGTAAATTAGATTAAACTGTAGTTAGCAGAACTCACCTGGAAAAAAAACATAAAATTAATACGTATGAAAGAGGTTATTCTATTTAAGGTAATTGTGTGTATAAAAAACTGGATCAAAATGAATACGTTCGAAAAGATAAATAGGTATATTATATACTTCAAAATTAAAAAGGTTTAACTAGAATGATTTTGTTATTTTAAATAAGTTCAATCATTGCGTCCTTAATAAAGAAAACTAACGTTTAATAAAATAAGTTTATGTTTTTTATTTTATATGATAAAATATGTGGAATTAAGTTTATCTAAAAGAACAATAATATTTGTCCTTTTTAATGTACATCACTGGTGTAATAATAGTAATCAAGCAGTTGTCGGATATGTCGATAACATACGTATACAATTGGAGACATTTTATGGAAAAATATTAACGTTAGTTATTAACGACACAAAACCATTATTTTTCCAAACATTTTTCAATACAGTGCCAACGTTTCGAGGATTATTTCCCTTTTCTTAAGACTGGTACTTATTAATTTAATGTTGATCTAATCTACATATAACCGGTTTTGTTTTTTTCAGTATATTGTAATAAACAAATTTCACAAGTTAAAAACTAATATTAAAAAATATATGGACAAAACCTGTTTATAAAAAAATTAAATATACTTATTAACTGTAATTTACGGTGAATTTTAACAAAACATCTCTTGTTTTTCAAGTTATATGTTAGGAAAAATAATTTAAATTATTAAAACATTAGCACTATATATATTCGAAACTCTATTAATCATATGTATGTATATAAAATATTGTTACGCCACTGGACTGTGTAAACTAGTTAGATGAGACTGGAATTGAACGCGAACGGCCGGGAATATTCTGGAATGCCCTAGACCGTGGGAATGGATGTACAAATAAGACACACAGTGGACCGAGACTCAATCTCAAGTTGAACGTGAACGAGTAAAGAAGAAATAAGAAAGAGACTTATAAGTGTTCAAGTGTGATTATAGTTAAGACAGCAATTAATCTATTGTTGTTAATTGTTAATTAGTAAATAAAGTGTGAATAAGTGTTACCTGGACTTTCAATCAACGAATCTACGAGTAGAGGTGTTTGTGTGGATAGCCAAACACGTAACAATTTGGTGTCGGAAGTGGATTGGAAGAGAAATTTCTGGAATATTCGAAAAGATTTTACAGTGTTCTTCTCAGAAATTAATGGTAACACGGAGAATTAAGCTACTAGACAGTGTTTGAAGGACTATTTCTGGATTGAATAGTGACTTTAAAGTGGATTTTCGAGAAGTTTCTAGAAAAATCGATTTATAAATTGCTGCAGATACGCGAGTGCCGCTAGTAATAACAAGTTGTGGACTGAAAAAAAGGACTATTAGTGCAATTTCGGTAAAATTCTAGAACATTCTATTTGGAAACTATAGGAGATACCTGAATTGTGTCGACGGGAACGTGTTGTAGACTTACAAACAAGACTATAAGTGACTTTTAATGACAATTCTAGAACATTTGATTTGGAAACCACAGAAGATACGTAAGCTGTGTTAACGGGAACGTGTTATAGACTCAAAACAAAACTTATTAGTGATATTTCGTGAAAGTTCTCGAACATTCCATTGCACAATTAGTGGAGATAAGTGAATTTTGTCAACACAAAAGAAGTATAGACTCTAAATAAGACTTTCTAGTGCTGTTTCGAGATTTTTCTGGAACATTCCATTATTAAAATAGACGTGATATCAACATTTTATGGAATTTATAGTGTAATAAACTTTATTCTGAAATTGATCTACGTGTCGTGAGTTAATGCCAACAACAATAAGTATGACTGAGAAGCAAACACAGGACATGCTTGCAGCATTGTTACAACGGATGGACGAACAGAGAAAAATTATGGAAGATCAAGAAAGAAAGCGACAGGAAAAGAAGGACGAACAAAGGAAGATTATGGAAGATCAAGAGAGAAGACGTCAAGCCGAAAACGACCAACAAGAAAGAAAACGGCAGGAAGAATTAAGAAAAATGTTTGAGGATCAAGAAAAGTGGCGACTCGAGGAAAGAGAAGACCTTAAAAGAAGTCTAGATGAACAGCAGGCAGCCATTTTCTCCCTCACTGAAAAATTTTAAGGAGATGTTATCGAAAAAGTCACTGAAGTCGCAGCGAAAGTCTGTGAAGTTGAAGGATAAGTTAATGAAGTTAAAGGAGAGGTCAGTGAAGTTAAAGAAAAAGTCGGTCAAGTTGGGGGAAAAGTTAGTATTGTTGAAGGAGAAGTAGCCCGGGCCAAACAACAATTAAGGGAGAGGAGTGGCCAATTGGTACTGTCGTCTGGTGCTAGGTTACAACCACCTTCCTTCGACGGTCAAAGTTCATGGTCAACTTATAAGACACCATTTGAGGCAGCTGCACGTTCAAATAACTGGAACGATGAGGAAAAAGCAACATCATTGATATTAGCACTAAGGCGCCAAGCATTGGACCTGCTCCAAACAATTCCTGCCGCACAGCAACAAAACTTTAGCATTTTGGAGGCAGCGTTAGAACTAAGATATGGCAACCAACATCTCACCCAAGTATATCAGGCTCAGCTCAAATCACGCAGACAACGAGGTAGAGAAAGCCTCCAGGAGTTGGAGGCTGCGGTAGAAAGATTAGCCCATCTAGCCTATCCTGATGCACCAATGGAATTTCAACAACAGTTAGCAGTTGGTACATTTATTGATGGAGTAAGGGACCAGGGAAGTTAGGCGAATTCTCAAGTTGGCCAGGCATAAGCTTAGTAGTGAGGCTTTAGTATATGCACTGGAGATTGGAGCTGCCTATAAGGATACCACACAATCAAATCAGAGAGTACGATCTGTGAGTGTGGCGGAACACAAACCAGACAACACAACACAAAACCTGATATTTGATCTACACAAGATGATGACCCAACTACTAACAAAATCGAACTCCCAGCATACACAAGACCAACAACAAAGTAGTGGGAGGCTAAATGGAGGCATCCGTTGTTGTAAGTGTGGCAAATTGGGCCATATTAAGAGGAACTGCCATGAGCTCAACATTCAAGGTCCTAGACAAAACCAACAGCAAAGTAGTGGGCGACAAAGTGGAGGAGGCATCCATTGTTATAAGTGTGACCAATTGGGTCATATTAAGGTGAACTGTCATGAGATCAACATTCAAGATCCGAGACAAAACCAACAGCAAAGTAGTGGGAGACAGAGTGGAGGAGGCATGCGCTGTTATAAGTGTGGAATAGTGGGCCATATTCAAAGTAACTGTTGTCAGCGCAGCCCTGAGAGGGTCGCAGTAATGGGGAAGACGCAGGAAAACTGGCGAGCTGGTACTTCGCGGAATATAGGAGATGGCCTTTCCAAAAGACCGTGTCAGAAAGACTGCAAGCCCTGCCACCGTAAGGAAAAACAGCAAAATGTACAAATAATGAAGACCGTTAAGTTCGATGTTCCGGATTATTGGACAAAAGAGTCGTTAAGGGAAGCGTAGTGAAACGATAAGGAAACTGGTCCTATTCTGAAATGGAAAGAAAGAGGAACCCGGCCCGATTGGAAGGACATTTTAAATAAATCAGTGGAGCTGAAGGCTTTATGGGCACAATGGGACTTCCTTATAGTAGAGGATGGACTGCTGAGGAGAGCGTGGGAAAGTCCAGATGGGAGGAAAGTTACTCTGAAATTGTCAATCCCCAGGTGTCACGTAGCAAATGTACTTCAGCAAGTGTATAATGGAACGTCTGGCGAACATTTTAGCATCAACAAAACCCTGACTAAAGTAAGAGAGCGTTTCTACTGGGTAAACAGTCGTCAAGATGTGGAGGCTTGGTGCCGCCAATGTAAAGTTTGCGAGGCAAGAATGGGGCCATAAATAAGGAATAAGCAATATAACGCCAGGGCTGCTTTTGAGCGAATTGCCATAGCAAGTGATCGTATGAAGGCTCGTTATGATCTTAAGGCGAATTCAGGAGGGTTCCAGGCTGGAGATTTGGTTTGGCTATATAACCCACAATGAAAGAAAGGCAGGTCCCCGAAGCTTCACCCGCCCTGGGAAGGTCCTTACACTATCGTCACCAGACTAAACGACGTTGTATATAGAATTCAGCAAAGTCCAAAATCCAAGATGAAGGTGGTGCATATAGAGAGACTAGCCAAGTATGCAGGGAACAATGAATTGCCTGATCGGGACGTTCAGGCTTAAGGAGGGGGTAGTGTTACCCCACTGGACTGTGTAAACTGGTTAGATGAGACTGGAATTGAACGCGAACGGCCGGGAATATTCTGGAATGCCCTAGACTGTGGGAATGGATGTATAAATAAGACACACAGTGGACCGAGGCTCAATCTTAAGTTGAACGTGAACGAGTGAAGAAGAAATATGAAAGAGACTTATAAGTGTTCAAGTGTGATTATAGTTAAGACAGTAATTAATCTATTGTTGTTAATTGTTAATTAGTAAATAAAGTAGTGAATAATAAGTGTTACCTGGACTTTCAATCAATGAATCTACGAGTAGAGGTGTTTGTGTGGATAGCAAACACGTAACAATATAGTTGTAATTTAAGGTGATTCTGAAAAGTACATAAACGTATAGGTTGCCAACTGGTCAAAAAGCATAAATCCTAGCATCGTCGGGTTACTGAATTTTTCCTTATCATGGCAATTTTCAATATCGATGCTTATTTTTGAGACAACTGTTACAAGGAAGGAAATCGGGCTAGAATCTGAAGTATGAATCAACCTGTACAGTAGTAAGTTTAGTTTACTGAAAATTGTGTTTTTTTATAGTTGATATTTTTTTTCTTTGGAGAATAATTCATAACACTTTTAAAAAGTGTAAATGCTGTAGTGCTAGAAAAATATTCTTAATACTCTGGTTGGAACGAATAGCTTATCATCATCAGGATTACATTTAAATTAAGGCTTTTTTAATTTTTATTCCAACATACGTTATATTAGCGAGGAAAATAATAGTTTATGATCATGCTATTACATGATAGGTAATAGACCGAGAGCTCGCATGAAAAAACCTCGTGAAAAGATACCAAAGGTTTGACTCCAGAAATCAATAGAGTGTAGTTCATTAAAACCGTAGCCGCTTGTCTACCATTCTCAATTGGTCACCCAAATTAGCAATAATGAAATTAATTTGAGAAATGTAGTATATAATCTCGTTAGTTATACCAGACTAAATTCGTAATTAAAATGTACAGCAACCTTCAATGTAATCAACTTGGCAGACGTGCCAAGTGGTAGCTGTTTTAAAACAAAACGGACGCCACCGAACATGCTTAAAATTAGTTACACCCGCGTGATCGCATACTAGTGTTGGCTCAAAATGTAGGTAAATTATGCTGATTCAATATGAAAACAAAATGTGAGCAAACGGTTCAATTTCGCCGGCAGACACCACTAAAGATTATCATTTCATCTTCCTTTAGCGCCTAAGAGGCAACACGGTAGAAGTAATTTACGAATTATGAAATTTAGTGTGCATTCGAATAATATTGATAGCGGCAGACGTTTTTTTCTACCATGTTGCCGTTTAAGCGCTAAAGGGACATGAAATCACAATCTTTGACTGCGTCTGCCAGCGAAATTTTTCTCTTCATATATTTAATCAGCATAATTTACCTACATTTTGAGCCAACATTTACAACATTTATACTGGTATGCGATCATGTGGTTGAAACTAATTTTTAGGCATGTTCAGTAGCGTCTGTTTTAAAAAAGCTACCACCTAGAGCATCTGCTAAGTTGGTTACTTTGAACAATGATGTTTCCGCAGATTTTAATAATTACAAATTTAGACTGGTATAAATACCGAGATTTTATACTACTTTTTTCAAATTAATTTCATTATTGCTAATTTGGGTGACGAGTGGCTACGTTTTTTAATAAACTATATACTATTTATTTCTGTAGTCAAATCTTCGGTATCTTAACACGTGATTTTTTCACGCGAGCTCTCGGTCTATAACTATTTTGCTTTAACTTTCACCCATATGACTAAATTAGTATCTACAATCCAATGACGATTTATATATATATATATATATATATATATATATATATATATATATATATATATATATATATATATATATATATATATATATATATATATATATATATGTTGTTTTTCAGGTTTTCGCGGGTGGTGAATGTTAAATTCGTTTTCCGGGTATACTCCCGCGTAGGTGATAGGCCCCGAGAGGGACCGTGGTTGTCTGAACGACGTTTCGGCAGAATCTCATCTGCCATCTTCAGGTTCTAACAGATAACTGCTTACTGCGGCTTCTGCATTTTCAGTTCGAGTAACCAGAAGCCGCAGTAAGCAGTTATCTGTTAGAACCTGAAGATGGCAGATGAGATTCTGCCGAAACGTCGTTCAGACAACCACGGTCCCTCTCGGGGCCTATCACCTACGCGGGAGTATACCCGGAAAACGAATTTATTATATATATATATATATATATATATATATATATATATATATATATATATATATATATATATATATACATATACATATACATATATATATATATATATATATATATATATATATATATATATATATATATATATATATATATATATATATATATATATATATATATATATATATATATATACATATACATATACATATACATATATATATATATATATATATATATATATATATATATATATGTATATACATATTTTCTTAGTCATTACATTATTTCTATTGTTTTACCCAATTTCAAGGGATATTTTTGGCCAAAAAAAATTTGACACGATAATTTTTTTTAACTACAGCGTCGAAAAATACACTAGATCAATGTATTTTGGTTCATGGTAATGAACTTTTTTTTATGGGGCTTTTAAGGCAGCCCTAGACGTAACGTTATACTTGTACGGTACCCTATGGCCCAATTTTTACAACTCACCCTGTATAACAAAATCATGTTATTTTTAAGTTTTATCAAATCCTCAAGTATGACAAATTTCTTTCGGGACACCCTGTATAAATGCGTATAAAAAAATGTTATAACTTACTTTGTTTTTTCAACACGTATAAAAAGGATAATTTTTAAAACCGTATTAAAAATAACATAATAATGAGTGTCCAATAATAATGCTTTATACCTAAACAACTTTATTTAAATTGTAATAAATAATACAAAAATGAATTTAAAAAAAATTATATATTTCCTAAATAATCTTAAATAATTTTTTTAAGGAAACAGAATTATGTATCACGAATATGATATTTAACTGCTTGCTACTGCATAACATACGACCATTAACATTTTGGTCGGTATTTTTATTAAAGTTTAATGACAATAATTCTCATTTAAAAATTATTCATTATTCATGAAGAATTAATATTCTGTCAAAATACAGTACGGCCGAACAGAATGTTAATAAAGCCATTACATGCAACAATTATTATAAATCAGTCTGTTAAAAATAAACTACTATAAAAATATAACCCAGATGTAATTGCAATAGCCTCAGTGCGTATTTAAAGTATCTGTGGATTGCAAATTGACTTAATCACTAAAGGGATTAAATGTCCTTACAGTAAACCTTGACAAGTGACATATAAGCCGCATTATTCTAAAGATGTTGATAAATTAAATAATAATTTACAATTAAATGATAATATCGTGAAAATGTGCAGAAATATATTAAAATATATCTTAACACATTAGAAATGTCAGTTGTAGTGAAACGCCGGCAATAATTAACAGTTATAGACCAATTATTGTGATTACCTTGGCAGCATTATTTTTTCCTAGTTAGAAATATTTTGCAGAATTTTATAGTATAAATTATAGAAATTCTAATTAAGTGGAAATAATTAAAAATATTTGATTAATGTAAATAATGTATAAGGAAGGACAATTATAAAAACATATTTAAAAATATTTGGTATGGTGATTATACAGCGTGTCCCACTCTATATTTGAATTTTTATTTTTTCTGAAATTTATTCGGATTAGAACTTGTTCCGGCACAGCGAGATTAAAACGTTCCCAAGACAGAGGCCAGCGGCGTGACGTCACATGCTCGCTGTGATTAAATGTACATTTACACTAATCCATGCCCATAATAAATAAATAAATTAACTGCGCTAGTTATAATAACTCAATATTTAGAGTCCGATGTGCACAAAACACATTTTCCTGCCTGGATAAGTGTATTAAAAGAAATATATCGGCAAGGAAATGGTGTTTTGTTCATGGATGCATAAATACAGCTCATAAAGCTCCATCTAAAATATCTGTAACCATACCAAAGCATATAATAAAACAGTTCTATGTGTGTTGTATACAATATGTTTTAAAAATAGTATGCCAAACTTCTACAAGATATACTATGGGCCAAAATAAGCAAAAAAAAAATCTTGTGAACATGAACTGACTGTTTTCAAGATTTTTGTTATTTTCAGAAACTATTGGATATAAATACGATAATAGTAATGACGTTTAGATATAGTTGCAATTTAGTGAATTTGGCTTGCATTCCAAGTTTTGTAATTTTTTTCTCCAATAGTTTCTGAATTACAAAAAATATATTTCTGGCAATACTTTACACACCCTGTATCTTAGAAATGGTTTATTTTTGGCCACATACCCATGAGAACTTTTTTGGTTATTTTGGCCCATAATATGTCCTATAGAAGTTTGGAATACTATTTACATCTTGTATAGAACACACAGAACTGTTATTATGCGTATAAAATAAAATAAGTAGGCACCTCATAATATCTACATATGTATCCCATAAATACTATTATTAATTATTTGTTAAATATTGCAAAATGCAATTTATATTGTTTATATTGTCTACATTTGGCAAATGGTGCGATTCGCCTTTCTGAAAATCTTCTTCGATTTCTCACGTAATAAACCAACATTATCCCTTTTAAACCATGTAACCATAACATTTCAAATAATGGTAATATGGGCTTCGCTCTCCCAGCGCTATACATATAATAAACCCCTCACTAGTCGTTGGGCAACAAGCGTATGACGTAGGCAAAGTGTTTATTGGATTCAATAACGCAAGCAATTTCTGCTGCTGCTGTTATGGTTGCGATTGTTTCATTTTCCAAATAAATTTCAGATATTGGCAGTAAAGGCTCTAATGTATCATTTTAACTAATATTAACGCATATAAATTTTTTGTGACATGCCTGTTATTATTTGATTGTTGTCGGAGTCAGCGTTGGGTGCAAGCGGAAGGCAACAAATCAAACGACAAGCGTGCATTTACACGTATCCTAGAGCTTATGATACGTAAATGCAAAAAGCAATGTTGTCAAGACAACATTTATAGTAATATTTACATATTATCTAATGTGTGCTATATGACAACATAATATTAACCAGAGCAAGCGTTTTATAACGTATAGTGATTTTTGTATGTACAAAAATCAAAGTTTTTGTTAGGAATAATAAAATCTTAATATCTAAACTCTTGTATATGGTGACAATTTTTTATTTTAGTAATCATTTAGACACTGTTAGAATCCGACCTCTTCATATAACTAATACCTAGGGCGAGAAACCTTAAGGGGAGTGCCCCTGTCCCCCCCCTCTAAATGCGCTACTGATGCAGTTATCTACCGAGATCAGAAATATTATTGTGCACATAAGAAGGGGAATAGAGACATGTATCGTTCTGGAAGATGGTCCTTGTTGAAGCTACATCGACTTAATGATGTTAATATTTAAATTTTTATTGAAATTTTTCTTACCTTGACATTAAACGACTTTATTTTTCCGAGGAACAAACCGTGTTATTATCTACGATTGGAAAAATGCATTTTTTAATTAAATTAGGTTCATTTAGGTTTAAACTGCGACTGGCTACATGGCTTACGACCCAGAAATAAAAAGAGCACTTTTACTGGGTCCATTTTTCGAAAATTCTTAACTAGAATCTCATGAAATTTTGCATAAGAGGATTCCAAAGCATGATGATAAATCATTCTGAGTATTTTTTTTGTAAAAAAATATCCTATATGATTTCTAAAAACACATATTTCTTAATAAAAACTGTCACTGATAAAATCCTTTTTTGTTTTAAACAAAATCAGACATTAACGGTCAGTGCTACCGATCCAAATTTAGTTGAAATCAGACAACTAATAACTGAAATATTGAAGATGGGGACATATCGGATATGGCGGATGAATAAAATCATCTATGTCAATTGGAAATTTTATTTGTAATTTGTTTCGGTTTAAGCTTGAGAGAACTGTCGATGCCATAGATGTGGTTCGGACTCCACAATAAACTGTAGGGCCTCGTCTCTCTTCAGTCAATACAAAATCATTGGATTTTCTTCGGTGACTTGAGAGGCGGTTAAGAAATCATTTTTATTATGTTCTTAAACTTTTAGCGACACCCTAAATAAAATGCTTTCGCCGCCCTCAAGTTTGTAATAACAAGAATTATTTTGCAATAGTGGTTTTATTTACTGATTATAGTGATTTGAATGCCAAAAAAATCAGTAAACGGAAATTAACTTACTTAAATATATTTAATATGAGACCTTTGTTGTTGAACACACTTCACTTATCTACACTTTAGTACGTAGCACGTCTTTACAATCTACACTGTCTTACACTGCAGAATTATAATTACTGATACAAAATGATACAAGTTTGAAACAAAGTAAAATAAGAAAACAAAAAATAATTTTTTTGAAAGGTTTAAAAATTTTAAAAACAAAACTTTATGGGTATATAATTTTCGCGTCCCGCTAAAAATATTTCGTTGCCCCCTATAACCTTCCATTGCCCTCCCGGTTAGGAATCGTTGATCTATGCGAATTTGGTTTTTGGGGAATCTCATGAACGAAGAACGATGACAACAAAAGAATTATACAGCAACCAATTATGTTTATAAATTAACTTAATGCGGACATTTAAAGTAGATGAAGTGTACGTAACCTTCATATATTTTGAACGAAAAGTTGATATTGTCAGTAGCGGGGACAATGGCAGGCGTAAAATTTAACAAAACTGTCATACCCGCATGCTGTTGAACGCTGTGTAAAGCTGGTGATTGAAGCATTAGCTTCATTATGTGGATAGGAAAACAAGGATGGTTCTATGCGAACAAGAATAGAACTTAGGACATTTACAACAAAATTGGAATATAAGGTAACTAATAATTAAAATACTGTTGAAAGGTACCCTTGATTGGGAGGACAAGATGGGTGCGGGTGGAATTCACTATGCGTTCAGTTACCTTCACACAGTTATTTCAGGATTATTTTAGTTCATGTTGGCCAAAATAAGAGCAAAATATAAGGTCATATACTTTTTCTTGGCATCATGAAAATCCTAAGGATTTTAAAATCATGTCTGATTAAAAAGGAGTTACTGAGGACCAACAGAAATATTTTCCACATTATCGGAAAGAAATAATAATAAAAATCGTAAAATATCACCCGATTTCTAAAATAAAAACCAAACTTTTTTCGCACAACCGAAAGTTTGATTTTTAAAGATGTTTTTTTATCCACCCTAACGGCCGTCACATAAACGTGAAAATCAGAACATATTATTATGAAATAATAATATGCTCTAGTCAGAATATACATTAAAAAGACAATCTATTGAGGATGCATCTATAAAGCAAACTTCCGCCTACATAATACAATATAATGAAAATATTAATTTAAATCGATTATTTGTGAAAATATCTAAAGTTTAAACAAGGTTTATTATCAATTTTTTTAACTGAACATAGAACTGCAAAACCATGTTTCATCTTTTTTACATTTTTTTCAAGATTCTCAGCTAATTACTACTTTTATTACATTACTAGTTTCATTACTTGTAGGTATTAAAAATACTAAGAAATATTCCTCAGCAACTGTTATAGTGATGAGCCACTACTATTAGAAGCTAGCCAATTTTTACATTTTATATGCACCAAATTGTCATTATGTACTTCTATTCTTCTCAGCCTTCATAACCTAATATCAGTTCTTCAACATTGAATAGTTGTTTTATATTTCAATTAAGTTAGGTTATACTTTTACGATATTAGATTTCTTTAAATTCTAATGAGTATTGCGTAAATTCTGATTTATGTGAAATGTCGCAAGACGAGTGGACTAACGAACTTGTTACTTCGGGTAGATTGTATAAATTCTCATTAATGCAATTAGACTGTCGAGAATGTCTTAGTTATTAATAACATTATTAATTGGTAATAAAAACACATTTGACCATGGCATAATCTGATGTATTAGTTTATCCGTAATTCTTTTGAGGTCAAGAATTATGATGATATGACGTGGGCGAATCTTATGATTTTTTCTTATGAACAATTTCACGAGGCCGGATCTATAAAAATATTTATTTAATGGTGGTTAAAATCATTCTGCCAAAGAAGACTCACTCCACCACTGAGTACCTATTGTTAAGCATCTATTGTAATGCGAGTAAGGATCTCCCAAGTCGCCATTCAGAGATTCTGTTAGTTATTGTTATTGGTAAATAAGCATGTTGAAATAGCATAAACACGAACAGTATTAATAAAGTAACGCCTGTAATTTTATACTGTCAGTTTATAGCACATGCGATAGCAATTGCTAATAGGCCGACAAAAACTGAGACCCACGATTTACACATGAAGTATATGTCTACAGGATGAATTCTGGAAAGCCAAGAATAAGAAATACTTTACTCGGCATGATCTGTAAATTGTTATAATTATTATACATTTAGTTTACGATATAGTTTATGTAAGAAACCTTCAACTTTTTGCCAAAATATTTGGAATGTTAAAATTTATGAGTAAGCCTGGCCAAGGTCATTAATCCTACAGAGACGTACTGGGTATGCATCATATCATAATACTTGAATAAGTACAATAATGAAAACAAAAATATTTTATATATTGTAATGTATGTTCTTGTACTATTTCGTTCGCTTCCAATTCTTTTTTATGTATTTCCTTATATTTTGTAAGCTTAGTGCTGCACATTATTATTAAACTGTTAAGTGACGTTCACACATGTAAATTGTATATCTAATTGTAAGTGATAACTAATAATAAGTAAATAAATAAATAAAATAAATGGAAATAAATTTTATTAATACTGGTACACTTTATAAAAATATGTACAAAACTCACCTTCTTAAGCAGATTTATGAAGTAGCTTGGTTGTCGTTATCACAAACTGGAGCACTTCTGTAATAACTGTGTAGCATCAGATATGTTTCTACAGTTGTCTCAGTAAGCGATGTTCGCTGTGGTGAAAAAATATGTTTGCATTTTGAAAAAGACCGTTCGACATCTACGGAATTAATACAGGCATAAGTAAAACACTCTGTGAACTCACTTAATGCAGCTGTAGATACACCATCACATATTTGTCTTAATTTGGTAAAATAAGGATCTTTCCATAATATACTCTCGAATTTTTCAATAACGGGCTTATTTTTTGCGTCATTTATAGTCTGTAACTGTGTATTTACGTCGTCCACTATTTGCAGCGATTCCACTAACCACAACGAAGTATTTTGCAATTTTTCTATTGCGTCGTGTAGTCCTCTATAATTGTTATAAATAGTTTTTAAATCTGTTTCAAGGGAAACATTTTGAAAGCTTGTCTGGCTTTCCTTAATAGCTGCAGCCTCGTTAGGGTTGAACTGTAGTATCACAGCTTTTATTTGTTGAAAATATTCAGCATAATAAAAAGCTGCCTTCAACCACGTACCCCAACATGTAAGAATCGGCTCTGGTGGTTCCGGAATACCAGGACACAGTGTGTGAAATGCTCGAAGCCGTTTAGGAGATTTGAGAAATATTTTTTTTTGTATTTGCTACTAATGCATCTACCTCTGGAAAATATTTTCGAATCATTTCTGCTACAAGATGGAACGCATGCACTTTACACGTAACATGTAAAAACCTACAATCGTCTCTTTGAAGAAAACGGCCCACCAAACGCATTGTAGCAGCACCGTCGGTCACAAACATCAACACTTGACTTGTTGACAGTTCAAATTTTTCGAAAGTCTCTAACACCACCCGCGTAATTGTTTCGCCAGTACACGCAGTTCTTTTGCTAGCTAGTAAAAGTGGAAATGTTGGTTTAACAGAGTCGAGTACACGTACTATAACATTTAAAATAGATTTTTTTTTAAATCTATCGTCTCGTCAACACAGCCGTGTATTTTTTAATTCACATTTAATCCTATTTACAATGTCTTCACGAACACTTGGTACATATCTACGTAACGATGAACGACTTGGTAAATTCACCTGGGGATTGTATTTATTCCAGAACTCCCGAAATGCTGGTTTATCCAATATGCGCAGGGGAACATCACAGGCAATCAGCATTAACAGTAAATCAAACATAAACTGAGGTTCCAAAGAAGACACGCCACTTTTTAAATTTTTATGCATGAATTTTGCAGCCGAATTTAGTCCAGCACATTAAGTCTTGATCACAAACTTTACAAATTATTTTACATCCATCATAGAATAAATCCGGAAATTCACTGATAAATGTATTCACTTTATCAGCGTACGGTCGTTTTCTATGTTTTACGCTCAACATTATTTATTATTTATTAGTACTCTATGCATCGACCGACAGATAACAACTGAAGTGTGTCGTGTCATCGTAAACAAGCGCGCGATGGCATTGGTATTGCGCCTGACCCTGAATTTACCATCGCTTGGCCAGGTTTATTTACAAGTAACAAGCATATGTAGTACTTAATGTGTAACAAATAAATAATTAATTTAACAGACACCGGGCAATTTCCCTGCTTGCAGGGACAGCATGGGGTAAGAGATAATAACAATCATCTGTATGAAACAATTAAAATAATTAATACATCGAGCGCGTTAACATTTCATAAAACCTCCTGTACTGTGTTCAAAGCATTAGATTGCAATGCATGTGCCAGACAAGTTACATGAATCATATTTGGGATACATGGATAGTAAAAACCTGGCAGCTTTACACATATTGTATCCCAGGATAGATGTATAGCAGGAGAAATCGCTCGAGACGTGCGGGGTAAGACGCTACAGAGCCGGATTTATCTGTATTACTCGCTCGTTTACTTTTTCAATGTAGATTTTTTTGCCCAGTTTAGCTAGCAACAATTTAACAATTGTAGAAAAAAGTATTAACTTGAAATAAAAGTATTGAATTTAAAGTATTAACTACACATACAGTAGTTGCAGTATTCAAGTTCGCTTAATATAAATTGTTACCACCCAGAAAAAACCGCGACAAGGTATGAAAGAAAGGGTGTGGAATTATGCTAGTATTCCATACCCATCCTTTCCTGGTAAAAAATAATCATACCTCGTCGCGGAATAAAGAAATTGTTTAAAAAATAACAAGAAACCTTTAAAAACAAAAAATATACTCTGAAAATAGTAACAGAAACAAATATTTTTCTCAATAAATAAATTCTAATAGTAAAGTTATTACTATAATAAAAACAGAAAGACGTATTTTTTGTCAAAATGAAAAAAAGAATAATATTAATAAATAATAACATCCTGAAAAAAATATTTCTCAAGCACTGAACTACGAAAGCACCAAAACGGAAATAAATAATACAGTTGACATCACAAAATACACTTTTTCACTTCACATCACTTCTTCCTCTGAATCCTCGCTCTTTTCGCCCTCTTCTTCCTTTTCACATGAACTACTATCCTCGTTTAAATTCATAATAAATTTATTTCCACTATTTATATGACATTTCGCAATTTTTAAATAATCATACTTAATTGTAATTACTTTCCTAATCCTGGAATGGTTTGAAAATACACTAATTCCAAAATTAAAACCGAATAGCATTATCGTTCTTGACAATGCGAAGTACCATTCGAGACAACTGTATAAAATTCCTAACAAGAGTTCTACTAAGCTGGAGTTACTTTTTTTTTAATGAAACATGATCCCTATTATGACGAAAATTATAATAAAGCACAACTGTTCGAAGCCTTGCAAATGAAAAAATTATGAGAAGTATATTATAGATAATTTTTTGCCAAATGTATTAGCCAATAAAAGTTTTGCATTTCAAGTCATGTCAAAATTTATATCCAATCAGTAAAAGATTACAGCGATAACACGCATACATGTGGTGTTATCAGCCAAGGCACAAACGATATGTTCAAATGTCAGATTGAAATTTAACAAATGTCAAATTGAAAATCAATTTAAAAAAATGTCACAAAGGTTTGGTAATGTTTCAAACGATTCAATTAATCAAATTGTATTAGAAAATACACCCAAAAACACCATTAAAAGTAAAAAAATGTACGTAGAAAATGTTTTTAGAATTTAGTTCGATCAGAAAATGCGAATTGAATGCAGAACGCAGTTTGAATGAACTGGCTTTGATATTAAAAGATTATACAGAAGAACTGATGGAATAGAATATTAAGAAGCAACTGTTAAAGACTATTTGGAATGTTACAAGTAAGCTACTACAAGAAGAATTTTCAATGACTACAAAATAGTGTTTGATCAATTTACAAGTGTTATATTCAAAAAGCTCGTGATGCAAGAGATGCTACCCGCAAACGACTACAAATAGATGTATTACCAAGCAACATGCTCTCAGCAGTCTCTATGACAAAATTATCTCGGTATTATCAAGGTGTATTATAGATGATAATGTAGCGGAGAGATATGGCCACAGAGTGTTGAGATTATCGCCATATTTCTGTGTTTTTAACCCGATTGAATTAATTTGGTGTAAATTGAAAAAAAATTTCAGAAAAGGAAATATTTTTCCGAAATTCGATAAAAAAGTCGTAGAGTCAATTCAAAATGAAGTGTCGAACATTAACAAGGAAGATTGGGAAAAAGAAATAGGAAAGTAATTACAATTGAGGATGATTATTTAAAAATTGCCAAATTTCATATAAATAGTGGAAATAAATTTATTACAAATTTGAACAAGAATAGCAGTTCACCTCAAAATGAAGAAGAGGGTGAGAAGGACGCGGATTCAGAGGAAGAAGCAATGTGAAGTGAGGTAAAGTGAAGTGATGTGAAGTGAAGAAGTGAATTTTGTGATATAAACTGCATTATTTAATTCCATTTTTGTGCGTTCGTGGTTCGGTGCTTGAGAAACCATTCTATTTCAGGATGTTATTATTTATTATTACAATTTTTTTTTATTTTGACAAAAATATGTCTTCCTGTTTTTATTATAGTAATAACTTTACTATTACTATTTTGAGAGTATAATTTTTTGTTTTTCTTTTATTTTTGAAGCTTTCTTGTTACTTTTTAAATAATCTCTTTCCTATACTAATATTCCATACCCATCCTTTCCAGTCAAGAAATGCTCATACCTCATCGCGGTTATTGCAGGGTAGTAACAATTCATATTAAGCAAACTTGAATACTGTAACTGCTGTATGTGTAGGCAATACGTTAAATTCAATGCTTTTATTTCAAGTTAATACTTTTTTGTACAACTGTTAAATTGTTGCTAGCTAAACTGAGCACAAAAACCTACATTGAAAACGCAATCGCGCGAACAATACAGTTATATTCGACTCTGCGTTCAGTAGCGTCTTACCCCGGACGTCCCGTCACAATATCTGTTTCGCAAACTTTACCTACACTAAAATTGTATCATTTTTGTTGTTAAAGTTATTTGATTTCTGGAGTTTATTTTATTGACAACTATGTGGTGTGACGGAAATTCTGATAATGAAAACAAAAAATCGATCTCGACGAGGCACACAGAATTTTTTCCAAAATTTTATTTGAGCCTAGGAACTGTTTGATGAGCCTTATTTACATGTTTTTTCTTTGTAGATTGTTGGAGAGTAGTTAGAAAAAAGGAGAATTCCAAATTTTACATGGTCGACGTTTCTTCTTCATTTACAGACATTATCAGGAGTATTTTATTTAGAGTTCCTTGTAAATTGATAATCTTTAAAATAATAAACGAAAACAAGGTATAAACAATTAACAGAAATAACACTGAACAACTAATCGGGAATAATGACTAGATTCATATGAATCTATATACAGGGTGATCTACAAGAAGTGTTTTAAAGGCTACTAGATTAGCAAAATATAGGTGCACTTTGCTTATTAAACATATCCTAAGATGCATAATAAAGGAATTACAACCCCTTAAAGGGAGATGATGAATATTAGTTTTTCGGTTATATGTCCGATATGGTGTTGCCTAGAAAAAACAAAGTTACGTTAAATATTACCATTTAACACACAAAATTTTACTGATTTGTCCCTTTTACCTTTATTCTTGAAATAAAAAATGAACTGTAGTTTTATGTATATTTGTTAGAAAAAACAGTGATACAATGATATTACTTGCTTGCAACATGTCATTATAATTTTCACAATATTATCTGTCAATCTGACGTGAGCTCATCGCTCATCAAAGAGCGCTTTCGTTCACATACATTTAATAAGCAAAGTGCACTTATTTTTGATAAACTAGCAGTCCCTGAAATTTGACACTAATTGTAGATCACCCTGTATATATATAGTTCTTTTTCTTACAAAATAATAGATTTCAAAGAACTACAAGTTATGAAATTATTCATTTTCTCTTTCTTTAAAAATAATGATTACCCCTACCGCTACGTCTCTGGTTGAAGTAGAGAAATAAAAATTATTAAGAACAAAGTAATTTCAAGAGCTGCAATATTATGAAAATTAGAGAAAAGAAACTTAAAAAAAACTGAAAATTTGGTTTTGGCTTGACATCCATTATAAAAAAACATTTTATGTTTATAAAATGAATCGTTTTCAAGTTTCGTTCTCTCTGTATCATCATCATCAATTTTTCTTATGGCCGTTATATATATTATGTTAAAAATAGTGTTTTTTTTCTGAACATCACGATATGATTTTTATGAGTTTGTTTAAGCTCCAAATTGTTAAAAACTTTTCAAAAATTTCGCAAAAAAAAATTAAGATTAACACAGGCTTTATTAAGCAAGAAGTTAATTCTACACGTTTCAGTTGCTTCCATATATTTTACACAAAATGAATATCAGAATCTCTAAAAATCTAAGGGACTTCTTATAAAGATAATCTTTTAATTATTTTCCTTTTGTAAATATATTTATCATTGCTATATTATCAAACAGTGTCAAGTTGAGGAATTATTAAATAAAATAAAAAATAAATAAATGAAGTCGAGGGTCAAGGTTGTCAAAACTTACAAAAGTGAAATCTTAAAGACGTTGGTTGCTTATAAATAAAGTAGATCATATTTTCGATAAAAATTATGAAGGGATTATAGAAAAAATTTAGGCAACAGATATTATCAGATGTTACATGTAACTACTTACTTTCTCGTACTTATCGTTTTACGAAGTATTCTAAGATTGTCATTAACTTAAATTGAGAAAGAAGAATTGGCCAATTTATCTCAAAGTTAAAATTTTATAAACCTCGATTTAGCACTTCTGTAGAAGTTACCGTTAATGCATGTATTTTGTTTGTTATTTAAATAATTATACTTCTTTTACCATAAGAAAGTATCTGATGTGGCCAGCACATAATTTTCTTATACCAGTATATATCATCCTGATCTAATAAATCATTCTATTTAATTCCTCACTTACCTCAATTAAATTTTAAAAACGTACCTTGGAATGTTTCATTAAATTTTTTTAATAATTATATATCAGCGTCCTTCGATACTGTCAATAATAATTCATGTCATATATTTTAATAATTTCTTCTTATTGACATTGACATTTTTCTAACTAAATTAAATATTTCAAATGTCAAACTGTCAAATGTATCCTAACCCCATTTTATGAGGTTAAATGCGTACAAAATTTCAGTTTACATCAGCTTTATTTAAGTACTTGGAGAATATATTTTATTCGCTTGATATAGTAGACATGATTTATAATCTTTCATCAAGAATATATTTTTTTGTAAAGTCAAATACAAAAAAGTTTAGATCCAGTGGACAGCTGGCCAATTTTGCTCATCACCGAATTTTTCATTGTCTTTGGCATTTAGAACAAGTGTACCAAATTTTAAAGCATTATCTCAAAAACTGTGATTGCTATCGAGATACTACAGATATACGGACAGATTTTTTTTTTAAAAAAATTTTGTTTTTTCATTATAATTCGTCAAGATTCATCCAGAAATGCAATAAATTTTTTTTATTTTTTACCCGAAATTGTACCTTTATTCTTTCATTCATTATGTCTCTTCTGGTGTACCACTTTCACCAAATTTAATGTGTCACCTAAAATATTGTTGAAAATCTTAATTGCCAAATTTGGGAATTCTCCCATTAGTATTTTGTGAGTTATCGCGGATACACTTCCGCACGTACGCACGCACGCACGCACGCACGTACGCACGCACCGAGAGACATTATTCGGAAAATAGTCAAAATGGATTCAGGAGGGTTCAAAACGTATACATATATCAATCAAAATCTCGAGGTCGAAAAAAAATCACAATTACTATACTATGTTAGATATAAGAAAGTAAAAAAGTTGATAGTGAGATTGGACTATCATGGCCTAAGAAACCTAAACAGTAAGGAAAGAGATCTAAAATTTAAGTGATTATCCTCCAGTGATTGTGAAAATAGTCCACTGGCGGTTCTTCTATAAGGTCATTTGGTCAATGACCTCCCACATACAAATAAAAAAATAGAGCTATTCATTTTCTGAAGTTTAAAAATATATTATATACATCATATATATATATATATATATATATATATATATATATATATATATATATATATATATATATATATATATGTTGTCTTTCAGGTTTTCGCGGGTGGTGAATGTTAAATTCGTTTTCCGGGTATACTCCCGCGTAGGTGATAGGCCCCGAGAGGGACCGTGGTTGGCGGAACGACGTTTCGGCAGAATCTCATCTGCCATCTTCGGTTCTAACAGATAACGCTTACTGCGGGCTTCTGGTAACTCGAACTGAAAATTTTCAGTTCGAGTTACCAGAAGCCGCAGTAAGCAGTTATCTGTTAGAACCTGAAGATGGCAGATGAGATTCTGCCGAAACGTCGTTCAGACAACCACGGTCCCTCTCGGGGCCTATCACCTACGCGGGAGTATACCCGGAAAACGAATTTAACATAAATATATATATATATATATATATATATATATATATATATATTATGTATATATACATATATTATATATATATATATATATATATATATATATATATATATATATATATATATATATATATATATATATATATATATATATATATATATATATATATATATATATATATATATATATATATATATATATATATATATATATATATATATATATATATATATATATATATATATATATATATATATATATATATATATATATATATATATATATATATATATATATATATATATATATATATATATATATATATATATATATATATATATATATATATATATATATATATATATATATATATATATATATATATATATATATATATATATATATATATATATATATATATATATATATATATATATATATATATATATATATATATATATATATATATATATATATATATTATATATATATATATATATATATATATATATATGTATATATATATATATATATATTATATATATATATATATATATATATATATATATATATATATATATATATATATATATATATATATATATATATATATATATATATATATATATATATATATATATATATATATATATATATATATATATATATATATATATATATATATATATATATATATATATATATATATATATATATATATATATATATATATATATTTAATATTCTTAAAAAGAAATTTCCTGCTCACAGCCTTGTGGCGCGATTTTTCAACTCTCGGTTGAACGAGGGGCAGCAGATTCCGGACTGGTTCGTCGAGGGACGTACTGTGCTTACCCCGAAAATGGGAGATCTTTCCGTTACGAGGAATTATAGGCCCATCACTTGCCTCAACTCCTGCTACAAGATATTTACACGTATCGTGTATGCTAGGACACTGAGATCTGTTGATCCCGTCTTCCAACAGATACCCGAACAGAGTGGTGCCAAGAAGGACATGGCAGGTTGCAAGGACAGCATGCTGATGGACCGCTGTATTACACAGGATTCTGTGCAATACAAGCGGAATCTATCGATAGCCTGGATTGATTACCGCAAGGCATTTGATACAACATCGCACGAGCTATTGTTGCATTTGCTCGAATATCTTGCAGTACCAGCACCACTAGTGAGATACATAGAACAGCTACTGCCACTCTGAAAGACTGCTTCACCATAACATCAGGTGCACAGTGGGTAACGACAGAGCAGGTGGCATTTTGGAGAGGAGTTTTCCAGGGTGACTCCATGAGTCCTCTCCTCTGCTGCATCTCACTGCTGCCGTTGTCTGTTGGGCTCCGCCAAACCCGCGGATAACAATGTAGACCACACAGCGACCAGAGGCATAAGGTCATCCATCTATTTTATATGGATGACCTTAAACTTTATGCCTCCGGAGAGCGCGAACTACAAAACGCTCTTAGGGTGGTCGAACAATATACGCGGGCAATTGGTATGGAGTTCGGGTTGGACAAATGTGCAGTCGTCCACCTCAAGAGAGGACGATGCGGGGAATTTCCTAAAGATGCGCAGCTCGCAGACGGAAGCATCCTAAGACTTCTGGATGCCGGAGAGACCTATACATATCTGGGTGTGCAACAAAGGCGCATCCAGGATGTATCACAAATAAAAGATTATCTCCGCGGCAAGTACAGACACTGCCTCCGAAAGATTTGGTCTTCCGAACTTTCGGGGAAGAACAAGGTGTCTGCAACTAATATGCTTGCCGTTCCGATTCTGCTCTACTCCATCGGAGTAGTAAAGTGGAGGGTAGATGAGCTGCGCCAATTAGACAGAGATACCCGCAAGATGATGAATATTCACAGAAGTATTCATCCTAGATCGTCCGTTCCTCGTGTGTACTTCCCACGTCAACGGGGGGGCCGAAGACTCTTGAGCCTGGAGTGTACGCATGGCAGAGTAGTACTGAGTATGGCATGTAACATCCTCAGGAGCTCAGATCCCCTCTTGCGGTTCGTAAAACATCACGAAACTGTAGGAGTGGGAGCAGGATTGTTTAAGGCAGCAAAAAGAGCCGCAGATGAACTCGGTCTCGCATTTGACATCAGGCGAGGAGGCCGGCGAGGTGCTGATGTAGAGTCAGTCACCGAACTACAGCCAAATCGTCTGAAAACCCGAATTAGAGCTGCCGAACAGGAAAATCTGTTTCGGCAGCACGTCGATAAACCCCAGCATGGTGTTTTCTATAAGAACATGGAAACGCTGGGTTTATCGACCAGGCTGACATTCGCCTTTCTAAGGTCAGCTGGACTTAAGTCAGAGACCGAGGGATTCATTATGGCCTGCCAAGATGGTGTTATCAACACCTTGGTCTACCGTAGCCGCGTGTGGCGTGTAGAGGTTCCTGATATCAACTGCAGGACCTGCCATCAGGCGCCGGAATCGCTCATGCACTTACTATCTGCATGCCCAATATACGCGATTTCGGCCTACATATACCGACATAACGCGGCTTTACGAGTGCTATACTACCATCTAAGGCACTCGTACGGGGTAGACCAGACACCAGTGCTGCCTTACGTCCCCGGAGATATTGAGTCCGTTGTCGAGAACGAGAAATGCCGGATTTACTGGAACTACTCGTTCCCGACTGTCAGGCTAATCCAAGCCAACAAGCCTGACATAGTCCTCCTCGACCATCAATTCAAGGTGATGTATGTCATCGAGTTCTCGGCACCTGCAGTGAAAAACATCACCTTGAAGGAGGAGGAGAAACGGACCAAATATCGCGATCTCCGGTACGAGCTCCAAGTGCTGTACCCAGGCTACTCGGTCAAAATTGTCGTCCTAATAATCGGTGTACTCGGAGGGATAAAGCCTACGCTGCTCTCGGAACTGAAGATCATACCGACCTGCCAAAAATCAGCCGAGTGGCTGGCAGGTCAAATGTAGAAGGCGGTCATTCTGGGTTCTCTCCGTCTGCTTAGGGCACATGATTCTGGTATCTACAGTCACCAACCCTTGGGAGTGGCTGTAGTTGATGCACCAGCGCGGCGCGACTCCCGTGAGCCGTCGGAGGCCACGGGAGGACTGACCGGCATCGGGAAACCGGAAAAAAAAATAATGATAATAATATTTATTGACCAATTCGTTACAAATTTATACATTTGGTAAGTCAAAATACAGAACATATAGAAGCATTATAAACAGTATAAAACAAAGAATATAATAAACACATTAGTCATATAAATATAAAACATACACGATATTATATCAGAAGCACACACATAAATTTACACACAAAAAATACATGTACATACACAGACATACATACATTATAGGATTAAATGCAAAATAAGCGTGTATGATGTGAACGAAATTAACTACTTGTATACAACTATTTATTCAGGAAAATATTAGCTCTGACCTAGAAATTCTTTTACAGTGTAACAATTTTTATCAATTAAAAATTTTCTTACCGTTTGCTTATATTATCTAAATGGAAGATCTCGCATATTTTTTGGTAAACAGTTATAAAAGATTATGCAGTTATAGTATGGAGAATCTTCCAAAGATGACGTTTTATGTAGGGATATGGAAAATAGATTCCCATGCCTTGTAGTGTAATTATGAGTCAGAGTGTCATATTTTTCTTTCTAAACAATAAGCATTTATATATATAAATTCTGGGTGCAGTAAATATTCTGTTGTTCCTAAACATATTTTTACAACTATCATTATATTTCATATTGAACACTTTATTGACTTATATTAAAGCGTTACGTGGGGATTTTTTAATTTATACAAAAAAAATTTAACCATTTTTATCGATACTCTTGTCACACTAAATTTTAGATGGTCATCTTATGGAACTCATTCATTAATTTTGTGTAAAATATTATAGTAATATGAAGGGGTATCTTTTTTTATTTGTGATATTTTTTTTGTGTAAGACCTTCCAATTATTTATAAAAATGTGCCACCGTGTCTGTTAAATTATCTTTGCAGATATAGTGATGAAACAATGTTTAGAACATTAACTTATAATCAGATAATCAAATATTCCGAAAAGACATTCAAACAAACATCAACGGTTAATTTATAACAGCCAAACTATTTTCCGAAATTGTTTTTTTAAAATTTTATATCTTATCAAAAGTTTTTTAAATACCTTGAAAAATAAATGAAGTCACGTTTTTGCCAAGAACTCCGAAATGTTAAAATTGAATTTTATAAAAAGGCAGTAATAAAAAAAGATGTATTTTATCGGTAGGTACCTACAATTTTATTTAGATAGATGCACATTATCCGAGATATAACAGATTAATAGATGGCTGGTATGATTAAAATCTTTTTAAAAAGGGGGTCATTTTTTTACATAATTTAGTAAATCCTCAAAATTATTGCACATAAGTTATTCAAATTTCTGTGAGTGGTTTACTTTAAACACACAATGAATATTAAATTTTTTAAATTTTAGCCGAAGGGCTATGCCATTTTTAAAATAATCCCAGTTAAAGTAGAGGATCAATACATTTGAGTCGTATATTATCAATAACTACTTAGTAATTTATAAGTGCTGTAGCAAGTTTTTATATTATTAAAAATGAAATACAGAATATGTAACTAATTATTTAGCTCACCCGGTATATTTCTAATCCAACTAATGAACGTGCCCATTCATATAACATAATGTTAGCCAACACCGTTGATTTTTACAAATAACAATTTATTGCAATGGCTCTGGGACGTTATAAAGTATATTAATGATGTCGATTAATGGGAATATATGGATACTTTTTCATCCTTCACACTTGATTAAATATTTCACAGGATTTAATAGATTTACATTCCATTTATTAAAAAATAAAAAAAATTATCTCACTTTCCTTGACAGTATAGAACACTTAGATAAACACCAACAGGGAAGTGTTTTTTGTTCTAATACATAGGTTTAGAAAAGAGTTTTCCCACAAGATGCTAAGAAAATACACATAATAATTCAACAGAGTAGACGCAAAAACAGATGCTAACACACGCGTATGTGTGTAAAAAATTATTTTTAGTCCTAGGTTTTGCGAAATTACATAACGAACGTGGAAAGTACTTAGTATATAATATACGAGTGTGATGTTTCACGCCCGAGGCGCCAGCCGAGTACGTAAATCACACGAGTATGTTAGTGCCCTTTTCAGCGAGTTGTTTTCCCTCAACCCAGAACTCAAAAATTTTACAGACCTCAAATCAATAATCAAATAACAATTAGCAATTTGACGGGGGACAGACATTTTTCAAAACAAAATAACGCGGCAGCCAATCAGGTGTAATTTGTCAGATACTCTGCGTTTTGTCTGGTACGGCCCGATGTCCGTAAAGGAGTAGGTTATCTCTTAATTTGGGTGAGGAGAGACGGAAAGGGAATGTAACGCGTTATAGTGTATGCCGTGTTGTGAATCATACGTTTGTTGTATTCATTTTATAATCGTTCTGTGTGGTTATTTGCTACTGAATAAAATTTGCAGGAAACAACTACTCAGTGGACAAAAGCCCCGACCTGCATTGAATTAAATCTGCAAATCTTGTTTGGTAGCTAAGATCATTTGTCAATTCCTTACTAGACATACACCGATTTCGAACTTTTTATGTTCTCGTCAGTATGCCATGAGTAATGGAATAGACAAATAATAATAGCAAAGTAGGCTAGCCTAAAAAACTAAGCAAAACAGACGACATAGTGAGTGATAAGTGATGGTAGTATCACTGACCATCAGAGGGATCCACTTATCACTCACGAATTATTTTTTGTTGCGAAAATATATTTAAATATTAAAATATTAGTTATAGGAAAAAAGTATTCATCAGATGCATTGAAGTATATTAATGTACATTAAAATTTTGGGGCGACTAAATTTTCAATTAATTAGGAAGTCCTGCATCAAAGTTTTTATTAAAATTTAATTGGATCGGCGGCATTGCGCAAAGGGTGAGTAGAAAAGGGTCGAAAATAAACTAAATTATTTTAGTTCAGCTATTTCCTGACAGATGGAAGCATGTGGGAAGCTTGATTACCACGGGTCTGAAACAGACACATGGAGTAGGGAGAATGCTCTTGAACGTTTGTGCATCAAAAAAACTGGCGACACCATGGACGCCGTTATTTTGAACTCGAAATATCCATTCATTTGATATTTAGTTACGTAGATAGGTTGATCCCATATGAGTAATTATTCATGATAAAGGAGACAGAAAAATTCTCATAAAATTCCTTTATTAATGTGACCGGTTTCGTGAACAAATTAATTACTTCACTGTGTCTGATAATGTGAAGTAATTAATTTGTTCACGAAACCGGTCACATTAATAAAGGAATTTTATGAGAATTTTTGTGTCTCCTTTATCATGATATTTAGTTTTCTGTGGTTATAATACGATTTCTTTCATTATATGAATTTTTTGCGACTTTCTATTCCTACGATAGGATATTTTAATACTTTGTATAGCGAAAATAATACATTTTTTTATTAAGTGCAAATTGTATTGGTAATTTCGTAAAAAACATTTGTAAACAATGTCTTGTGCGGTGGAGGGGATGTTCTAACATAAAACGTTTTTAACCTAAAGGGATCCATCACTTTTCATAGGTAAGTTAGTTTTGATCTGTTATTTCTTTCAACTCTACAAATTACGTGTTGTAGATTTCCTAAAGGAGATATGTATATTGGAAAAGTGATTGGAAGTTCTTGGGAAAGATGAGCACTAGCAGTGGTCAGAGAATAAATTGGCTCCAAACACTTGAAAGAAGGTGATTTTATAAAATTTGCATGTCTCTGGTCTGAAACTAGCATTGCTGATACGTCAACATTTTTGTCCATGCAATATCCACTTTCGAACGACTATCGGTTACCAGCGATTGTCACCGGTCGTAGTCCTATTTAACATGTTTTGTATTTTAGCTATTAGATTCTGACTCTAAATGATATTTTATTATATGTTTCTTTATGTTCTATGTGTAGTTAATTTTATAGGCATCACTTTAACATAAAATAATTTGTATATTCCTAACTGGTAGCCTACCCGGAAGATTACTAGAAAAATCTAGTCTTCCGCTTCCGAATTAGAGTAACAGCTGTCACACTCGTAACGATTTTTCATTTTGTTAATTTTTTAATTGTTTTACTATATATAACTTTAATAACAATACTCAGTGACTATCAGACTATTCAATCTTATCCTATTTATTTTAGCTGATTCTGTCACTTGAATTAATCGTAAGTACAAGTATCTATCATATTTCTTAAGTAAAATTATGTTTTTATTTAGATTGAAATTATTGAAAATAAAAAAAAATTATGTTAATTATGATATAGTACAATTTCGTTATTTTATATTTCAGTTGATTTGATAGTTGATTGGAAACAAAGTGAAATAATCTGGGCCCAAGTGATGGTGAATGTAGAGAATTGAGCAGCGGCATATTGTTTTTAGCAGAATTCTTAAGAAAATAAAAGTTGCAATTTTCCATTTCCATAAGGATGTACCAAATAAATGGAGTTTATTTTATTTAATTGTATTTTATACAAATTTTAAAGAATTTTATGAGGACTCGGTTGACGTAATATTAACGAGTTAATTTACAAGTGACAAGTCCTAATTCTTCAGTAGATATTTTGTGGTTTCTAGAAATTTGTATTTTTAATGTTGCATATCAAGCTGGATATACGCATTAAACGAATGAAAGGCTTCGGATCACTTTTGCAAAATTACACTTCAGCGAATCTTAATTCGGAAACTTTAGTGGAAGGCGACTACTATAAATAATATTTATATTATGTATTACAAATATTTTGTTACTGTGAGTTAAAATAATTATTTTTTTGTTTTTGTTAATTTTTTATAATATACCAAAATGAATTGTACAATAACATATGTATAATTATGGTTAATAAATAAAAATCATAAAACATGTTTCATTTATACATTTTCCAAAACACAAACACGATATTTGAAAAAAAAACACAATTTCTGCCAAAGAAAATTGTTTGCCTTTTAAATACTGGTTTTGTTGAAACTGAAAATCTGAATTTAATTTAGAAGTACGATTCAAAGAGCCCGCCATTTTACTATGCAATAATATGGCGCCTCGAATTGAGACGTCACAGCCGTTTCCATCTCGTTCTTAGGAAATAAGGATTATAATTATATAGGTTTGTCACAGTAATCCCTAATTTCCACCGCCATCTCCTGTGCGGTAGTACAAGTATTAGCAAAATAAAAACTATACAAAAAGAAAAAAACAAAAAAAAAACTACATTATTATTCCAAATAAAAATATTAAAAAAAAAAAACTATAAGAAATAATATAATTATATCATGTCAATTTCATTTATTGGAAATAAAAAAAAAAAAAAAAATTTAAATTAAATTTATATAGAATAATACTGTATCAATTATTGTATATGCTCCATCTATACAGATTAAGCAAATAAACGGAAAATTTATTTGATTTTAAACGACTACAACGCCCTCGGCGAAGATAATAGTACTACATAACCAACTGTGGTCTTATATATACTTTCGTAGCGGGTTGTGGGAAAAATATTGTACATAACTCGCTGAAAAGGGCACAAACATAATTGTGTGATTTACAAGTAAGAAAAAACTCCAATGTATATAATTTTATTATATAAATAAATAAAACAAATTCTCCAAAGAATAAACAGACAAAATAACTACCTATCTAATTATGAGGGACAAATACTAAATAAAATAATTAAAATGGAACCGTCAATTGTCACTATAAAGAATAATAAATCAAAAGTAGTTCAAGTTACTCAAATTCTCATAAACATAAATAAAATTTGAACTTTTTGGTGGGATTACCAAACAGTGATTAATGAGCACGTTTAGCGAATGCAACTAACTGCTGAGAATTAGCGCTCAACCTGTTTAGTTATTGTAACTGTGTTATGTGGGATATTAAGTATTTTCTGTATATTGCCCCCTTTGAAATAGGCTGTATTCGCCCCTGGTGGAACCGGCTATTAACATTTTTAGATTTTTCTCAACTTATTATTCATATTATTGTACAGCACAAACTACTATCAAACAACGATTATATGCGTTTGCTTTAATACAATTAATTTTGCAGCAAAGCAGAAGACTAAGAAAAAGGTAAATTATTTTTATTGTTTCTATTTCACCTGGCATATTTTTAGACATTTTTGCATACATTTTTATTCACATTTAAATGAGTTTTTTTTATCAAACGACAATGAAAACTGAAAAATATTTGCTCTCACTTTTATAAGATCTTCAGGTATACAATGTTTTATATTACTTTTTTCTCAGTATTCTGTCTTTTGTAAACTCAACAATAGAGTAAAATACTGAAATAAGACTCGTCTGCTATTTTCTAATTAATTGTTAATATAAATTAAAAGGTTAGAAAATGAAGAAGACAAATTACTAGTGACATTTATCCAAGAATTTCCTATTTTACACTTGAAATTATTGAGTATGTGCCTCAAATACATATTTTAAACCAAAAGCTCCATGAGAAACATCCGAATGACACAGATATAAATAAAAATATCTGCGGATAAATCCCTGAAAT